>JAXQQM020080609.1:0-179809 GCA_034641835.2 Pinus albicaulis
AACAAAATATTGGGTCATTCTAGATCTTGGTGCATGATTAAAATAATGTTAACCAAATCTAGATCCACCTCTATGGAATATTTTATTATTATTTGTTGGAGGGAAAGGGTGTTTGACTTGGGTCAAATCCCTTGATTAGTGAAAAATAAATAAATGATTTATTTATCTTTTTAAGGAAGTGGTTGGGATATAATCAAATAAATAATGATTTATTTGATTAATGGTGGTTGATTTGGTCATATTTAACAAGGAATATTATTAAATAATTATTCCTAGAAAATAATAAGATAACTATGGGTTTATCTCATTAATCTCTTTGTTTTTGGGTTAAACATGACTGGGAATAATAATTAAATTATGGTTTAATTAATTATTCCTTTTGGGGTTTCCTAATTAACATAGTGAAAGCAGTTTTACTTGGGGTAAAACTGGTCTTACATGGTGTACTTGGGTCCATCTAATGATGAAAAGTTAGATGACCAAAAAATGGTGTAACACCTTTAGTGCTACAACCAAACCTTCTTTGGTGAGCTCCTTTGGGACCTCTGTGTCGAGTTGGTGAACCACTGGTTCGAGCTGTGCCGTTTGCGAGATAGCAAGGGAGACATATTCGGTGTGGTGTGTGATGAGAAACGTGGCCACATTGGGTTGTTGTTCCGCAGTCCAGTTGAAATGATGGATCTCTTGAAGCACGGCAGTGTGTAAACCCTATAACGCCTTGCGGGGGTAGCTGCACCAAGTCCAATTGTAGTCTCGTAGTCATTGGAAGGTGGGCACCGACCAGGATAGTGCTAGGCAGTGAATAAGCATGGTTTTCATTGGCAGTTAGCCCGGTACTGATGGTAGGGTGCAGCGTATCCCTGTGCCACTTCATACGCCGGGGGGATGTAGTATCCTTGTTAGTCAGCCTTGTCGTTTGCGGGACTAACTGTAACTTGACTGTGTCAGTTTTCATAGTGATCTGCGGTAGTTGCATACCATCTTGCATGGATACTTCCAAGCCTGTATGGCTAGAGCCTGCAATCATCCCAGGGTTGGAAAGGGCATTAACTTCCGTCATATAACTTTTACGCCAGTCTGCGTAGGGTTCGAAGTCAATTTTCCCTTCAGGGAGCCAGAGGGCAATGAGCGTATCAATCTCAGCGTCCCCAAACCCTCTCAACATAATTTCTGCAGGCTTTGGACTGGTAGGCACTGATGCGTCCATGGGGTTAGGGGCTTCCATCACAACGTAAGGAGGGGATCTTGAAGTCGGAGACTCGCAGACAGCGAAAGTAGGTTGATTGGGTATGAACAAAACGCTAAAGGTATAGAAAATCAAGTAGCAGAATAATATATGCAGATTACAGAGATGATATGGAGCTTTGATCAGAGTTATCCTTTCTCCCTTATAGTGCCCATGGCTATGCAACGGTAGAGTGAATCTAACTTGGAACTTACCATCAAGCAAACGGTAAAAAATCACCATAAATTGCCGCATTAATTGCCAGCCACCTGTTTTCCATAACGGTAATATTCCCTTTTTACCAGAGTTCAGTGTTCTAACTGTCATCGTTCACACTCGATGGCCTTCCCACAGATCTACTGACCTTGGATGAAGCATCCATCCTACTTGCGCATCCTGAATTATAGCCAACGTCAGGTGTGTTGTAATATGATTCAGGTACAGCCTAAACAACTTGGCAACCGTGCACATCCCGTCCAGTGCTGTGGTTGGGATAGTTCGGGGATCATCCTTTCCTTCTGTTGGGATGAGGCTACAGTATTCAACCATGTGTGGTACCGGCGTTCCCAAGGATTCAGATGCGATGTACAGGCTTGGGCTACCCTGAGTCAAGGTGTCAGTGTTTGGCAGAGCTACGTTGAGCGCTCCTGTGCCATCTACCACCCTAAATGTTCGCATAAACTCATCCTGTAAATTCTCCCAATGGCGAGTGCGTTGATGTAGCGCCGCATCTAAATACGATGCAGCTAGACGCAGTTATAGAGCATGGATAAATAGGTGAACTCGTTCGTTTGGGGTTTTTTCACACCATTGCGTTTCCCATGCGAGAAAATATCTACGTGGGTCTTCTGACCCAAGGAAATTTTGGATCCGTCCCCTAGCCAGAGCTTCAAATCACAGGATCATCTTATCCTGACATTCCTCCCAATCGTGGAATACCTTCCCATGCGTAGGCCACCAACGCGTAGGTGTTTCGAGTGGGGCTAGCTTAAGGGCCCATAGCCTGCATCCCTTAGGAACTTCTATTTCGAATGCGCGTAAGAGTTCCATAATGTTACCCAAATCCCTAAAGTATGGCAGGTCTATTACCTCAGAGGAGATGCAGCTGAAGTTCCTGGTGACCCGAAGACATTGCAGCATTGACACCTCATGCAACTGGCCTTGGCAATTCTTTAGTTCCCCACTGAAGTCGGAAAATAATTCACTATCCTTTTCCCAGCAGAGTACTCCTTCTGCCATGGGGTTAATCCAATCTTCGTCCTGCGTAGTGAACTTGTAAATGTGATCCACTTCCTCCTCATCTCACGCTGGCTCTGTATATTGTGTGCCTTCCACGAGATCCAACGGTAGTATTACTCGTGTGCCATTATTTTCAAACACCATGCTACGCTTTTTGAGATTGATGACACCCCCCATGTCTATAGCATCGTCCAGTCCTAGGAGCGCAGGGTAGGGGTCCGCATCTTCTACAATTTATATTACCTCAAAGTCATCTTGGGCCTTTACTCCTGCAATATCTACCATGAATTTTGGTAGCCTTCCCAGAGGGATGATCTTATGTTGATTCGCCATGCACAGCTGGATGGTGGACCATTCCAACTTAGGTTCTCCCATTCGTTGCCATGTTTTTTTAGGTAACACATTTGCATCTGATCCAAGGTCCAAAATAACCTGATCCATCTCGTAGTCACCAATCTACGCAGTTAGCAACATTTCTCTTCTGGTGCGTTTTTTATACCTGTATAGTTTGTGTACATCCTTGGTCCCTGGGGTTGGATCGGGCCGTGCTGTGTAGCTATTCATTAATGCCTAAAGGTTCTCTACAGCCTTTGGGTTACGTAGCAAATTCATACATGCCTGCAGAAATGGCTCAACGCCCTCATCTATCTTGGGGTGTGTTGGTGTCTACAAAGTAGCTGCTTTTTTTTAGCGAAGTCCTGGTCAGTTACGACCATTGTCTCTTGTCAATTTTTCATGTTCGATCCTTCTTTGACAAGTCAGAGGCTCATTGGCAGCCTCTTCCTTTGGTCCCCGGGTGACCATCCCACTGCGTGTTATGACTTTCACACTTGGGTCTATGTTCCTTATCTCAGCTTTAACCCTTTGCACATTCTGCGTGGGGGTCGGCTGCTTTTCCTGCATTTTGGCTGTTAAAATTGGGCAATATTCGATCACATGGTTCATCTGTCTACAATATTTGTAAGATTTCCCTGTAGGATTTGGGCAGTCCCTTGCAAAGTGTCCTACTTCCCCGCAATTATAACAGATTAGCTGCCCTCGTCCTCAACCTGCGGTTCCTCCCCAACCTCCCCTGCCCCTTGCTAGAGAGCCACCAAAGTTTGCGAGAGATCTAGGTGGCACAGGGTATGAGTGTACCCTATTCAAGTTCCCTCGATCTACCATCAGGTCGTAAGTTCAATAGTTCTGCTCATCGTGTCCTACCGACCTGCAAAACCTACACCACTGTTGCTTCAGTTCTGGGACATACACTCCTAACCAGGGGCGATGGTTCGTATCATGTAGCCCCGCGATGTGGCAGTCATCGCACCATAACGCAGACTCGCTTGAGCCTGGATGCACTAAGTTGGGTTCTCCATTTTCTCTTGGGCACACCAAAATCCAATAGAGGGCACTGATCCTTCGTATGGCCAGATACCCAACATCGTATGCACCATAGATCTGTGCTGGCTCCTTTTCCTCGTTCCTTTCGCAGGTTCTGTATTTCCATGTGCATAGCTCTGAGATGCTCCTAAATTTTCCGTACTCCTAACGAAGTATCTTCTCTAGGCACAACTTCTAGTTTCATAGTGACTTCCATAGCTTTTTCCTGTGACTCGAATGTTTGGTGGCTCATTGGCGTGCGCAGGTGCGGCAACAACATAGCGATGAACCATTCCATATGTTGTTTATTGTCATACTCAAATCCTTCTTCCCTGATTGCTCTCTTTAGTCACTGATCAGACTCCTATACAGATTCAGACACACCTTGCTTGAAGTCCTTCACTTCTGCTACTAACTGAGAGAAATATTTTGGCTTTCAAATTTTTTTCTTCAGAGTGTCCTTAATATCTTGAATAGATGCATTCCCGTTTTGAGATATGTATCACATACACTAGTCCAACGCTATTTCTTCGAATGCCAGGGACAATTGTGCCCTCTTCACCGTATCATTTTTCACATTTTGCGCAGTCCATAAGGAATTTGCAACAAACCAAAATCGGTCCATATCCTCATCTCCTACCCCCTCGAAGGTAGGTAGTTTCAGGTGCATAGCCATATCACTATTCAACAGAGGTGGTGGTATGGGCGAACTCTTACCTCTGCGTGGGCTGGACGACGGTGTAGCCGGGTGGATTTGCGCAGCTGTCTCTCGCAGAGGGTTATAGATAGATCTTCCCCTTTTAAGGTTGGTTTGATAGTATTTACCACTGTGTGTCGTTCTCTCATCTGGATCCCAGGTCATTCACTTGGTGTGACTACACATAATACTCTTCTTGCACAGTAATATCTTAATCAACAAAGGTAATGTCTTCAGAAACTTGCCCCGAAACCCTTTAAAAAATCTCCGCTCTACTTTAGAGTAGGAGACGAACTGGTCAATGGAAAATTCTGTCACAAATCCTCCTAGCACATTGTCCACCCAATGATCCACCGTGCGAGTGACAGTATTATCAGTCCTTTCCAACTGCTGGATCAGCTTTGGAGTCCACTGAGTGACTCGTTCGTCCTTCCAACACTTCTGGAACTCTACGAGCCTAGCCAGCCACCCCTGAAGCTTGATTGCAAATGTCACAAAGAAACTTTGGTAGCTTTCTGTAAGAATGTACCTATTTTTCCACTTTTCCACCGTTAACCTCGTGCTGTGATTCTCTTTTATCGTAAATTCTTGAATCTACTTTTCGAACCACTCTTCAATTTCCTTCCTTTCAGGCTTCCAATACTCTCTTCTCATTACCTGATCCCTTTCTCAAAATGCTCCCAGTCCCGGCAACGGAACCATTTGTTGGCTCGGGAGGTCCTGACCCAGGTTTAGAGGTTAAGGTTTGCCAACAAACCCCTATACTACTGGCCCTTTCGGCAGTGACATACTTGCGCAGGTCAAAGTCTCACCCAAAGTAGTATGGGTGGGTGCTGGAACCAGCTTTCCGCACCATGAGAATGGATAGGTAAGGCAAGCAGAGTTGCGTCCAGCTTTATAATGACCAGATCGCCTACTTCAGAGTCGGATCTATAGGTCTCCTTCACATCTATGTGCACAAGGTCAACTATACTACGATGCTCATCAACTTATATACTTCTAAGACAGTAGCGTAGTATTGCATAAAACATAACAAACAGATCCAGATACAGTAAAAACACTTAGACAGTATTTCACAGCTTAACATAGAATATGCATAAAACAACAGTTACCACAGATTCACATAAACAGTGCACATAGATTTAGTTCTCAAAAAACCTCTCTTATTCATCAATCCGTCAATTCCTTCTTACAATACCCAAACCCGACCTACGCACACAGGAGCAGGGTCTACACACAGCAGGACTTGGGATCTCCGCGCACACAACCAACAGGAGTCATTTCCCCAAAAACCAAAACAGATCTACTAAGCCACAATTCACATCAAGAGCTCATCATCTTCTTACCTTACAATTCAAAATGTTCCTCTATTTATAACAATCTAGCCTAATCTTTCCTATGGTCCGCAAATTGTGGTTTGCAGATTCGAGATCTACCCTTTAACCCATTATAATGCTTTCAGGGCTTTTTCCCACCATAACACCCCTACGCTATACTAAATATAATAAAAATTATACAAAATCAGACCAGTTTCATAGCTTTAAGGAGACCCTATTCCAACACTCTAAATTGAAAATCCTCCAGCATTTCTCTACTCAAATTCTTCCTCTTCCCTAGATAGGTGCTAGTCTAGAAGAACAGGTGAAAGACTATATGACTATTTCTCCTAACTCAGAACAGATACACAGAGAGGATTGGAGGCTTACTTGTTCAGTCGCTTCCAAATGGCTCCTTCTGTCACTTCCGCTGCAACTTCAAATTCAAGCGGTTTGTGAGCTGAATGCTTCCTGCAAGAAATAACACTGAAACAATAGAAGATGCAATAATATAGATATCTATTCAAGCTAGTTAGCTAAATCAATAAAGCATAAACCATATACATCAACCAAGATCTTGCAATATGGAAAATCAAAGTCAATACAGATGCATATAGGGAAAAATAAGCAGTACTCTTTATTGATGATAGAAGGAGAGGTTACAACCTAGTGAATGATTTGAAGTGACCTTCTAGCAACAATCCCAAGCCTCATCACAGTATAAATCTCTCCAACAGTAGCTTCAAAAATCTAGCTCTCTGTACGAGACTTGCCTCGAGGGGTCCTGACCTAGGTTCAGAGGTTAAGGTTTTCCAACAAACCCATATCCTACTGGCCCTTTCGACAGTGACCTACTTGCGCAGGTCAAAGTCTCACCCGAAGTAGTATGGGTGGGTGCTAGAACCAGGTTTCTGCACCCTAAGAACGGATAGGTAAGGCAAGCAGAGCTGTGTCCGGCTTTATAATTACCAAATAATATACTTCAGAGCCGGATCTATAGGTCTCCTTCGCATCTACGTGCGCAAGGTCAACTATACTACGATGCTCATCAACTTATATACTTCTAAGATACATTAAAAACACTTACACAGTATTTTTGCAGCTTAACACAGAATATGCATAATACAACAGTTACCACAGATTCACATAAACAGTGCACATAGATTCAGGTACTCAAACAACCTTTCTTATTCATCAATATGTCAATTCCTTCTTACAATACCCAAACCCGACCTGCGCACATAGCAGCAACGTCTGCACACAACAGGACTTGGGATCTTTGCGCACATAGCCAGCAGGAGTCCTTTCCCCAAAAACCCAAATAGATCTACTAAGCCACAATTCACATCAAGAGCTCATCATCTTCTTACCTTACAATTCAAAATGTTCCTCCATTTATAACAATCTAGCGTAATCTTTCCTATGGTCCGAAAACCATGGTTTGTGGATTCCAGATCTACCCTTTAACCCATTACAATGCTTTCAGGGCTTTGTCCCACCCTAACACCCCTGCACTATACTAAATATAATCAAAATTATACAAAATCAGATGAGTTTCACAGCTTGTAGGAGACCCTGTTCCTTGTGACTCGTCCCGAGTCACTGTGGTGGTGCGGTCTCTATATGCGCACATAAGGTATTGATGGATATGATCAGCGGAGGTAACACTTCTTGACTCTAGGCAGAATCACTTTGTGTGATGTCTACAAGCTTCTGGGAGGTCGGTCCTTCAGTAGCCATGGTAACCAAATCTAATATTTGGCTGAGTCATGCGATTGCGTCATGAGAACCCTGTGATATTTGGAAGGCGGCATCGCCCCATGGCTTCAAGCACTTTGTGATGGCATGCTTCGCTCGTCGGAGATCCGTAATCATGTCTCAGAGTGCATTGCTAGTCTTCAAGAGTGCCAGACGCTGCGCACGGATTCGGGAGGGCAAGGTAGCTTCGATCTGATTGAAAGCAGCTTCCTTCTGGCGTAAGTCCTGTGTGACGTTCCGAAGAAAAGGGTTCAATTGGACCGCTGTCCAGAGCTGCACGGCGGCCTCGAGCAACTGAGTACCCAGAGTAAGCTATCCCTTAATGATTTACGTAGCTTCTGTTACTAGCGCAACACGTTGTGCTCGTACCTCCAGAGGTGTGACAAGCTGTACATGGGCCTGTAACATGGTGAATTGGGAGGCCATTTGGATCTTGAGGGTCTGTACTTCAGTTCAGGACGCCTTTAGTGTTGCAACCAAGCCTTCTATGGTGAGCTCCTTTGGGACCTCTGTGTCGAGCTGGTGAACCACCGGCTCGAGCTGTGCCATCTGCGAGATAGCAAGGGAGACATCTTCGGTCTAGCGTGCGATGTGTGGCGTGGCCACATCGGGATGTTGCTACGAGGTACGGTCGCAATGATGGAGCTCTTGAAGCATGGCAGTGTGTAAACCCTGTAACGCCTCGCGAGGCAGCTGCGCCAAGTCCAATTGTAGTCTCGTAGTTATTGGAAGGTGGGCGCCGACCAGGACAGTGCTAGGCAGTGAATAAGCATGGTTTTAATTGGTAGTTAGCTCAGTACTGCTGGTAGGGTGCAGCGTATCGTTGTGCCGCTTCATACCCTAGGGGGATGTAGTATCCTTGTTAGTCAACCCTACCGTTCGCGGGACTAGCTGCGACTCGACTGTGTCAGTTTGCATAGTGATTTGCGGTAGTTGCATACCATCTTGCATGGCTGCTTCCGAGCCCATCTGGCTGGAGCCTGCGATCATCCCAGGGTTGGAAAGGGCGTTATCTTTCTTCATATAGCTTTGATGCTAGTCTGCACAGTGTTCAAAGTCAATTTTCCCTTCAGGGAGCCAGAGGGCAATGAGCGTATCAATCTCGGCGTCCCCAGACCCTCTCAACATAATGTCTACAGGCTCTAGACCGGTAGGCACTAATGTGTTTGCGGGGTTAGGGGCTGCCATCGCAACATAAGGAGGGGATCTTGAAGTCAAAGTCTCGCAGACAACGGAAGTAGGTTGATTGGGTATGAAAAAAACACTAAAGGTCCAGAAAATCAAGAAGCAGAATAATATATGCAGATTACAGAGATGATATGGATCCTTGATCGGAGTTATCCTTTCTCCCTTATAGTGCCCATGGCTATGCAATGGTAGAGTGAATCTAACTTGGAACTTACCATCAAGAAAACGGTAAAAACTCACCATAAATTGCCGCATTAATTACCAGCCGCCTATTTTCCATAACGGTAATATTCCCTTTTTACCAGATTTCAATGTTCTGAATGTCATCATTCGCACTCGATGGCCTTCCCACAGATCTACCAACTTTGGATGAAGCATCCATGCTGCTTGCGCATCCTGAATTATAGCTGACGTTGGGTGTGTTGTAATACGATTCAGGTACAAAATAAACAACTTGGCAACCATGCGCATCTCGTCCAGTGCCGCGGTTGGGATAGTTTGGGGATCATCCTTTCCTTCCATTGGGCTGAGGCTGTAGTATTCAAACATGTGTGGTATTGGTGTTCCCCCAGGATTCAGATGCGATGTATAGGCTTGGGCTACCCTGAGTCAAGGTGTGAGTGTTCGGCAGAGCTGCGTCGAGCACTCCTATGCCATCTACCACCCTAAATGTTCGTAGAAACTCATCCCGCAAATTCTCCCAATGGCGAGTGCACTGATGTAGCTCCGCATCTAAATACCATACAGCTGGAAATAGTCTTAGAGCATTGATAAACAGGTGGGCTCGTTTGTTTGGGGTCCTGGTGCACCATTATGTTTCCCATGCGAGAAAATATCTACGTGGGTCTTCTGACCCAAGGAAATTTTAGATCCGTCCCCCAGCTGGAGCTTCAAATCATAGGATCATCTTATCCCGACATTCCTCCCAATCATGGAATACCTTCCCATGCGTAGCCCACCAGCGTGAAGGTGCTCCACGCAGGGCTAGCTTAAGGGCCCATAGCCTACATTCCTTGGGAGATTATGCTTCGAATGCGCATAAGAATTCCTTAATGTTACCCAAATCCCCAAAGTAGGGCAGGTCTCTTACCTCGGAGGAGATGCAGCAGAATTTCCTGGTGACCCGAAGACATCGCAGCGCTGACACCTCATGCAACCAGCCTTTCTAATTCTCTAGTTCCCCATCGAAGTCGGAAAATAATTCACTGTCCTTTTCCCAGCAGAGTACTCCTTCCACCATGGGGTTAATCCAATCTTCATCCTGCGTAGTGAACTTGTAAATGTGATCCACTTCCTCCTCATCTCGCGCTGCCTCTGTATATCATGTGCCTTCCGCGGGATCCAACATTACTATTAGTCGTGTGCCGTTATTTTCAAACACCATGCTGCGCTTTTTGAGATTGATAACACCCCCCATGTCTATAGCCTAGTCCAGTCCTAGGAGCACAGGGTAGTGGTCCGCATCTTCTACGATTTCTATTACCTCAAAGTTAGCTTGGGCCTTTACTCTTGCAATATCTACCATGACTTTTGGTAGCCTTCCCAAAGGGATGATATTCTGTTGACTTGCCATGCGCAGCTGGATGGTGGACCATTCCAATTTAGGTTCTCCCATTCGTTGCCATGTTTGTTTAGGTAACACGTTCGCATATGATCCAAGGTCCAAAATAACCTGATCCATCTTATAGTCACCAATCTGCATAGTCAGCCACATTTCTCTTCCAGTGCGTTTTTTATACCTGTATAGTTTTTGTACATCCTTGGTCCTTGGGTCGGATCGGGCTGCACTGTGCAGCTATTCATTAATGCCTCAAGGTTCTCTATAGCCTTTGGGTTACATAGCAACTCCATACATGCCTGCAGAAAGGGCTCAAACCCCTCATCTGTCTTGGGGTGTGTCGGTGTCTGCGTAGTAGTTGCTTCTTTCTGAGCGCAGTCTTGGTCAGTTACGACCATTGTCTCTTACCCCTTTTTCATGTTCGATCCTTCTTGACAGGTCAGAGGCTCCCTGGCAGCCTCTTACTTTGGTTCCCGGGTGACCATCCCTGTAGGTTTTAACCTTGTACATAAATTATCTACAAATGAATCTTAAAAATAGAAAATAAACAGTAGCAAGAGCATAAAACATAAAACAGATAAACACAAAGATTTTCCCGTGGATCCCAAATCGGGACGAATAGCTTGATTTTTCATTATATTCCTTTTAGTGTTACAACACATATATATACATGTCAAAGCATACATAAAACCCAATCCATTAACCCTGGATTAGAACATAACTGTAGTTCCCTTGACCAGATCTACAAAATACTAGGGGTCGAAAACCATCGTACCCCAAAACCATGTGCAAACCCATGCACAAAACCATGGGCGGATCAACCCACCGAAAATAAGGACTAATTTTATTTTTTCGGGGCACTGCCTCAGACCCCGACAGGGGGGGGGCTACCACCTCTCCTGTGACCCCCCTGACATTGTGCCCAACGCAACGTACATTGGGGGCTATCGCCCCCCCTGTGACCCCCGGGCGCGTGATTAGTCGTGGAAAGAATATAACTCAAACGTTTGACTTAAAAATGATCAATACTCCCACTGCATGTGAAATGTTTGGTCTAGTACAAAGCATTGCATACATCAGGCTACCCACTGCAGTTGCATATGGGACACGGGACATATCATCCTCTTCTTCTTGTGTCTTGGGACACTGTTCAGCTGACATCTTTGTACGTATAGGAATCAAAAAATTCACCAGTTTACTATCCTTCATGTTTAACCTCTGCAATATAGTCTCAACATACTTCCTCTGGTTTAACCAGAGCTTTCTCTTTTCCCGATCTCTCTTAATTTCTATCCCCAAAATATAGTTTACAGCACCAAGATCCTTCAGGTCGAATTTGGAGAGCAGTTGGGTCTTCAAATATTGGATAATTTCTTTGTCATTTCCAATCAATAACATATCATCCACATACAAGACCAAATAAATAACACGATCACCAATTAATTTAAAATAAACACAGTGATCCTCCTTGCTTTTGGTGAACCAAGTCCCGGTATGTAGGTATCAAATTTCTGATACCACATCCTTGGTGACTGTTTTAACCCATACAGAGACTTATTTAACCTGCATACTAGTTCTTTCTTCCCCTTTACCATAAAGCCTTCAGGTTGTTTCATGTAGATATCCTCTTCCAGATCCCCGTGAAGAAATTTTGTCTTCACATCCATTTGTTCTACCTCAAAATAAAATGCAGCAGCAACAGATAAAAGTAATCTAATAGAAGTAACTTTGGAAACAGGAGAAAAAATATCACCAAAATCAATTCCTGGCACCTGGGAATAACCTTTTGCTACCAACCGAGCTTTGTATTTCTCCACCTTGCCTTCTACATTCATCTTCTTCTTAAACACCCATTTTCTCTCGATGGGCTTCCTTCCAGCTGACAACTCCACCAGATCCCATGCCTCATTTTTATGCAAGGATGTCATTTCATCAACCATGGCCTCCTTCCAGAGTTTTCCATCCTCTAAATCTACTACCTCCCTGACAGTTCTGGGATCATCATCAATTATATTTAAAGCAAAATTTGAACAGAACGTAGATGGACTATACCTTTTTGGTTTTCTTCTTTCCTGAGCTGATCTTCTCACAACTGGAGTTTGTGGCTCTTCCTCTTTTGAGGCTTCTTCTGTTTTAGAGTCTGATTCGTCCTCCTTTAGCTCAAACTTATATTCTCAAGTTCCTTTGGTAGGAATTCATGTTTAACAACATATTTCACCTCTATAAACACCACATCTCGGCTGTACACAACCTTCCTTGTTTCTGGGTTCCAAATCTTGCAACCCTTTTGTAATGTCCCTTTTTCAGGAATATTGCCAAGCTGCTAAATAGGAACGCTGTATAAGGAAATATGGACAAATGAAATGTAGGAAAAAGCTTGATTCCTCTTGAATATGCTATGTGGGACTCAAATATTTAATATCTTCAAAAACAAATCAATTTATATCTGCTAAACAAATCTCCCACAAACTGGTACCAGTGAGATATTCCTCTTTAAGACATTATCAATCAACAATCTGATCTAAACTAGAGATTGAATGAAGGTTAATTTACTGTATATGTCACCTTTAAAAGAAAGGATGAGATCTAGAGGCTTTCTGGCCCTTTTCAGACTCTGTCTATAGATCCTTGTCGAGAGGTAAGATCCCAAAGGGTTTACTCAGCAAATCATGACTGAAAAATGAATTTTTCAGATATGATGGCTTCAGCTATCATGAAATTTGTTTAAGAACACTCAGAAACCAATAGAAAGAACAGAAACACTCTTTACTCAGCTTTTAACTTCAGAAAGGTGGGGAAAAGCAGCAATTTATGCACTAAAATAGGTGTATAAAGAAATTTGCATGAGAACAAGGGAAATGGCTCTGGGATATGTTATATTAGGTTAAGGGGGACTTCCATGTCTAATTTTAGCTTTAAAAAAAAGTGTTTTTCTATGTTAAACAGTTCCTCCTTCCTCACTAGTCAAGAAAAACCCTGATTTCCCATGACCTAAATTATGCAGAAAAGTGTTGAAGCTTGGGAAGCGTAATTTCTGAAGGGAATGACTGAGTTTATGCAGAAATATTAGTATTCAGGCTTAGAATAAGATTCATTTAGCTTACGCATGGAAAAACAAGCATTTCTATGAAGAAAAACCCTGCAATGAGTTGCTGCAACACATAGGAAAAAGACTGCAGACTATATCAACATTATTTTTCAGGGGTTTCAGCTACTGTAAGTGAAAACTCAGATCTACTACAGATCTATTTCTGAAACATCAGATCCATACCAGATCTGGAAACTACTCAGCCTTCTCTACAATATCCCCTTGGGATTTCATCAAAATAATGCCAGAATAAATGTAGATCTGACATATAAGCTACATAACTGCAGAATACTCAAAATTTATAAAGATAAATTTATTATAACTGAAATCAAATCTGAAATATCTTATAACAGTAGCTACATAAAATATTTACAAAGCGAGAGGCAAGCCTCGATCACTATAGATATTCTATTGCACAAAAACTGAATGTACATTAAACCCCAATGTAGAAAACACAGTTCTTGAGAGGGACTGCGCAGTAGCTCTATAGAAATGAAGCAAATGCTATAAAATACATATCTGAATACAAAATGGGAGAGAGATCCTCTTCCGGGTGGTCACAAGACACCCTCCCTGAGAGAAATCTTCTCCAAAACAACTAGATCTCTATAGATCTAGACTACCACTTGCTGCAACTCAAGCAGCTGAAAAATCCTCAACTGGAACAGTGTTGCTAATAGATGGAGCTTGGAAAAAATTCTGGATAGTGGCTCATTCCAGTGCATTCTCCTCCATAAGCTACTAAAGGAAGGAGGGAGGATTCCTAAACAGGAAATCCTCTTCCCTTAGGCTAAACAACCTAGAGAGCTAGAGTTGCTCAAGCAACCTCTATTTCGAAAATACTTAAACAACCATTTCTTGAGCCCTATCCTCCTTTTTATAAATTGAAGGGGTGCACAAACCCTAAACCACTTCAATGGACTTAACCCCTTTCACATTGGAACCTTATTCTAAAACTGCACTGGTTCCCCAAGGTGGTCCAATTTCTGTTCACACACAAGTGGATTTTGTTACAAAAGGCCCAGATTTATCCCTTTTCACATTGGGCATGTATTTATTCTTTGATTTAAGGAGTTTTTCTTGTCCTCCTTTACATTTTATTCATCAATCATGAAATACAAAAATGAACAAGGAAAAATTAATGTTCCAATTAGCTGAAGCTAATTTAGGAGCATTACACCTTTAAACCATCCTTATACCCAATAAAGATGCACCTTTCAGATTTATTATCCAACTTGGTCCTTTTCTCCTTTGGAACATGTACATATGCATCACATCCAAATACCCTCAGATGTGAAAGAGAGGGTTTCTTACTAGTCCATAACTCATGTGGAGTCTTATCCTCCGACGCTGATGAAGGTGATCTGTTAACCAAGTAACATGTAGTCTCTACTGCCTCTACCTAGAATTCTTGTCCTAACCCAGTACCACTGAGCATGCTTCTTGCCTTTTCCATCAACATTCTGTTCATTCTTTCTGCAACTCCATTTTGTTGAGGTGTGTATGGAGTAGTATTCTGCCGTGCTATACCACACTTCTTACAGAACTCTTCAAATTCATTCTTGCAGAACTCCCCACCATTATCTGTCCTCAGCACCTTTATCTTCTTCTCTGTTTGGTTTTCCACCAGAGCCTTAAATTCTTTAAATCTGTCAAAGACTTCAGATTTATTCCTCAAGAAATATATCCATGTATTCCTTGAGAAGTAATCTATGAATGAAACATAGGACATAGACTTACCCAATGATGGAACCGACACAGGTCCAAACACATCATTGTGCACAAGCTCTAATATCTTGTTCGCCCTCCTAGCACTAGAAGGAAAACACACCCGATTCTGCTCCCATATACACAATGTTCACAGAAATCAAAATCCAGAGAGCTATTAGACATACCTTTTACCATACCATTTCCATGAAGTATCCAAAGGCCATTCTATCCAATATGTCAAAGCCTTTGATGCCATAGCATGGTCTTTTCTCCAGAGACCGCTAGGATTTCCTATCCACTTTCAGGAACCACAGAACTGTTGCACCCATCAATAATAGTGCTGCCCTGAAGCTTGTACAGAGTTCCAATCCAAACTCCCCGCATTAATACCGGTGCTCCCCGAACCATCTTATAGATATCTTTCTCGAACACTGTTTTTACACCTGCATCATCCATCTTGCTTACAGAAATCAGATTTCTGGCCAATGCAGGAATGTGCAGAACACCAAGAAGTGTTCTAATCCTTCCACCTTGTTGCTTCATCTTGCCTTTTCCATGTCAGGCAGTCGAAGGCTTGGTGCTTCATCTGCCCTGAAGACATCTTGCCATCATATTTCTCATACTCGTGAGCCACTCCCCCAGCATGGGAGTGAAGTGAAAGGATGCACTAGAGTGTCAGCCATGACTCATGATCTACATGTGTATTTGAAGAAGAAGCCAAATACACATCCCCACCTTCATCTGAGGTGGTTTTTGCCTCTACAGAAGGAGCATCATCAGATCCCTTTCCTTTCTCAGGAGCTTTAGATCTGCAGTCCTTTTTGTAGTGCTCTTACTTTCCGCATTTCCAGCACACCTTTACAAAATTTCCAGGAGATTTAGATCTCCCTCTAGATTTAGATCTCCCACTCGAAACCTTATTCTTGTTTCTTTTCTGGGACCTTCCTCGTACAGATAAGGTATCTCCATTCTGACCCTCCATATTTCTCCGTCTCATTTCCTCTGACAGCAAGGCTAAGACAATGTCATCAAAATTCAAGGTACTTGTATTGCTACCTATTGTAATAACTAGACTGTCCCATGATTCTGGTAGAGAACACAACAAAATGATGCACTTATCTTCATCTGAGATTTTAATATCAATAGATGACAGCTGACTTACCAAAGTATTGAAGGCGTTCAAATGCTCTATCTCCGAGTCTCCATCCTTCATCCTTAGGTTATACATCTTTTTCTGCAGGAACAATTTATTCACCAGAGACTTAGATTGGTACAAAGTCCCTAGCTTGTCCCACAAGGTATTTGCCATAGCTTCCCCAGATACATTCAACAATACTGAACCTGAGACACACAATCGTATTGTGCTCTTTGCCTTCCGATCTAGCTTCTTCCAGTCTTCATCTAACATTGCCGTTGGTTTAGTACCCAGATCTACCGCGATCCACTGATCTTTATCCACCAGCAGATCCTCCATCTTGAGCTTCCAAAACTCAAAACTTTGACCATTAAATTTCTTGATCTCTATCTTCCCACCACTCGCCATCTTCTTTCACTGCAAGAATCGATCCCGCAGATCTCCCACTGGACAGGGTCTATCTCAGGCTCGAGCAAAAAGCCCCTCAGTAGCAAAGGCGTCCCCTTGAAGCCGAAACTACTCTGATACCAAATGTAGGTTTTAACCCTGTATAGAAATTATCTGCAAATGAATCTTAAAAATAGAAAATAAACAGTAGCGAGAGCATAAAACATAAAACAGATAAAAACAGAGATTTTCCCCTGGATCCCAGATTGGGACGACCAACTTGATTTTTCATTATATTCCTTTAAGTGTTACAACACATATATATACATGCTGAAGCATACATAAACCCCAATCCATTAACCCTGTATTAGAACATAACCGTAGTTCCCTTGACCAGATCTACAAAATACCAGGGGCCGAAAACCATCGTACCCCAAAACCATGTGCAAACCCATTCACAAAACCATGGGCGAAACTGCCCACCAAAAATAAGGACAAAAAACATTTTCTGCTGCACTGCCCCCCCTGTGACCCCCCCCCGACATTGCGCCCAGTGCAACGTACAGGGGGGCTATCGCCCCCCTTGTGCCCCCCCGCGCGTGATTAGTCATGGAAGGAATATAAAAAAAACCCAACAATCCCACTGCGTGTTATGAATTTCACACTTGGGTCTATGTTCCTTAGCTCGGCTTTAACCCTTTTCACATTCTGCGTGTGGGTGGGCTGCTTTTCCTGTATTTTGGCTATTAAAATTGGGCAATATTCGATCACATGGTCCATCTATCTACAATATTTGCAATATTTCCTTGTAGGATTTGGGCAGTCCCTTTCAAAGTGTCCTAATTTCCTACAGTTATAATAGATTAGCTTCCCGCGTCCTCGAACTGCACTTCCTCCCCGACCTCCCCTGCCCCTTGCTGGAGAGCCACCAAATTTCGCGGGAGATCTAGGTGACATAGGGTATGACTGTACCCTATACAAGTTCCCTCGATCTACCATCAGGTCGTAAGTTCGACAATTTTTCTCATCGTGCCCTACCGACCTGTAGAACCTGCACCACTGTTGCTTCAGTTCTGGGACATACGATCCTAGTCAGTGGCAATGGTTCATATCGTGTAGCCCCGCGATGCAGAAGTTATCGCACCATAATGCAGACCCGCTTGAGCCTAGACGCACTAAGTTAGGTTCTCCATTTTCTCCTGGGCAGACCGGACTAGGTACTCCTACCTACATGTAATCTGCCAATAGAGGGAACTGATCCTTCATATGGCCAGATACCCGACATCGTATGCACCATAGATCTGTGCTGGCTTCTTTTCCTCATTCCTTTCGTAGGTTCTGAATTTCCATGTGCATAGCTCCAAGTTGCTCCTAAAATTGCTATACTCCTAACAAAGTATCTTCTCTGGGCGCAACTTCTAGTTTCATAGCAACTTCCACATCTTTTTCCTGCGACTCGAAGGTTTGGTGGCTCATTGGCATGTGCAGGTGGGGCAAAAACATAGCGATGAGCCATTCAGTATGTTATCTATTGTCATACTCAAATCCTCCTTCCCTGACTTCTATCTTCAGTCATTGATCAGCCTCCCATATAGATTTAGACGCACCTTGCTTGAAGTCCTTCACTTCTGCTACTAACTAAGAGTAAGATTTTGGCTTTTGGAATTGTTGCTTCAGAGCATCCTTAATATCTTGAATAGATGCATTCCCATTCTGAGATATGTATCGCATATACCAGTCCAACTCTCTTTCTTCGAATGCCAGGGACAGCTATGCCCTCTTCACCGTATCATTTGTCACATTTTGCGTAGTCCATACGAAATATGCAACAAACCAAAATTGATCCATATCCTCATCTCCTCCCCCTTAAAGGTAGGTAGTTTCAAGTGCACAGCCATATCACTGTCCAGCGGAGGTGGTGGTATGGGCGAACTCTTACCTTTGCATGGGCTGGATGGCGGTGTAGCTGGGGGGATTTGCGCAGCCTTCTCTCGTAGAGGGTTTTAGACAGATCTTCCCCTTTCAAGGTTGGTTCGATAGTATTTACCACTACGTGTCGTGCTCTCATCTGGATCCGAGGTCATTCACTTGGTGTGACTACACAAAATACTCTTCTCGCACAGTAATATCTTAATCAGTAAAGGTAATTTCTTCAAAAACTTGCCCCAGAACCCTTTAAAGAATCTCCGCTCTACTTCAAAGTAGGAGATGAATTGATTAATGGAAAATTCTGTCACAAATACTCCTAGCACACTGTCCACCCAATGATGCACCGTGCGAGTGACGGTATTATCAATCCTTTCCAGCTACTGGATCAACTCTGGAGTCCACTGAGTGACTCGTTCATCCTTCCAACACTTTTGGAACTCTACGAGCCTAGCCAGCCACTCCTGAAGCTTGATTGCAAATGTCACAAAGAAAATTTCATAGCTTTCTGTAAGAATGTACCTATTTTTCCACTTTTCCGCGGTTAACCTCGTGCTGCGATTCTCTTTTATTTAAAATTCCTGAATCTTCTTTTCGAACCACTCTTCAATTTCCTTCCTTTCAGGCTTCCAATAATCTCTTCTCATTACCTGATCCCTTTCTCAAAATTCTCCCGGTCCAGGCAATGGAACCATTTTTTGGCTCAGGGGGTCCTGACCCAGGTTCAGAGGTTAAGGTTTGCCAATAAACCCCTATACTACTGGCCCTTTCGGCAGTGACCTACTTGTGCAGGTCAAAGTCTCACCCGAAGTAGTATGGGTAGGTGTTGGAACCAGGTTTATGCACTCTGAGAATGGATAGGTATGGCAAGAAGAGTTGCATCCAGCTTTATAATGACCAGATTTCCTACTTTAGAGCCGTATCTATAGGTCTCCTTCACATCTACATGCGCAAGGTCAACTATACTACGATGCTCATCAACTTATATACTTCTAAGATAGTAGCGCAGTATTGCATAAAACATAACAGACAGATCCAGATACAGTTAAAACACTTACACAGAATTTTCGTAGCTTAACATAGAATACGCATAATACAACAGTTACCACAGATTCCCATAAACAGTGCACATAGAGTCAGTTACTCAAACAACCTTTCTTATTCATCAATCTGTCAATTCCTTCTTACAATACCCAAACCCGACCTGCACACACAGCAGCAGGGTCCATGCACAGTAGGACTTGGGATCTCTGTGCATAGAGACAACAGGAGTCGTTTTCCCAAAAACCCAAACAGATCTACTAAGCCACAATTCGCATCAAGAGCTCATCATCTTCTTACCTTACAATTCAAAATGTTCCTCTATTTATAAAAATCTAGCCTAATCTTTCCTATGGTCCGCAAACTGTGGTTTGCGGATTCCATATCTACCCTTTAACCCATTACAATTCTTTCAAGCTTTGTCCCACCATAACACCCCTGCTCTAGACTAAATATAATCAAAATTATACAAAATCGGACTAGTTTCGCAGCTTTTAGGAGACCCTGTTCCAACACTCACAATTGAAAATTCTCCAGCATTTCTCTACTGAAATTCTTCCTCTTCAAGCACTTAGATCTGTGCTCAATTTATAGATGAAGTGTAGGTTGTTCTGCAATCAATAACTTTCCAAAAATAGGCAAGACATGTTTCCAGTCATGTAGATGTGAAATGGACACTTGGATCCGAAGCTTGACACATGTGAACTCTTCTAGAAGGCACTGGCCAAGTGGAGATTCTAGAACAATGAGAATTTCACTCCCAATGTGACCAATGCACTTGTGAATGTCGGGAAATGCTTTGCAGAGTAGCCTTGCATGGGGCTACTTGCATATGAAACGCACTTAGGCCCCTTAAAGCCTGCGTTGGTGAGCTCTCATATGCTATATAATAAGCTTCAAACCATGGAAACCTTTGCTTGATGAAAGTCTTGCTTGATTTGTCTTGTCTCTTGTCTTAGGGCATGTAGCAACTGAAATGATAGGGAATGATATACCCTTGATCATTGGTCCTGGAGATGATGTCCAGTTAACCAGGTCATTGGGAATGGTGCCCAAATTGACCTATAACAATTTCCCCCTAAAGCATGAGATCCAAATAATAAGAACATTTGATTGAGATGTTGTACACTGTGATGAGCCTAGAAACGAAGCGGATTAGTCACCTGCATCAATATTACAATACATTACATCATGATATATCCTCTTTTGATCATAATTACTGAGGGTAGGCATTCCCATGTTCAGCACATAAACAATCTAATAACATGTACATAATTCAAAAACTCATCTACATTGGAATGTTGCCTAGATGCAGACATGCCTACAGATATAGGCCCATGTTTGGATGACAATCTGTATGTAAGGTCACCGTATAGATGATGTGTACAAAAATATTGAAATCGCAGCCCAGATGGCTGAAACTAGATCCAGGTTCTTCTTATCTCGTTCACTCGATCATTCGGGTACAAGTCTAGCCATGCGAATATATGATTTGTAGTCGAACATGGAAAGACATCGCTTGATTACTAGCCAATGATGTGAGTTGTTAAAAAACGTGAGAGAACCACCATTAATGTAAATGGCCCTCAAGGTACTATATTACATTTCGTAAGGCATGAATAGATGATTTGATGTCGAACGCCAAAAAAAATATTTTGGTCAAAAGTCCAAAAGCGAGGATCTTGTCGATGTTGTAACAAGCCTCATGGTACTGGAATCTAATGTTTCTAAGTGAACTTCCTAGATATTGATTTGTCATTGATAGGAAGTCACCTTATTGCAAAACAGGAGTTACTGATTTCAGAGACAAGGGTATGACTTGATATAGCAATTTCAGGGATGACGGTCATGAAAATGAAGGTTTACGAGTATTGCAAAAGGATGAGCTTTTAATCACTAGATGACTTCTCTTGAACATATCGGTGACACTATGATGAGTTGGTAGCATTGACCCAAAACCGAAGTGAAGTTATGATTAACCATAGGTGTGAATGAACCATCCAGATGATTACCCAACCCAAACAGTCATGGACATGGAGTGAAAGAAGTGCCCTGTTCAAGAGCGACTTGCTACCAAAAAGAAACTTTGCTTACTTTTCCCAAATTTTCCCTGGTCATTTGTCAACCAGTACCTCTTTATTTTTTAACAAGCTTAAGGAGGATAACATTTTCTTGATCTATAATTCAACCCTTCGGGTGAATAAAGTATCGCTATTTAATAATTTAACGAGTCTAGCAATGAATGAAACTCGATTCTTGCCATGATCGACAAGATCGTCGCTATTTTATGTTTTAACGAGCTTAACGACAGTGATAGCCCGGTCCTTTTTCATATTTAGAGACTCTGAAAAAGAGGACGAAAGAGAACTCCAAAATTACTTTTTCGTAAATTTGTCTCTCAGATCTGAAAAAGTGTAAAATAATATTTGAAAGAACCTATTTGGTAATGTTTAACCAAGTTATTCCTTTTTCGTAAATAATCTATCTCAGTCCGGAAAAGGGTTAAACTTATACTGAGTAGATATAAATTCATTTACTTTAACAAGCTCAAAAAGACAAGTGCTTAGCAATCTTTTCACATTATCAAAGTCTGAAAAGAGATGAAAGAAGACTCCAGGGGTTCCTTTTTCGCTGTTATCAAAGCTCAAAAAAGAGATAAAAGTGCACTTCAAATCCTTTTTCATTTTTAACAAAGCTCAAAAAATAAGGAGAAAAAGTATGCTTTGTGGTCAAGTCTTTCTTTGAAATAAATCTGCATGGCTAATCTATTCATCAGTTGTATTTCCTATTCAGAACAACATCAACAAAAATACTTGTTTCGTGATAAAACATAATAAAACTATAGTCATAGCAATAAATTTAACTTGAAAACAATTAAATGACTATATAAAGTAGTTTCACTATTCATTTTTACCATTCCATAGTTACCATTTGCATTTTGGAGCTCTGAACCTGATTTCCCCCCCGAACTTCAGTCATTTATTGCTGTTGTTTCTGTGGATGGATTTTGTCACCTTTTGATCCAGGTTAGTAGCATGAAACTCCTCTTCCCTTTAGTATTTATTTCGTTTCCATTCCTTGCAATTTTTTAGGGTTTTAAGTCCCCTAGGGTAAATTCTACCCAAATTGAGGGAAACACACCCTTGAATATCGAAACCTACATTGCATAGCAGGTACAGTGAAGGGTACCTGCATGTGCAATGCACTGTCTCAACCCAGGGAGTGCATTGGGCGTAGTTCAAGTTTTTGGTTTTCATGATGTGCTCAAAATTTTCCAAGTTTTTTGCAATGACTGGTATCTAATGGATCTTATGGTTATATTTCAGGTTTCCATCGGATTATAATGAATATTACATGGAGGGAAAGAGAACATGAAGAACAAGATATGATTTCCTTAAATGATCCGGGTACTGTAAGAGCCTTAAGAGATTGCGGACTACTTAAGTACTTCAAATTTTCGGGAATGAGGCAAAAAATAGAACTCTTGGAGTTCTTAGTTTGAGCATGGGATTCGACAATAGAGGAATTTCACATAAAAAATCAAGTGTTGTCCATAACAGTTGAGGATGTTTATTTTCTCACAGGTTTGTCGAGGAGAGGTTTGCCCATTTCTCTCATAGGGTCTACCGTTGGAGGAGAGATAGTGAGGGATTATGTTATGCAGTATTGCTATCCAGGGGCAGAACCTAGCAAAGATGAAAAAATAAACATCTGGGATGTCAGGGATTTTCCTTTGAGAACCATCCTTTTTACGATCGCTAAACTTGCTGGCATTGTTACACTTCATGTAGCGAACAGATCGTATATGCAGTATGCTAGAGTGCTTAGAGCTAACAGTCTTCAACTGGTCTAAAGCTGTTCTATCTCAGATAAAGGAACAACTGAATAAAGCAAAGGGAGGAAGGAAGAAAATTTTCAGTTATGGTTCAATCCTTATCTCCTTTGATTTGGAATGGATTCCACTGATGCAGCCACAACATGTAACATTAGATATATCTAGTCCTAGAGATCCTCGAATGCAGAGATGGGTAGAACTCATGGGTCGACATGCAGGCCAATCGACTGTTGTGTTCTCCACTGCATTCTTCGCCTGGTTTCGGCGATAGATTGTCGCCATCGATGAGTAAGCATATGCAGGCGTCGACTTTCGAGGAGATCCAGATATAGTATTACCAGAAGGCACTAGTGGGGTGCAATAGGTAAGAATAATTTGACCATGTTTTTTTATTTTTCTAAGGTTTATACAATGTTTTTGTGTTTTTATTTCTTTCCAAGGCTAAACTAAATTTTTGATGTAATGTAGATATCAGTCGTGTTCAACCAATAGAGGAACCAGAGCGCGCAGCAGATGCGCTAGCACTGAGGGTTGTCCAGAGAGCAGTCCTTCAGGACCTTGATATGGCTGTGACTCTGGCTAAGCTTTAGCAACACATAGAGGGATTTACCTTCGAGATTCTAGATTGCCGGATCAAAGAGCTTTCCATGCGACTGCAGTGACACACAATTGGGGTTCCTAACCGTTGGATGCAGTTGCTTCGTAGGATTGCTAGATCTATAGCATGTTACCATGAGCACCACTAGTTTACTTGTGAAATTTTTCATACATTTTGAGGTCAGATGACTAATGTGTCTTGGGCACAAATTTAGTAAAAACCTATAACTATCTATCTATACGTTTTCAGAGTTTTTCCTATGTTTAATGCGCAATCCTGCTCAATGATGTGAATGTTTTCTTTACCTATGTCGCAAATGTCTGTCTAAACTTGATTAGCTAATGAATCCGTTAAAGTGTTCAAATTTCTAGAAATGTGTTGATATTGAACAAAATCAAAATGTCTTTCCAAAATTCAAACTCTTAGGAACAATCTAAGAAGTGTTGGATTTCTAACAGTATAAACACTAGTAAGTTGTAATACCACAAGTTGTGAGTCTAACCTTATGATTATGTGGTTAATACCAAATGAAATAGCATCAAAGAGAAGTTCGATCAACTCGCTATACTCAGCGATATTGTTCATCGATCTACCAATACAAATCCCTTGAAAAATCACTAACTCGTCGTTCGAAGCCAAAATGGCCCACGATATAGAGGATAGATTCTGCGTACTAAGACTAGCACCATCAGCATATCCAACAAATGGTTCCGAAGATTCAGACATCTGCCATAAAATGTAAAGTGGATTACTAACGTCAAGAAAAATCTAAAAACAAATTAAGATAGTGAATGCAAATCAACAACAAATAAACAATATAATACGAAAAATTACTATGCTCATGATTAAGCATAGTAACATTTCAAATACAACCCATTTCTAGGTTGTGCCAATGGAATCCCATCATAATAAACTAACTCATAGGCACCCTTAGCAAGAAATCTTTTGACAATATAGGGGCCATGCCATAATGGCTTGAATTTCCCTGTACCTATTACATCAGCTTCTTGGTCGTAAAAAAGGACCAATTTGCCCTCTGAGTAGATGCGAGGCTGGAAATTTTTGTCGTATTGCGCCTTTATATGTGTCTTATGCGCTTAGTTGGCCAATTGGGTTTCACGACACATTTCATCAAGATAGATGAGGTTAAAGAGACGCGCTTCTTCTTTTGAGGTGTCAGGTAACAAGTCTATCGCGAGTTTTAACGATGATATTTCGCATTGGATTGGTAAGATAGCTTCCAGACCATACACCAATTGAAAAGGAGTAAATCCGGTCACGTTTCTTACCGAGGTTCAATACGCCCACAAGCCGGAGTACAGGATCAAGTGCCAGTTCCTTTTACAGACTCCTATCATTCATTGAAGCATTCGTTTATGAATTTTGTTAATATCCTCAACTTTTCCATTTGATTGTGGATAATAAGGAGTAGAATTATCATGCGAAAATCCTAACTTGGTAGTCAATTTCTAAATCATGTGTTTTCAAAAATTCTTCCCATGATCCGTAACTATAGCCTGTGGGACCCCAAACCGTGCAATAACATGGTTGAAGAAAAACAATGCAGCTATTTCTCCTGTGTTATTAAATGTAGGCATCGCTTCGGCCCATTTGGTAAAATAGTAGACTGCGATAATAATATAACCATGCCCCTCAGACAAAAGAGGGTTACAGGTCATGAAATCAATACCCCATTTCTTAAATGATCCATCAGAGACAACAGGATGCATTGGCGCTGGCGGTTTGCGGGTTTTACGATAAAAAATCTGGCATGCATGACAACTTCTGAATGAGAGGATGCAATCTCGAAAAATAGTAGGCCAAAAGTAACTGGCGTGAAGTATCTTCTGTGTGATAGCATATCTAGATAAGTGTCCACCACAAGCCCCAGCATGACAATCATTTAACACTTTTTTGGCCTCCTCATGAGTGAGGCCCCTCCTTAAAATGGTATCGACACCACAACGATAAATTGTATCGCCGATGATCAGATAATCTTTGGCTTGGTATCGAATATGTCACTATTCAGAGTGAGAGGTATTAGGTCGAAAAGGTTGGGTTTGGAGATAAATGATGAAATCCCCATACCAAGGATGAGATGATCCGATCAGAAACAGAGAATCTTCTGGAATAGATGGTTCCGACGTAGTAGGAGTACTATCAGATGGAAGGTCACAAAGAAGCTCAACCAAAAATAAATATTTCTTTGACTTGGATTTGATGAATTCCAAATCAAATTCCTGCAAAATGACAATCCATTTTTAATACTTCCCCCCCAGCAATTGACGTGATAAGATATAAGTCATGGGGTTGCAATCCGAAACTATTGTTGTTTTTCGGAGCAGGATATAATGGTGAAATCTTTGGACAACTTGAACAACTACCAAGGAAAGCTTTTCCACGTACGAGTACTTAAATTCTGTATTATTGAGATTACGACTCAAATAATAGATCGGATGTTCAATTCCATCTTCTACTTGGACCAAAACCATAGCGATGGTCGTTTTAGCCGCGACGATATATAGGAAATAATCATTTTTATAATTTAGAGGATACATTAATACGCTCAGACAAGAGTGTCCTTGACAACATCAAAAGAAGCTTGCGCAACCTGGTCCCAATGGAAGGGAACCCCCTTTTTCAATAATCGAGTAAATCCTTTAGCCATTTCTGCGTAGTTTGGAATGAACCTTCTTAGGAAGTTAGCCTTTCCTTGAAGTTTTTGTATCTGAAGTAAGCTTGATGGTGCAGGCAAATCAAGAATGGCCTGAACCTTTAGTGGGTCTACTCAAATTCCTTCTTTTGAGACTACGAATCCAAGCAATCGACCAGAACCAACACAAAACACACATTTATGTGGATTGAGGTGTATCTTGTAGTGTCAGCAGCGTAAGAAATGGCTCTCAAATGCATCGGGTGATCAGTCTGATTTCATGAATGCGCTAATAAATCATCTAGATATGGTTGAACAATGTGCTTGATTTCATTGAAAGCATAATCCAGTTCTCTCTGAAAAGTAACCCTAGCATTCTTTAAACCAAATGGAAGTTTCCTATATGCGAATGTGCCCCAGGGAAAGATGAACATTGTATTATGTTGGTCATCTGGGCGGATATTGATTTGATTGTAGCCGTAAAATCCATCCATGAACGAGAATATTTCGCATCCAGCACAATCATCAATAATCTGGTTGCTAAAGGGAGTAGGATAGTTGTCTTTTGGACAAGCATGATTAACATCTCGATAATCGATGCACACTCTAATGGTTCCTTGATTTTTCATAACAGGAACGATATTGGAAACCCACTCAGTTAGCGGAACAGGGTAAATGAAGCCAACACGCAAAAAATTTTCAACTTCTGCTTTGATGGCAGTGGCTTTCTTTGGATGAACATGATGAAGCCGTTGACACACCGGTTTGACATCAGGATACATATTAATAGTGTGTTCAAATATACTAGTATCTATGCCTAGCATTTCCTCGTAAGACCAAGCGAATACGTCACGAAATTCATGAAAAAGAGAGTGATATGAATCAAGTTATGATGGAGGACAAGATACACCGACATGAATATTTTCTACAATGCCACGTTTGGTCGAAATATTGATAGAAATGGTTTCTTCGATATTTGATAAGTTTCGCTCAGAATAGATTGCATTAATTGGAAAATAATTTGAAAAGAAAGTTTTTATGGATGGCTGATATAGTTCACTGAGATTGTTTTCTTCATAATATGGAAGATGGGAATGATGATGATAATCTTCCCATGGTTCTCCTTCTGACATCATAGCTTCCAAAATATTTTCATCTGTCAAAAAATTTGAGGAAAATGGATCAGATGGAGTACCAAAATCTAAGGAATGATCAATCCAAACACTCGGCGATGCTGATTTCAGATTTTCCACCCAAGCCAAATAGATTGATTGCTATGCCAGCTCAATAGGGCTGGGAAGTAAAACATCATCCAACATAGAAATTTCAGAATCACCCGTACTCTCTCTTAAGCCAGATAGAGTGGAAAAGATCATCTAGCTGGTCTCTGTACTTGCAATTTCCTCCGACGTCACATGCGGCAGTAATGCAAAGGTTCCCATAAGAGTGGAATCCTTTAAGAGTCCTATACCAATGTTCTGGATTTCTAGTTGGGGTAAGTGAACAATTGGAACACTTCTAGTTACCTGCGAAGTGGAGGCAAAAAAGGATAATTGATTAATGACTGTGATTGTACCTTTATGTGGAAAGGAAATCATTCTAAAATATGTAGAAAAAATGGCATTCATTGCATATACCCATGGTCTTCCAATTAAAATATTATAGTCATGGGGTCCCTCAACAACCTTGAAATCAATATTCACTATTTTCCCCCCTAGTTCAACATGCAGATTATTGATGATACCACAAGGTTTATATGTTCTTCCATCAAAGGCCTTCAACGTTGTTGATGATTGTGATAATCACGGCGAGCCAAGTGACTTCCAACAGTTTAGAGACATAATGCATGTAGATGCTCCTTCATCAATAATAATGTGATGAACAAGGTGATTGAGAACATTTACTTGGATGGAGAATGCCAATTCTGCTGGTAAGTGTGGCACATAGCCCGTATGATTAAAGACAATAAGATTAGAATCAGTCGGATCAATTCCACCAATGGCCGACAATAAAGCCTACTTCTGGGAGGGACAACTTTGTAATACCTCAAGAGTAGACATAGCTGAAGGGGATTGAGCCAAATCTTAAACTATATTATAATTTTTTGCAACTCTTGCTCGAGGATTATATGTTTATTTATGAATTACTCCCTTTGGTGGCTTAATTGTCAATTCAGGAATAATAGTAGGTGGTACTTATTCAATAGATGGATTTGTTGTCAAGGTAGTAGATTGATCAATGGCCAAACTACCATAGTTTGTATTCCACGTCGACATCAAAATATCTTGTGAAGGTTTTGTGGTGGAAAACATTAACACTTGGGCACTAGGAGCTGGATCCGTAGCAACCAAATTAGTGTCTAGATTTGGAAATGGGTCTGTCAACACAGCTGATGCATGGGAAGTCTTGATGATTTTTGAGACTTCAGCATGGGGAGGACAATCCCTAACAAAATTTTCCTCGTTACAGCTTATACATGGATAACCAGGTTTCCGTGGTCATGACGGTTGATCAGATGATCTTTCCTGTGGGTTAGAAGTTTTCTTTTTCTTAGATTTCCCCTTTTTCTTACTTCCTGGTTGCTTGTCACTTTTGCCTTTGTCAAATGACATGGTGTTAATTTATGAAGTAGGAGCAGGATCAGATGCAGTAGCGTGGTATGTGTTTACAGTTCCTATCAAGCCGTCTCTGGCATGAGAGTCCGTTATTTGAGGAGGAACATTGAAATTAGATCGCGGCGCATTAGGAATTTTTTCATAGAGTGTGCCAGACTGAGTGTAAATCAAGTCTAAATATTGGGCACAAGCGATGACTTTCTCTTCTGTGACGATGCCACCTTTAGCCACATGCTTAGTTATAGATGGTAACAGGGACTTAATGAACCATTCAGCAAGGAGCTGATCAGGAACAAATGTCTTAACCATTCGTCGACGATGACGCCACTCATGAATATGATCGGAAATGTGAGTAGCATTAGTCTGTTTGAAGTTGTTCAAGAGTTTCGTTCTAGTTTCGTTTCTAATCGGTAATTGGAAATGGGTCAAAAAGACAGTAGCTAAGGCAGTGAAATTGTCAAAAGAAGCTCTAGGTAACTCAATGTACCATTTAGCAGCCGGACCTGTAAGCGTGTGCTGGAAAAGACGTAGTCGAACAGAATCATCATTTAGGGAATTGGATGAACACCATAAATGATAAGTCATGACATGAGTCGACAAATATTCTCCAGGGTTTCCATTGAATTTACGAATATCGGAGGGTAATTTATGAGGTATCATCGACCACCAAGGAGCATAATTTATAGGATCATTGGTTAAGCAGTTTAAATATGGTAATTCCAAGGTTGCAACAAAAGGCAACTGTCTATTAAGGTCAGGTTGAGCATAGCCAAGGTAAGATGGAATTTCTTGTGAAACAGGTCTTTGAGCACCAGCATACAAAATTTATTGCTAGTAACCCAAATAGGGGTTGTTTTGCATGGAAAACGCTTGAGAATTTTGTTGACCAAAACCTGGATATGATACTTGTTGAAATGAAGTTTGAAGAATTTGCACCTGTGGCTACCAAGGGATCTATCCACCAATTTTATAACCCAAATTAGTATAAGATGGATTCAGTTGATATGTGTAACCTAGTTGCATTTGTGACATCCCATAAATTGGTACACCAGCTTGTGAATAAATGATTCCAGATACAGGTTGTTGTAAATTAACCAAAGGATTTTGAGTCTGTGGACCCAACATTTGATGATATTGAGTTGAATAACTTGCCTGATAAGATTGATGTACAATATTTTTATTCTGTAACAGGGGTATAGATGTATTAACAAGTGGTAATGAAGTGGGTGTAACAACCGTTTGTGGTTGGATAGGCAGAGTGGGCTGCCATTGACAAACATTCATGTCAACATTAGTTTGACCAAAACTGACTGAGTACTGTCATATTGGGTGACCAAAGGTTGCCCCCAGCATAAGGAATATAATAAGATAGAAAATATTGTTCTTCGAATGTTGGGAGTCCATTTGATATGGTACTTAAAGTAATTGACCCAAAAGGACTGACTTGATATTGCCCTGATGATGGATGTAATGAATCAAGTCGTTCAGTACTAGCTATAGGACTACACTAGATGATGACATTGGCAAAGACCATGAACGTGAATATGCACCAGAGAAAGTGCCAGACAATGATTTGTAACCTGTTGGGACCGAAGGGCCACCATGAAAATGTGAATCTGGTGAGGTTGGGAACATCGACAGAGTAGCAAGGGTAGGAGATGACGTAATTGGAACAACAGACCCAACCGAAGATGCTAGTTTAGACATGGTTGTTTGACCAAATGTATACCCTCAAACATTTACGTGATATTGAATGGAAATAAGATCAAAAAAAGCAGATGGAAACGATTGAGGAAAATACTGATACAGGTAAAGGTCCCCCCAAAAATGGGTTGGAGTTAAAGGTGTATCGTCTTGTGGGATTTCTTCAATCGCAATTAAACCAGGAGGAAGAACTTCACCGTCATGCCCAAAATATATTTCAGACGGTTGACTGTGTGATATAGGAGTTTCAATAGCTACAGAAATTTATGGGATGACCAAGGTAGGAACAACTTCTGGTTGTTCAACTTTAGGATTCAGATTTTCTGGCAAAAAAGAGACAGGATCTGGATCAATTTTTGATTGAAAAACGTCGGGTCCAAGAGGTATGGTCTCAGCGATTGAATGGATCGTGACCACGAGTAACTGTGAAGACTCCGTTTCGACAACATTAGATGAACCGGGATGTGTGGAAACAATTTGAGCTAACTATAGTTTAAAAGGTGATGTTTCGCTAGAGGTACGAATTGTACTTGATTCGACAGATCATGATCGCCTTCATCTACCAGAAGTAACTTCCGGTGGTAAAGGTGGTTTTAAAGCTAATCTATGTGAACAATGGGGGATAGGATTTTTTTCTTCCACAATTACTGATATATTTTATCCAAAAACAAATAAATAAAAAGAGGGTAAAGCTAGGAAAAAGGGTTTACCAAGAAACTGTGAACTGCAGAATACCTCCTGGCGAACCAAGAAGTACGGGCAGGTAATCTCCCCAAATGTTGTGTTCGGTGTATCACAATTTCAAGGCGGTCGAATCGGTTTACTATGGATGGATAACACCTAAAATTTTTCCTCCCAAATATACTCGAAGGTACGTGGAGGCCCAAGTTCGTATTAGCATTGTCTGATGCGAAACCGCGTGGTGAGAGCACCCCTTTATACTTATCGTACTGTAACACTGCCCGATATACCCAAAAGTACATGGACGAGCTACGATATACTTATGTACATGGAGTGAGGTATCACACTGGGAATGTGTCACAGAAAAGTTAATGACAGCTGCTATGTTTTACGATTCTTGAACACGTCTCTAGCCTAGACCTTCTAAATGTTATCGTTATGGTTCCAAAGCATTGTTAAGTAAATTGAGATTAATTTTATGTTGATCTTGCTTAACAATTTGCCTTTCAAAATTTCACCACGATGATGTGTATGAAATTCCTAAAATGCAAGCTAAGAATGATAAACAAACTTTCACTTTCAGCTTTTTTGATGAAGAACCTAGCTACTAAGGGAAAAGAGTAAATAATTTGAGAGCAAAAAAATCAATGAACAAAACAAATCAATGAATCTCAAACAAATGTAGATTTCCTAATGTTCCTTTTGCAAAACACACACAATCCTATAAGTAAGAAGTTTCTTTTTAGTAATCTTATTATTATGATCAGAAAGAAACATAACAAATTAACAGAGTTCAATTAACACCTTTAGAAGCAGAAAATGCAAACAACAATTTCTCTTTTGAAGGAAAAACGAGGATTTCAACAACAATTTCTCCTATCAAGGAAATGAAGATTTTACGACAATTTCCTATTTCGAAAGAAAATGATTCTTAATGCGACCATGGAAATAACTTTGAAATTAACTTGTCAATGATAAAGAAAAAAATTTCTAAACAACATTGAACAAATTTTTAGTCAAAGGAGAAGAAGTATATAGAGTCACTGGTCAATTGAGCATCAAAATTTTCAGAACACAAAAAAAAACAAAACTGAAGCAATTTGCAAAGTCAAATTCAAGCGAATTTGGTCACTTTCAGGAGTCAATGCAGTCTAGAAGGGGAGACAGTGCTTTGCAACACAGGCTAGGAAGGGAGACAGTGCTCTGCAAAGCACTGTGTCCAGTCTAAGGGTGCGTTGGGCGCAATATACAAAGAAAAATAATACTGTTTAACTCACTGTGTTTGCAAATTAAGCTCTGAAAAAGTTTAATCTTTATGTGAAAGAGCTACTGGGTGGATAAACAAAGCAAATCAGAGGCTTAAACACCTAGATCTAAGAGAAATTCTCCCCTGCGGAGTCGCCAATTTGTTGGGCCAGAATTTTGAATTACAGATAAATCACGCTTCCCTACATAGGTGCTAGTCTAGAACAATAGATGAAAGACTATACGACTATTTCTCCTAACTCAGAAAAGATACACAGAAAGGATTGGAGGCTTACTTGTTCAGTCGCTTCCAAATGGCTCCTTCTGTTGCTTCCGCTGCATCTTCAAATTCAAGCTGTTTGTGAGGTGAATTCTTCCTGCAAGAAAGAACACTGAAACAATATAAGATGCAATAATATAGATATCTATTCAATCTAGTTAGCTAAATAAGTAAAGCATAAACTATATGCATCAACCAAGATCTTGCAATATGGAAAATCAAAGTCAATACAGATGCATATAGGGAAAAATAAGCAGTACTCTTTATTGATGATAGAAGGAGAGGTTACAACCTAGTGACTGATTTGAAGTGACCTTCCAGCAACGATCCCAAGCCTCATCACAGTATACATCTCTCCAGCAGTAGCTTCACAAATCTAGCTCTCAATTGAAAATTCTCCAGCATTTCTCTACTCAAATTCTTCCTCTTCAAGCACTTAGATCTGTGCTCAATTTATAGATGAAGTGTAGGTTGTTTTGAAATCAATAACTTTCAAAAAATAGGCAAGACATGTTTCCAGTTATGTAGATGTAAAATGGACACTTGGATCCGAAGCTTGACACATGTGAACTCTTCTAGAAGGCATTAGCCAAGTGGAGATTCTGGAACAATCAGAATTTCGCATCCAATGTGACCAACGCACCTGTGAATGTTGAGAAGTGCTTTACAGAGCAGCCTTGCATGGGGCTACCTGCATATGTAATGCACTTAGGCCCCTTAGAGCCTGCGTTGGTGAGCTCTCATATGCTATATAATAAGCTTCAAACCATGGAAACATTTGCTTGATGAAAGTCTTGCTTGATTTGTCTTGTTTCTTGTCTTAGCGCATGTAGCAACTGAAATGATAGGGAATGATAGACCCTTGGTCATTGGTACTAGAGATGATGTCCAGTTAACTAGGTCATTGAGAATGGTGCCCAAATTGACCTATAACACTTTGTTACTCAAATGGACTGACCAGTTCATAACCCTAGTCATCTACAAGACCAAGTGTTTCCTCTTTCCCTTGCTGTAAGTTGTTTTCATTTAGGAGTAGATAGTCTACCTCATAAGTACCTTCTGTTGATAAATATTTCAACACTCCTATAGAAGTGCCAAAATTTTTCCATTTTCCTCATTTTCAGGTTCTTTACTGATAAGATAATCCTCTTTGGAAATTTTAGGTCCTTCTTGAATAACCATGTCTTGACATTCTATTACATATGAGCCAAATTCTAGAAAAGGAAAAGAAGTGCCTGAAACATCCAAGGATAACCTTAAACAATGTAAAAACCCTAATGACCTAGTGGGAGGGTCCTTTGACCTGATTTTGGCTGAAATTTGACTTAGATATTTTCAACTAAAACAAAGTATTGTTATAGGTTATTATGCCCAAAGGAACATGGGGATGAGTTAGCAACAAGAAACCCTAGAGGGAGGGTGGAGTTTTATAGACAGGGGAGAGTGGGGAAATGAGGTCTTAGGAAGGAAAAAATGATGGAAATGAGAGGTATAAACCCATAAGTAGTCTTTTAGGAGAAACAGGGTGAATTTGAGAAGACCAACTAAGCAATAGTGAAAATAGGTTTATACAGATAATGAAGGAAGTGATATTTCTGAAAACACATAATTTTTCAATAAATTTTGTTTTCAGAAGGCTGCCATCAATCTATAGTCATCAAAAGATAGTGAAAAATACTGATGACTAACAGTGGCTCCACTTGGGGAGGGCAGCTCCTTTTAGGAGGTATCAAGAACCTCAAATCTCTGATTTTGTAGATGAGATGCCTCACATGCCTACTGATTTCCTTCATTTTGCAACACTGATCTTGTTGCTATTCCTTGGAAGCTATGATCTTAAAATATGAAAAAAAATTACTTCTTCAACATTATCTCTACCTACCCATCATATTTTTCCTATCATTTTCTCTTCATTTGGGAGCATTTGGATTGGCAAACCCTGGACGTCAATTTCTTTTTTTGAAAGCATAAACACTATCTATTCCTACCCTTATAACTTGTAAGAGTTCATATTGGACTAATGAGCTCTTTTATTCTCTACCTAGTCTACTTATCTGTCAAGGTTAAACAGTTTGACAGATTTTCATTCTCTAATCTATCGACATAAAGTTTAAAACATGACCAAATCAAGGTTTATCAGTTTAGTTTGTCATGAGCTGTGGCATTTTGGACAAGTTTCACACTGATTTTATTTTTGCACAAGTAAAACTAGAAACTTGAGGGCTATAATTTGGAGCTTGTCATTCATCCCTCTTTTTTCTCTTTGGTTCAGATTTGAGCTTTGGGAACCAATACCTTTTCTCCTAACCTAGTTTAATGATGAGCCAAGTTTAAAATATTTGGAAAATCTTCATTTTCTAACTTATCAGCAGAAATTTAAAAGATGTTCAATCATGGTTAGGTTGTATGATTGAACAAGACTTTCCTTTCTCAAAAGTAGTGGCATTTGGACTTGCACACTTTCAGAAACATTCTTTTTTTGGTATGGGGCTTTACTTCTTCTTTTTATCTGCCCTCTTTTTCTTTTTTTCTCTGTTTTTGTGCTTCATTTTTATGATTTTTTATTCAAGAAATGTTATGTACAATGAATAAAACTTCAAACTAGGAACTTCAACAAAAATAGTGCTTGAGCATCCTGCCATTGATAGGACCTCCAAATAACTCTGTTCCATCCATTTTTTGTAGAAATAATGCATTGTTACCTCTCGTTGAATGGATGATGTATGGATATTTCCACATATTTTCAAAATTTCCATGCTTGCCTTTGTCCTCTCTTCTTGAATCCCACTTCAACACTTTGTCTCCAATGTTGAAGTCATCTACTTTGGTCCTCTTATCAAAGATTTTCTTGATATTCTCTTGTACTTGTTGTGTTCTATTTTATACTTCTTCCCTTGATTGCTGCAATTGAATGGTTTGGTTCAACCTCTTTTGCATATCATTCTCCTCTGATTGTACCTCTTGAATAAGCTTCATCACTGGGGCTCCCAAGGATGTCAAAAAAACTGCATCCATTTCATGCACTAGTTGATAGGGAGACATGTTAATTTATTTTTTGTTTGTTAATCTATCTGCCCATAGTGCATGCACTAGTTTGATATGCCATGAATTTTTGTTCTCTTCCAGCAATTTCTTGATGATATTTACCAAAATTTTGTTAGAGGACTCAACTAACCCATTACCTTAAGGGTAATAACCTGTAGAATGCCCTAATGTGATGTGGTACTTGTAGCAAAAGTTCATCATTCTCTTGGATTTGAATGTAACAACATTATCAGTGATGATTTTTCTTGGCCAACCAAATATGGACAAGATGTGAATTTCAAGGAATTTGATGATTACTGAATTAGTGGCAGTCCTTGAAGGGATGGATTCTATCCATTTGGTGAAATAGTCAGTTGCGGTGAGGATCCATTTGTGTTGGGCAGAGGAGGTAGGGTGGATTTCTCCAATGAAATCTAAACCCCATTGTTGAAAAGGAGTTTTAACAGTGATAGGTTGTAAAGGAAAAGGAAATAATTTTCTCTTTCCCCCAAAGGTTTGGAATTTATGTCAAGTTACTACTAGCTTGTGGATATTAGGGAAAAGAGTGGGTCAATAGAAACCAGCTCTAAGGATTTTGTTGGTAGTGGTTTTCCAATAGAGATGACCTCCACATTATCCTTCATGAAACTCATGCATGATTATATCTACATCTTCTTCAAGTAAAAATTTAAGCAAGATACCAACATAATTTTTCCAATATAAAGCTTTATCTAGAATGAAAAAAATTACATCTTTTAGTTTCAAGAATCTAGCCTTTGTTTTGGAAAAACCAGGAGGAGAATTTAGATTAAAAAGCAAATATAATATATCAGCATACCATAGTGAGTTTAGAAATTCTTCTTCAATAGGTGGAGTCGCCAACTCCTCTTGTTCATCTAAGAAATGTATCATGTTTATGTCCAATGCTTGAAAGTTTGCTTCAACCATCAGTTTTGCCAGTCCTTGCCCTTTGATTAGCTTGGTGGGTTTGATTTCTAGATCATACTCTAAGATGAAAACAATCCATTTAACTCTTTTACCATCAGGATCCTGAGTTAGCATGTCCTTAAAAACTGCATGAGGAACAAAAGCAATGATATGTGAATGCAAGATGTAAACCCTGAAATATTTTAATGCTTTGATTAAGGAAAAAGCTTGTTTTTCCATAATTCTATATTTCAGAGGTGCATCTCTTAGTGCCTTGCTGAAGAAAGCTATGGGATTTTCTTGTCCCATTATGTTATTTTGTAGAAATACAACAGCAATTGTGTGTTCTGATGAAAATGAGAAGATGAAGAAATCCTTGGTAAAGTCAGGGTTGATTAGAACCGGTGTTTGGGTAAGTGCTTGTTTTACTATTTCAAAGGATTACTTTGCTTCTATGGTCCATTTGACTCATATTTCTCTTTTCAGAATGTTTTTAATGTTTCTTAGGAGTTCTGCAAGGTTTGGTATGAACCTTATTAATAAGTTGATCTTTCCAATGAAAGATTGCAGCTCTTTGATGTTTCTAGGGTGGCTGATATGAAATCACTCCCTCAATCCTTTTTGGGTCTATCTTAGTCCCTTCTTTAGATATGATATGGCCTAAAAGTTTCCCTTCTTGAAGAACAAATAGAGTTTTCTTAGGATTTAAGGATAAACCATACTTTCTACACTTTTCAAATACTTTTCTTAACTGAGCTAGGTGTTCTTGATCGGTTTTTGAATAGACAGTTATGTCATCAAGGTATGTCACAATGAAGGAATCTATATCTTTAGAAAAATAAATGTCCATGGCTCTTTGAAAAGTGGCCCCGACATTCATTAACCCAAAAGGAATTTTAACATACATGAAAGTGCCCCAAGGTATAGTGAAGGCAGTTTTTTGCTGATCATATGGATGTACTAGCACCTAATTATACCTTGAAAAACCATCAAGAAATGATATTATTTTAGAGCCTACCACCATTTCCAGTATCTAATCCATATTAGGTAAAGGGTAGTTGTCTTTCAGGGAGGCTTTGTTTAAATTTCTGAAGTCTATGCATAGCCTAACTTCCCTTGTTTTCTTCCTTACTGATACAAGGTTTGAGACCCATTTCGAGTACCTGAGTGGGACTATTATTCCAAGATAATACATATTTTTTATTTCTTTCTCAACTAGAGGCATTAGGACAGGGTTTATCCTACACAATTTCTACTTGAATGGTTTTTTGTTTTCCTTGAGAGGAATCTTATGTTGAATGATGCTTGTATCATAGGACTTCAAGTCCTCATAGCCCCATGTAAACACATCATTAAATCATTTGAATAGCTCAATGTGTTTTTATTTTATAAGAGTTGGTAGTGTTTTGGAAAGTTTTATCATTTTAGGTTCTTCTTCACTGCCTATGTTGCATTCTTCTACATCTAATTCGGTGGATTCCATTTTTGGCTTCCTAGCAACATCATTGAAGTCAAATAATTCTTCTAGGGGTACAAGTCCTCTTGGCAATAGATTTTATTTGCATTATAATACCTTAAGGTCCCTTTTGTCAGAATCTTCATACAATTTTTCCTCATGAGGATATTCTAGCAGATTTATATCAGCAACATAAGGTGGCTCTATTTTGAGTGTTTGTTCCTCAATAGTGCAGTCCTCTTCATGATCTGAGTTTGGTTCTGGGATTTCAAATTCATTTTTGGATTGCAAGAAGTCTTCAATATGTTTGTCACCTTCAAAAAATCGCCAATAATCTATGTTATCTGGGACTTTTGGTCTGTTTTTGACCTTTACCGTGTATTGTTCATTGGCATGAGGTAGTTGACAAGTGCTGGAAACAAAGGCTAATTCATTTGTAAGGCTATTTTGATTTCTTGGGACAAAGGTAAGTTCATATTTTTCAAATTTTTTTAGGAGGTATAAGGTAGCATTTCTATATTCTCTTAGCCTAGGATTTTTGGTTGAATACTCTCCTTTGATTTTCCTAATAATTAGCTCAGAATCTCCTTGAACAGAAATCCTCTTAGCTTCTATGCTTTTCAGTATTTGTAACCCTAAGAGAAGAGATTCATACTCTGCAATATTGTTTGTACTTTGAAAATACAGCTTGTGAGAATGACCTTCATTAGTGTTGTGTATCCAAACACCTGCTCCTGAACCAGATTTTCCACAAGAGCCATCAAAGCTCATGTTCCAAAGAGTTTCAAGTTCAGATTCGCCATTATGTTAGTGTTCAAGGCTGCTAGGGTTTGGGCTGTCATGTTCTTCATTTTTTGTTTTGTTTGACTGTTCTAACAAGTCTTTCTCTTCCTCTTTTTCAGCTACTTATTCATTAATGTCATCTTCATTGTACAAAATAAATGAATCAAGGTCTAAATGGATAGAATATAGAGGGGTGTTGTTTGGTATATCTTGGCTTCTTACCATGTATATCATGTGATATTCTCTGTATAGTATTTTTTCTTGGTTAAAGACTGGAATGGTAGCATATGTCATGTCCATTTGGAGTTTTCCTTGGAGTTTGGATCCCCATGATCTTGATAAAATAATGCCATATTTTGGGGGAATGTCAACCACTACAATATCCATGACTAGGCTCTTGGCTGGTATTTTTACCATATTGACACATAGATCTTTGATTAGGCCCAGAAATTTAACTCTACTTTAATCAAAAGAGTACAAGTCTTTGTATGGTCTGGTTATTTCGAGGCCTAATCTTTCCATCACTACTTTTGGCATGAGGTTATGTGAAGCACCGAAATCTAGCATGGCATTGTGTAGGATTTTGTGATGGATGTTCAAACTGACATAGAATGGAGGCACAACTCCCTCTTGAACCTTTCCCTCCACCTCTGGTCCAAACAACAATTCTGGCTTGTCATCAGTTAGATTTAGAGTGTCGTTGTCATTTTGTATGTTCAAATCCTTCAAAACTTGAGATCTATATACATCTTGAGTCACTAATTCAGTAAGGGGTATGGCTATTTTTATCTTGGAAATTTCACTCTCAATACTGAATGGTGTATGTGTTATTGGTATATTTACATCAGTTTTATCAGACATTGTTCTTTCAACAACTTTGGTTTGCTGATTTTTATTCAAAACCTCAGTTAAAAGATTTTTTTAGGGCCACTATTTGATGTTCTAGGGCAGCTTCGGTCACCATCATGTTGGCTGATTTTGTTCTTGTTTTGATAAAAATTCTTAGCCATGGTGTTTATATTTTCTGCTATCTTTTTAGGAGTGTTTTTAGAGGTCTTCTTAGTAGAAATTTCTAGTTTTCTCCTCTTGGGGATATCCTGTGTTTTCCTACTTCTAAGGTCATACTGCTTATGAACCTCCATGATAGCATTTTCAAACACTAGTTTGTATTCTTCAGAATCCTCATATGTCCTTTCAGTTTGGTTTGAGGAAAACAAACCTTGTTATTATTTTGTAATAAAAACAACATCCTCACTATCAGAGCCTATTAGATTCACATGGTTTTCTTCTGGCTCCTCAGTTTCTCTTTCCTCTTCGTCTACAGAGTTTTATTGGAAAGGAGGTCTGATTTGCTAGTCATTTTCTCTTTGTCTTATTTGAGGAGGGTCTCTTCTGAAGTTTTGGTTTCTGTTTATGTTTTGACGGTTTGTTTGATTTTTCCTAGGGGGTGATCTTTCATTTAAGTTAATTCTCTCCATCATCCTTTCCATTGTCCTAACTAGGCTGTCAATTTTAGCACAAGATGTGGAGGCTACATTTTCTTCTTTGTATGTAACCCTCTTCTCGATTTTTATTCTAGCCCTTTTAGAAATTATATTGGCTTCTACACTTACTGCTCCTCTTTTCATGTCTTCTAAGGTAAGGGGATCCCTTTCTATTAATTGATAAGCCATGTCTAGATCAAATCCATCTAGAAATTTTACTAGGGCTAGGTCTTGTGGGAGTTTCATGTGAGGAGGGAGTGCCTTGTACACACTATTGAACTTAGTGCAATAGTCTTGGAAACTTTCCCCAACATTTCTCTTAAGGCTTTCAAATTATGATACGATTTGAAGAGGATTTTTCTTAGTCTCCCACTTGTTTAAGAAATTTTGATAAAGGGAAGGGAGATCATGAATGCTATTGGGAGTTAATTTCTTGAACCATTTCTTTTCTTCTCCCCCTAAACTCTGGGCAGACATTCTCATTTTAATAGTCTCATATTCTATTTATTGGTATTCAAATGCATCATTTATCTTGTCTATATGCCGTTGGGTAGTTGTAGGATCAGTTCCATTAAAATGAGGGATTTTAGATTGATAGTCCTGTGGCATAGGCAGTAAAGGTTGTGGTAGTACCAAGGGGGCATACCATGCTACCATGATCAGAGGTAATGGAACCCAAGGAAGATTTACAAGTGGAGGTTTTACTAGTGGAGGTGGAGGGTGAAATGAAGGGGTTTGAACAATGGATGTACAAATGGGGGTGGCATATGTACTTGCACCAGCTAGTTGATGTTAGTCATCAGTATTTTTTTACTTGTTAGTGATGACTATATCTATAGCTGAGTTTTCTAGAAGCTGATTTCCATATGTCAATTTGTTATCTAGAAAACCCTCATAAAATTTTTTTCGCCCTCTTACTTTTCAGTCCGCCCATGTCAAAGTTAAAACCCATTATCACTATCTTTTCTAGCTTTAGCCCTACTGGTCTGCCCATCAGCTCTAAAAGGAGAAATCCAAGTCTGTTTCAAAAGCCTCCCCTAAGTTAGGAAGTGGCACTTTAAGACATTTTACCCTTGGCAACCATCAAAAGGCTAAAAAACCTCCATCTGCTACAGACCAATCATGAATGACCTCCCACTCTGCAAATCAAGTTGATCACAGCTCTAAGTCGCGCCACTTACACACCCCTAGGTCTCAACACTGCATAAACCACAGTCTCAAGCTGATTATTAGGTGTTTCACAGTGTTTTATGGATTCTACAAAGACAGGAAATATAACATCATCTCAGAAGGAATTTCTTGAATCTACATTTAGAAGGACAGCTGCTTCTCAATGTAAACATAAGCCTGAGATATATCTGCAAGACAGAGAGTTACTCATCAATACCTTGCAGCTTCCTTTCAGCATGAAAATCACGATAAGAGAAAGACACCACTGTCACAGCAAACTGGTAATTTGTCATGGCCAAGAACCTCCTTCATTTACAAGCATAGGGTTAGGGCGCCTCCTTCATCTACAAGCAGAGGGCGCTGGCCAATATTGACTTTAAAGATTGCAAAAGCCCAAGTTTGATTTTTACTGAACAGTGAAACAAAGACTCTAGGTTTTCTGAGTGTAAGTGATAATCATAGCAGGGCTACAGTCTGAAGTATGCAAGTTAAAGGGAAAATAGAGTTTTGGCCTTGCAAATGAAGTTATTTGAAGTTTTCAAATCATATGAATTGTTAAAACCTTGGAGGGACATATCATTAGTGAAAACAATTCTAATCATAAGCAGCCTGCTGTTTTGACAAGACCAAATTGAAGAAAGGTTGAAAAATCATGTCATTACACAGGCAGAAGAAAGGGTGGTTGTTTTTTCAAAGGGTGCTAAACTCCATACTGACAGAGATCCTCTTCAAATGACTTGGCATAAGTTGACCAAGGAAAATGGTGACATTTCAGTTCCCCTCAGCAAAAAGCAGTGCAATAAGACAGTGAAGAGCTCCTCCACAGGAAACATAAAGAGCAACTCTCCTTGTTTCACTTTCTAACTCTCATGCATCATCCCCTGTTTTGTCTTCTACTCATAGTCAAAGAAGAAAGCTCAGAAAAACCTAACAGTTGCATTTACAATCAAGCATGTCTTTCTAGAAAGCAGCTTCATAAATGAACAGTCGCCTTGTCAAAATTGCTATAACAACTGGCACAAATAATCTAGTTTATGTCATCAAGATACATCACCATGGAGACTATTGTTCATAATAGACAAAGAGTTGTTTTGATATATTGTCAGTGTTTTAGAAAGTTCAAGGAAAAAATGGGTTTTCATTATTCAATGAACAGAGATATCATATAAAATGTTTTGAACAAAGAAGTAATTGAAAAGAGGGTCGTGATCAAATCTAAAAAGGTCAGCAAATTTGGGCACCTACAGTGGGAAAGAGTTTGGAAAAGAAATTGAGGATGAGAAACTATCAAAGAAAGAGAAAAAAAGCCAACAGGAATCGCCCTTCAAACCCATGTGCAAAAATGAAACAGTGATTAAATTTTTCTAAAGCAAAGTGTTGTCTAAAGACAGATGTAAAAACAGTGATGTTTGTCAAAGCTGGTTTGCCTGTCATCATTTATAAGAGAAAGATTTTGTCAAAGCCTGCTCATCAAATAACCTTCAGAAGATTAAGACAGAGGTTCTGGAAATAAGTTTCATAGCTCTGGGGCAGCATTCAAAACCCATGAGGCGCTTCACTATTACAATCCAAGTGAAAAAGAATTGTAAAGGGAATCCCCTTTTTCAGTAGACAGAGGATGATTGAACTTAAAGTCAATATAATTGTATTTTTGCATCTACAGTCAAAGGACACCTACAAGAGTCTGTCAAACCAAGCTTAAAAGGTAAAGGTCCCTACAAGTTTCAAAGCACAACAAATACAAGAATACTTTGGTTTAATTCTTCAGGCTTTAAAAGTCACCAAAGACAGAATGAGCATGCCACTGTAAAAAAGGAGGTCCCTTCACACATTGTTACAACGGATGAAAGAGTTTAAGTGAATGCCACTGAAGTAGTGTAACCACAGTAAAAAATAGGCTCAAATATCTGATCTTAGCAAATACACAAGGATAGTAAAATTTGCATGGTTGTTGAAATCATAATACCTCTGCCACAGCAAAATTAGGGTTAAGGAGCGCCCGGAAAGTTTGTTTCAAAATGATTTTCTGATCAAAAAGAGATGAGATTTACAAAATTGAGAGAGGTTTTTGTCCCTCATAGGTTAAAAAATAAAAACCTCCTTCAGTTTCTACACAGGTATCATGGTTTGTGAGAAACGTGAAAAATTCAGATGTCACGGGAGAATTTCTGCACCAGGATTCATCATTTTGACCAGTGATGGGACAGTCAGATTTTGAACAACCAAATTGACTCCAAATGAAAAAATTCAAGTTGTTATGGAAAATATACTTCCATAGCATTCCGATGAGCCATCTCGGGCCAAATTCCGACAAAATTAAGGCATCCAAAAATCAACGCTATGTTTTTCTGCACCAGCATACACCATTTTTGACCAGTGATGGGACAGTCAGTTTTTGAAGGATCAAATGGACACCAAATGAAAAAATTAAAGCTTTTCTGGAAATTATACTTCCACATATTTCCAACGAGCCATCTCGCACCCAATTCCGACACCGGGAAGGCATTCAAAAATGGCATACAAACAGCTCGATGCATTTCTGCACCAGGATTCACCAGTTTTGACCAGTGTTGGGAAAATAAATTTTTGAAGGATCAAATGGACACCAAATGGAAAAATTAAAGTTGTTCTGGAAAGTAGACTTCCACATATTTCCAACGAGCCATCTTGCACCCAATTCCGACACCGGGAAGGCCTTTAAAATGGACTGCAAACTTGCGCGACACTCCTGGAAAAGTGCGCGACGCGCCTGTGCACAAAATTTACAAAGGAATGCACTGCTGCGCACCGCGCCTGTAGCAGCCTGCGGCACTCCTGTAGCACTGATCAAAAAATCACCTAAAATCCTTCCAAAGCTATTTCCAGAGCTTCTCAAACTTGTCAAGAATGGCTGCCACCGTGTTTCAAGAGAGCAGTGTTGTTGAATCAAAGGGGTCTTTATTTTTCCTTCCTCTACGAAGACAAAGGTGTCCTATTGCCTCAAACACCAAAGATGGGTGCCCAAACACAAGAAAGTCCTCTTGAATGTGTTTTCCTTTGATTGATGGTATAAGTCATTATGAGTACTGGCTGATTTATATGCAAAGATAGGAAAGGCAGCATTCTGAAGGTGCAGAGGTCTTATATTGAAAAGGGCATTCACAATACATTTGGGAACATTGTTGATTAACCAAACAGGGTTTGAGCTTTCATCAAACAGGGTCAGTGAGGAATATGCCACTATAATTTCAAGGTCTTGTCAAGATGATATGAAAAGAGCAGTGAAGTAACATGAGGACAGTGTGTTGTTTAGAAAAGAGTTTTTGTTGGTATTTGAAGTGCTACCAGACCTTTGTTAACACATCAAACATTACAAAGCCTATCTCTTTATACTATGGACAGTCACCTTTGACTGTGTAAGATATTTATTGTTTGAATGTGTTTGTGTTATTAAACATATTTGGTGAGCTGTATACAAGGAGGGTAGTGCTTTTTTCAAAAAGAAGTTTATTGGCTTTTAACTCCTACAGGCCTTTGATAACACCTCAGAAGCATTTCAAAACTCTGCCACTTTATCTCATACACACAGTAACTTTGATTGTGTAAGATACATTTTACGGTTGAATGTCTTCATATTGGTGGATCTGCTGATGAAGTGCCTACAAGGAAAAAAGAAGGTCTTGAACTAAAGGACGGTTGTTGCATTCCTCTAAAAAACAAGAGTGTCTTATATCCTCAACACATCAAAGGAAAAGTGACTTTACCACAAAACACAGAAGCATCACTTTGACTGTGTTGTTATCCTTGAGTCTACTTGTTGAATGACATACAAAGGCACGAAAAGGTATTGTTTGGAAGGAGCAGGGATCTTATACCCAAGGAGGACATCACACACAACAATTGAACCATGGTTGCCTTGATCAAAACAGTGACTGACAGAGAAGGCAGAATTTTGTTTGAGCAGCAAGAACATGATGAACAAGGTCATGATAGTGACGAAGCAAGGGCAACCAAGAGATGATACACAGCAGCATCCTGATGAGGGCAAGCGAATACAAGACATGGATCACGAAGGGAATTCTCCAAAGTATGTGCTATCTGCCTCTCCTAGGCAAGGGACCATGACTTCTTCACCAAAGCCAGAATGCCAAATATGAGACAAGGCTGCCCAAGACAAGCTCAAGAAGGCAAAGGGGAAGCGCCGGGCACAGAAAGAGGAGAAAAGCATATCAGCCCTTGATATTTTGGCCTCAGCTTCGGAGCATGTTGCTAGGGACTCTTGAGGGTCATGCATGCCAATTTTGAGCCCTTTTCGACAACTTTTTGTTTTTTGGCATTTTTTGGGTTTTTGGTCGAAAACTAATAATTTCGCCATTTCAGTTTGAGGATTTTCCAAGGGATGAGGATGATACCATTTGATGCCATATTTTCATTATCAGGTCCTCAGTGATTTTCAGAGCATTTGGAGATCATTCGCCCCCTCAAAACGGCGAAAAATGCTCACTTTTTGCACATTCTGCCCGTCATATCAGCAGTCTGCTATTTCCTGTCTTTTTACACACAGGTACAGATTTGGAGGACTTCCAGGCATCAGATTGAGGTGATTTCAGTTACGTCGGAAAGTAGACACATAAATATTTCCAACGAGCTATCATGAGCCTCGTTTCGACAATGGGAAGGCTGCCAATTGTCTCCAGCAAGTCAGGGGACCTTTTTCTGATGTAAATTTGAAGTATTTTTGCAATTTTTGAACTCCAAAAATCTGCTTTTTCCAAATGTGCGTTTAGCTATTTTTGCACTTGGAAAATGTTACAAAGTCAATATAATTTCTGGTTTTAGCATTTTTTTAGATATTTTATGGGATATTTTGTGCCTTGGGCTTTGCAAAGCCTCAAGGACAAGTTTAGATATTTTGACTTGGCCAATGGGATAGCTAGTTGCTCCATGAGGTTTTCCTCCCTCAAGCCTATTTATTCCATGGGTTTCATTGTAAATCAGAGGCTGAACTTGAGAGAAGAAATTAATACATTGGTCATATGAGCTTTGAAGAATACACTTGTGTTATGATTTTTGGACTGCCTCTTGGATGCTTTTGAGGAATGATGAAGGATTGTTGATGGATTCCATGACATGGTAGAATGGTATAGTGTTTCTTGCTATGTTTTTGTCTTCTAGTTTTCATCCATTATACATGCTTCTTGCTGCTATAGATCAGTAGAGATTGATTTTGAGATATGCCCATGGAGGCACCTCAAAATTCCTGAATCTCCATAGCTTGATGTTTTCTTCTTCCTTAGTTATGCTAAAGAATTCTTAACTGCTCTTTAGTAACTAAAGGATAATGTTTGCTAGTTTTATTCACAAGTTCTATGCATATTGAGTAGGATGTATGGTGTGCCCTGCCTACCTATAAGCTGTCCATAGTTATGTCCATAAAAATTTCTCTTTGACTGATTAGTTGATCATCTTGTTGAACCAAGGAGGCCTAGTCCCGATCTAGCCCTTTGCCTAAAACTATGAAAGCTTGTTTTTCAAAGTGCCCAATGACTTAGAGACTATGTTTAGGCGTTCCGGCGTAGTTTATAAGTTGTTATTTTGTCTTATGTGTTTTCCCCAAAGTCTGATAGCCATTTCCCGAAGTTAGAGGGTCCTATACCTCTATGTATGGCTGGAATGTTTGATTTCTATGTCTTAATTAGCTCATAGTTACATTTAGCATGATTAATGGCTTGCTATAACATGTTTATGTCTTCTATCAACTAGTTACACTTGAAATCCCTTGTCTTTCACAAGCTTGATGTCCATTTACTCCATTCTGACCAAAGATCCCTTCTACCGTGAATCAAATCGGCCCTACAGCAGCCTTACATCATCATCTCATAGCTTCCTTGACCTGTTTGACCCCATAGCCCAGTTGATCTAACTTATTGTTATCCATTTTTATATCTTTGATCAATTTTATCCCTCACAAACTTAAAAAAACTAAAAACTAAAAACATACTTCATAACTAGCCTAATATCAGAAAACCATAAGCAAACACACCGATATCTTTTACACATATAGAGAAAGCCCTCTCTGAGTCCAGGAAGGCTAGGTCCTTGGGCTCCAAAGCTTGGTTTGATGTTACATCGTCATTTGGCTCACCAATCGGCCAAATCACGGGACCCTAACAGTTGATATTGAGCATATTTGGAATGGAAGGAGTCAAAATGTTGGAGAAGCTGAAGATCAGGAGTGGAAGGAGAGGCTTCTCTACTACGGCTCTACCGTAAGCTTGTAGGCTCAAGGTTTTTCTGGTATATCCAACTTTGAGACTTAGTTATGAATAGGTTTCTTCTATGGTGTAAGTCAAATTGGGTATTTTGCAAGGATGTAAGGTTTTCAGGAAAGGAACTTGCTTTCTGAATTGGTCTGACACTAGTTGAATCTTCAGTCCTAGAATTTTTTTTAAAGATCCTTTCTGGGTCATCAACTATAGCAGGAGGGTTTGGGTCAGGGTGATATCTAGTGTTGATCCTTTATGAAGCCATATTTCAGACCCACAAAAAAGAGAGGCTGAAAGCTTGTAAGGGTTTTGAAAAACAGACCTATCTGAAAGGATACTGAATTCACACAGTATATGGTTGGGTTTTATAATATTAGGATTTATTAATACATTCCCAGGGGAGTCTTTGAGGACTAGTAGAGTCAGCAGGCCTATTGAAAACTAGTGGAGTCACCAGGTGGATGATGCTAATTGTTTTAAGGATTTGTTTGTTGTCCAACATCAACAATTGGATGTCAATATTGAGATATTTTTTGGGTTTTTTGAGTTCTTTATATAACACTAAGATTTTAAATAAGTGTTCCCCAGTGGAGTCGTCATTATGTTAGGTCCCTGTAATTTTTCAGATTGACAAGACCAAATAGACAAGGGTAACATCAAACCGGCTGTTGTAGCTCCTAGAGACAGCCTAGAGTTGTGATAGACCAGTGCCTAAGACATCTTAGCATAGCAAGGAGCATATACTATAATGTGTGAAGTTGTCAGCTTTAGCTCACATGCTATCTCCTATAAACAGCGAAATAAAATGGAATGGGACCAAACTCTCAGAAACTGACACAGGAAAAGAAATACTGCAGAGGCAAGATGCAAAATTCTAATATGAAAGCAACAGACAATTCAGAGACAGTTTACTGCAAAGCGGGCCGATTCAGAAATACTTCACAGACATAAATTATTAGAAGGTGTATGTAGTGAAAGAAATGTTAAGAAGATACTAGTTAAGATTGAGCTGGTACCCAGATATACAATACCACCATGCATGGGCTTACCAATCTAAGAATCCATACATGATAATAGCATTTTAAAAGCACCCTCCCAAAGCAACTAATATAGCATAAAAATGGATAGCTGAATAATGGAACAAAATATCATGCATGAGTCATATTTAAAGTGCTTGGATGATCTGAGCATGGGCATCAACTAGGATGAATCCTTACTAGAAATCAGTGAGCCACTCGCATTCCAAAACATGATACAGGAAAGATGGATGAGATGAAATGATATATTAAATAACATATAAAAGAGAGTTACAGACTGTGAAATACCAAAGACCAGAATCCTCTTTGATAGACAGAACTCCTCCTCACTAAGACCCTATGGGCTCTGAGCCTTCATACGAAAGTTTTACAAACTATATGCAAAAAGTATTTCACTGCATAATTTTCTGATAAAAATATGGAACCTTTACAATGCGTTTCTTCATGGTTTTTATAGGAAAAACCAAAACCTAGTAAAAGAGGTAGGTGCTGAACATTTAATTGCATCATTAACCAAAATGGTGGAAAAGTGCCCGCCCATACTGCTTGACAGCGCTGTAGTGCTAGATGTACTCTGTGGCCTGCTAACTGAAATAAATGCACTGGGTGAAAATCTCCTTAGGAATGCGATATAGGGATATCCATACTAACATTCAGTCATTTCTTGAAGGAAAACTCAGCTAAAATAAAACCTAAAGGGTATTGTTTCTTGTGCGTTGTACCCTCTACCTTCTAAATCTTGAATTAAGATTCAAAATATTCAATATTGGACACTGAATTCCTGGATCTTCCACTGGTACTCTTCGCCGCAACATTAATGTCTTCATCTACAAAAATTTGTGCTTTGAATAACTCCGGAGGGTTTAGTAGTTTTTCTACCCTGCTTTATTAATGCAAGCGGTGCCGTAACAGCTTCCCAAATATTTCTTCATAAATTCTGCCTCTGAATCATTGTCCTTTGACGTGGTCATGGCTTCTGTAATGGAGGTTGTGAGTAATAGCCACCTTCCGTCATTGTTAATCTGCAAAACACACAAACTTGTTAAAGAAAACCATGCATGGAGCGATGAACACAGTGGGGATAATGGCAAGGTTAATGGAAACAGTCGTGTAAACTGTGATATGGTGAAACAACGTAGGGTGGCGGAAAAATGCAGCGGAGGAATGGCAGACGAGCTGGTCAGAGCTAAAATGCAAGACATTGAAATATAACGTATGAATGAAGTATATAATTAGCGGAGGAAGAAACACAATGACACGTGGGATGATGACGTGGAGGAAGACCGGGTCAACAGCGGGCATGTGACTAATTCTGGGCCGTTTGATTTCAGGGGAAATCGACGGTTGAAAAAGGCATTGGGAGCAATTAACAGTGGGCCAGGGGTATGATTTTCCCCTATTATCATTCGTGCGGCTTCAGAGCGTGGCGATCGTCGGATGAAGGCTCCCAGATCGGACGGTTGTGATGAATATCGCTGCGCGTCTTTGTACGAACAATAATACGCGATGGAGGGCGGTATTCGGGTCGTACGCGAGGACACGTGGTTAGAGCTGTATTGAATCGCTGGCCCAAGGAGAAATACCGCCTACCGCCGAAAGGCGGTGTGATACATACCACCCGGTTTTGAACAGTGTTTTGGGCGCGGGGACCACCAAGATAGGCGCATCGCGAATCGTAGATTTATGATTTGATCGGATGGTGAAAAGATGGGATACGAGCATGGCAGGGATGAGCAAACGTCGTTCGATCTGTATAGATAAACGGCTTAGGATGAGCCCGATATGTATTGGATAAGCGCCCATCGGACTAGCGCCTGGTCTAGCATCCATGTTACATGGGGAAGAAGACAGAGGGGCTAGGGCCAAAGGAGCTACGCCTTAAATATTTCAAATATGAATTTTCAGCCTTTTATAATGAATTTTAGAGGTGGGAAATGGCAACGATAGATACAAAAATTATTTTCCAAGTCTGAAAGGGAGAATTTGAGAACTCTATGCCAGATTTCCTGTGAAATTCTATGGGAAATGGATTATGATCAACATCGGCTCCATCTGGGGACGACACGTTCATCCCCAGACGTGTCGAGAACTTGCAGACCCTCTGATCATCCTGTATATAGACTCTGCTCTCCATCACCTCCATTTTTCACTTTATAATTCATAATGACACCCATATTATTCAAACGAAAACAAGAAGGAAACTATCATACAATATAATACATCAGGTTGTCTCAACCTGAGTCAGAACTAGAAATAGGGTTTAAGGAATTGACCATTTACAGGGGTATCTAGCAAGTCGCCTTGTAAATTCTCCAACCTGAAAGTATTATTTCCTCCCTGTTCCACAATTTTGAAAGGACCAAACCAGAGGGGGTCAAATTTGCCATGTTTATCCTTATCAGCTCTCCGGATATCCCATCTGAGAACTAAATCACCAATGTGCAGCTTCCTGTCTTTTGCATGCTGATCAAAAATGTGTTTCATTTTCTCTTGATATTCCATTAACCTCTGACTCACCTGGCCCCGTGCTTCTTCTAATTCTACTAATTGATTGATTCTTCTAATCATATCATCAGGTTCCTCCTGGCTTTCTTGCATGAAGCGGGCCACTGGTAAAGCCAGATGTACAGGAAAAACTGCTGCTCGTCCATACACCAGTTCATAGGGAGATTTCACAGTTGCTCTCTTACTGGTGATTCTGTTAGCCCATAGAGAAAATTTCAGTTGGGAATCCCAATTCTTCTGATTTTCATTGATAGTCTTCTTCAAAGCCCTCACCATAGTTTTATTTGAAGACTCTGCCAAGCCATTCCCTTATGGATAGTAAGCTGTAGAGTGATTCATTATGATATTGTATTTCTAGCAGAAATTCACAAATTTTGCAGACTTGAAGGCCTGTGCATTATCAGTCACTATCTTAGCAGGACAACCAAAGCTGGATATGATGTTTTCCTCCATGAACCTTATAATCACAGTATCTGTAGCATTCCTTGCAGGTATGGCTTCCACCCATTTAGTGAAATAATCTGTGGCTGTTAGTATCCACTTATGTTGTCCACTTGACGGAGGATGTATCTCACCTATAAAATCAATACCCCATTGTTTGAATGGTTCATCCACATGCACTGGAATCAGGGGAAATGGCGCTGATTTCTGTCTCTCAGCGAATTTCTGACATTTATCACATGCTCTTACCCTGGAAAAAGCATCTCCAAAAAGCTTTGGCCAATAGAAGCCAGCTTTTAGAATATTATGAGCTGCGGCCCTCTAGCTGTAATGACCTCCACAAGTCCCTTCATGAAATTCTGCAATAATGCTCTCTACTTCATTTTCTATGAGACACAGGAGTAAGATACCTGAGGGATCTCACCAGTATAGCCGGCCATTGGTGACTATGTATTTCTGTGATTTCTATCTCAACGCTTTGTATTTAGTTTTGCCACAACTTGGAGGGCAGATGAGTGTGCGGAGATATTCTACTATTTCTTTGTACCACGGACTGGTGAGGTACTTTAGATGTGTTTTTGGGGTAGCTACTCCAATTCCATGTCGTTATTCTTTCTCCTCAGATTCTTCACCTGCTATAATGGATAAATTTATGCCCAGGGCTTGATAGTTTGATTCAGATAAAATTTTGGCAAGCCCCTGTCATTTAATTAGCTTAGTAGGGCAGATGTCCAGGTCGTACTCCTCTATTTGGGAAATCCACCTTCCCCTTTTTCCTTCACTATCCCCCTGAATAAGGATATCCTTTACAGCAGCTGTAGGCACAAATGCAGTGATGTGGGACTGTAAGATATATACACGGAATGCTTTGAGGGATTTCACTAGAGCGTATGCTTGCTTTTCCAATATGTTATACTTTAATTCTGCATAACGGAGCACCTGACTAAAAAAGGCAATAGGTTGCTCATACCCTCCCTCATTTTTCTTCAATAAAACTCCTGCTATTGTATGAGGTGATACAAAAGAGAAAATCATGAAAGGTTTATCATAATCTGGTCCAGCCAGCACAGGGGCTTCTGAAAAAGCACTTTTTATCCTGGTAAATGCCTCCCGTGATTCTTGTGACCACTTTACCTCATTATTATTTTTGAGCATGTCTGTTATATGCCTAACTATCTCAGCATAGTTAGGGATAAACCTTCTCAAGAAATTTATGCGCCCTAGGAATACTTGTACTTCTTTTTTATTTCTGGGGAAAGAGATACCATTTATAACCTCTACCCTCTTAGGATCTATCTTTACCCCGTATTTAGTCACAATATGGCCCAAAATCTTTCCCTCTTCTAATGCAAATAAAGACTTTTGAGGATTTAGAGAGAGGCCATACCTTCTGCATTTCTCAAAAATTTTCCGCAGATGTTCAATGTGCTCAACATCATTCTTGGAAAATATAGTGATATCATCGAGGTAGACTACCAAGAACTTGTCTTGCTCCCCAACGAAAGAAATATCCATTGCCCTATGAAAAGTGGCCCCTGCATTAATCAACCCAAAAGGCATCTTGGCATACATAAATGTACCCCATGGTGTGGTGAAAGTAGTCTTCTTTTGATCTTCTGGAAGTACAACCACCTAGTTATAACCAAAAAATCCATCCATCATTGACATCCTGGAAGATCCAACCACCTTTTGCAGGATGTAATCCATTTTGGGTAGTGGATAATTATCCGTTAAGGATGCCCTGTTTAAATTTCTGAAATCCACAAACAACCTTATTTCTCCATTCTTCTTTCGTGCAGGGACAAGGTTTTCCACCCATTCAGAGTACCTCAATGGTACAATTATCCTGGCCTTCAGCAGCTTCTTAATTTCTTTCTCAATAGAAGGCAGCAGTAGGGGATTTATTTGTCTGAGCTTCTGCTTATGAGGCTTTGCTTCTGCCTTCAATGGAATTTTGTGTTGCATTATACTGATGTCAAAAGTTTTCAAGTCCTGATAGGACCATGCAAACACATCTCTGTAAGACTGAAATAATTTTTTCTATAACTTTTTATATTCTTTAGGACATCTTAGCATAGCAACGAGCATATAGTATAATGTGTGAAGTTTTCAGCTTCAGCTCACATGCTATCTCCTGTAAACAGGGAAATAAAATGGAATGGGACAAAACTCTCAGAAACTGACACAGGAAAAGAAATACTGCAGAGGCAAGATGCAAAATTCTAATATGAAAGCAACAGACAATTCAGAGACAGTTTACTGCAAAGCGGGCCGATTCAGAAATACTTCATAGACATAAATTATCAGAAGGTGTATGTAGTGAAAGAAATGTTAAGAATATACTAGTTAACATTGAGCTGGTACCCAGATATACAATACCACCATGCATGGGCTTACCAATCTAAGAATCCATACATGATAATAGCATTTTAAAAGCACCCTCCCAAAGCAACTAATATAGCAGAAATATGGATAGCTGAATAATGGAACAAAATATTATGCATGAGCCATATTTAAAGCGCTTGGCTGATCCGAGCATGGGCATCAACTAGGATGAATCCTTACTAGAAATCAGTGAGCCACTCGCATTCCAAAACATGATACAGGAAAGATGGATGAGATGAAATGATATATTAAATAACATATAAAAGAGAGTTACAGACTGTGAAATACCAAAGACCAGAATCCTCTTTGATAGACAGAACTCCTTCTCACTGAGACCCTATGGGCTCCGAGCCTTCATACGAAAGTTTTACAAACTGTATGCAAAAATTCTTTCACTACATAATTTTCTGATAAAAATATGGAACCTTTACAATGCGTTTCTTCATGGTTTTTATAGGAAAAACCAAAACCTAGTAAAAGAGGTAGGTGATGAACATTTAATTGCATCATTAACCAAAATGGTGGAAAAGTACCCGCCCATACTGATTGACGACGCTGTAGTGCTAGATGTACTCTGTGGCCTGCTAATTGAAATAAATGCACTGGGTGAAAATATCTTTAGGAACGCGATATAAGGATATCCATACTAACTTTCAGTCCTTTCCTGAAGGAAAACTTAGCTGAAATAAAACCTGGAGGGTATTGTTTCTTGTGCATTGTACCCTCTACCTTCTAAATCTTGAATTAAGATTCAAAATCTTCAATATTGGACACTGAATTCCTGGATCTTCCACTGGTACTCTTTGCCGCAACATTAATGTCTTCATCTGCAAAAATCTGTGCTTTGAATAACTCCGGAGGGTTTAGCAGTTTTTCTACCCTGCTTTATTAATGCAATCGGTGCCGTAACAGCTTCCCAAATATTTCTTCATAAATTTTGCCTCTGAATCATTGTCCTTTGACGTGCTCGTGGCTTCTGTAATGGAGGTTGTGAGTAATAGCCACCTTCCGTCGTTGTTAATATGCAAAACCCACAAACTTGTTAAAGAAAACCATGCATGGAGCAGTGAACACAGTGGCTATAATGGCAAGGTTAATGGAAACAGTCGTGTAAACTGTGATATGGTGAAACAACGTAGGGTGGCGGAAAAATGCAGCGGAGGAATGGCAGACGAGCTGGTCAAAGCTAAAATGCAAGACATTGAAATATAACGTACGAATGAAGTATATAATTGGCGGAGGAAGAAACGCGATGACATGTGGGATGATGATGTGGAGGAAGACCGGGTCAACAGTGGGCGTGTGACTAATTCTGGGCCGTTTGATTTCAGGGGAAATCGACGGTTGAAAAAGGCATTGGGAGCGATTAATAGTGGGCCATGGGTACAATTTTCCCTTGTTATCATTCATGCGGCTTCGGAGCGCGGCGATCGTCGGATGAAGGCTCCCAGATCAGACGGCTGTGATGAATATCGCTGCGCGTCTTTGTCCGAACAATAATGCGCGATGGAGGGCGGTATTCGGGCCGTACGCGAGGACACGTGGTGAGCGCTGTATGGAATCGCTAGCCCAAGGAGAAATACCACCTACCGCCGAAAGGTGGTGCGATACATACCACCCGGTTTTGAATAGTGTTTTGGGCGCGAGGACCACCAAGACAGGCGCATCGCGAACCGTAGATTTATGATTTGATCGGACGGTGAAAAGATGGGCTATGGGAGCGGCAGGGATAAGCGAACGTCGTTCGATCTGTATAGATCGACGACTCAGGATGAGACCGATATGTATTGGATAAGCACCCATCGGACTAGCGCCTGGTCTAGCGTCCAGGTTACATGGGGAAGAAGGCAGAGGGGCTAGGGCCGAAGGAGCTATGCCTTAAATATTTCAAATATGAATTTTCAACCTTTTATAATTAATTTTAGAGGCGGGAAATGGCAACGATAGATACAAAAATGATTTTGCAAGTCTGAAAGGGGGAATTTGAGAACTCTATGCCAGATTTCCTGTGAAATTCTATGGGAAACACATTATGATCAACACCAGATTTGGATCTCTCTATATTTGTGTAAAAGATATAACTTGTTTGATTTAAAATGCTGATTTTAGGCTAGTTAAAATGATAGGGTTTGTTTGTTTTGTTTTGTTTGGTTGGGTTGCTTGTTTAAGAAGAACAGATAGAGTAAGAGAAATTCAAACCATTGGGCTATGGGGTCTGTGAAAAGGATTTAAAAGTACAACAATGAATCAAGGGTGTTTCATAGGGAAAGTTAACAAAGCCAAATGGATCTTAATAACTTATGTGAGTGTGAAATGAACATTAGGTTGCGAATTTAGTAGGTTTAAATGGAAATTAAGAATCCTTTAACATATACTATAGCAAGAAGAGTCTTTAAGATCACTATGCTTTAAGAAAGAATTAAAGGACAGGGCGCACCATAATTTTTTTTTCCCTAGCTTTACCAAGTAAACTTTTAAAACAACAATCCAGCAAACCCTAGAGAGCAGGAAACTCCTAAATTCTCTAGTTATTCACCTTCAGAGAAAGAAAACATTCAATATAACAAACAAGTGATGATTAAAGAGCAAGGAACTCCTAAATTTATTCAATCATACTTTAAAATACCTTCAAAATGACTATTTAAGATGGACTAAAGGATAGGACACACCATAAAATTCTTTAGCCAAACCCCAGTCAATAAACATCAAAGAAAAGGCCTTAAAAACAATGTTTTAAGCTACACCAAAGGACAGGGCATACCATAAAATTATTTGGCTTGAATCCATTAAATAATTTTAAAGACAAAAAGCTAAGTGGAACCAGAGAGAAACTAAGAATTCTCTAATCAAACCTAGCAGAGGAAAACATCTAAACAACAGAAAGTAGACATAATTAAGGTGCCTCTAAACAACATATCTTAATATAAATTTTCTACTCTGTCATAAGAGAAAAGATGAAAAATATGGAAAACATAAGAGGAAACAATAACTAGATTATTATAACATCACCATTTGACAAAGTCCATGAATCCTATGAATGTGCTTGCTCCATTAACATTCAATCCAAGACAGTCACAAAGCTCCAAAACCAATTTCTTCACAAATCAAAATCTATATCATATTGAGCTCAAAAATCAACCAACAACATTATGAAGCTTTACATTCAGTATTTATCTGCAAAATGAGGAGGTTAAACCCTGGCTAGGGTTTTAGAAGTCATTTATTACATAGTTAAATGCATTTGACCTTTGTGACCATGCAAGGCCCAAGACAAAAATATATAAACTCATTTATGGAAAAAATAACTTCTAACATAACTATTTGAGCTAATTTTGGAAAATTTTTGACTTTAAGGATCCACAATAGATTTTTCAATAAATCCTATCAAGGGCACAACTCCAAGGTATAGGGGCGCAGTGCCAAGCCAAACGCGCAGCGCCAAGATTGGAAAAATGACCTATTTTGCAGCTGACTTTTGGAGGCCTCCCCGATGTCGGAATGAGCTCCATGATAGCTCATTGGGAAGCCTGTCCTGTCTAGTTTCCAAATCTGCCTTTAGTTTCTAGAATGGTTCCCATTTTCCTAGTCAAAAATCACTTCTTCGAAGACTGCTAAACGCGCAGCGCTAGTGCTGAAAAGAGGGCAGAAAGGTGATGTTTTGGTGGTTTTTGGCCCTTTTGAGGGACCAGTTTTGCTACAAATGGTCTGAAATTTTCTGAGGATGATGCCCTTGGCATGAGGAACAAGAAAAATTTTACCTTTTTTCAATTAAGTGCCCAAAAAAAGAGCACAGTGCCAGTGGCGCTGCGCGTTTGGCACAATTTTCTGTAAGCCAAACTATTAAAATTTCAAAATTCACACGTAAGTGCCAAAAATGGATTTTTATTTGATAAGCATGGTTGGGAGGGTTGGAGGGACACATCAGCAAGAATATTTAGTTTTTCCTTCTCTTTTGCCTCAGTTTGAGCTTGAACCTTTGCAAGGGCTCTTTTGAGCTTAGCCCTTGCAATTCTGTTTCTCAAGGCATAATGTCTTTCCATCTTCCTCTGCATGTGAATGTCTCTCTTAGCCTTCTCTAGTTGATCCTCTAGGTTCAAGTTTTCTCTCTCTAGCCAAGACTCCCTATCTCCATCAATTTCTATGGCATGTAGCTCACTTGGAGTGAGCTTCTCAGCCAACTCTACCTTTTTCTCTCTTTCTCAGGCAAAATCCTTTTTCAACCCAATTGTCCTTGGCATATTATTAGGAAGTTGTTCTTCTTCATCCTCACTGTCATCAAAAGTTCCCAAGGTTTCATCTAGCAATGCCTTGGTATTTTTTTCCTCTTTCTGAGATCTAATTGCCCTGACCTCACTGATGGTATTCATTGCCTCTAACAGCTGATTTTCAAGCTCAAAAAATTTAATTACACTCTTTGCCCTACCAAGATTAGCTTGAAGCTCACTAATCTTGGCATCCTTGCTTTTGAGCAACACATTGGTAATACTCTTGTCATCCTCATCCTCAAGGTTAATTATCTTAAACTCTTGATCAGTTTCATTCTTGTTCTCTTCTTCACCAATGACATGCTTTGTGACCTTTTCTTTGCCTTTATCAAGCTTTTTTGTTGATGAAGAAGGCATGGCCCCTTGCACCTCAAGTGTAGCAAACACATGCCTGTAGCCCCTCCGGTATGTCAAAGGAAATGGCATAACGTCACTCATTTTACTGCCATCTGTCTCAGTATTGCCATCACTGCTTGATTCTTTGTCATCATGATATGAGGGTGAAGGAATGTGAGTGAATGGAGATGTATGAGGAGTGGGAGGTGGTGGAGGAATGGATGTGGTAGGATGAGAAGATGAAGGAATATCTTGCTGAAGATGGCCATGTGGAGTAGTGAAAACCTCATGGGAAATGAAAGTATCCCATGGAATGTCTTCTACTGGATCTGATGCATAACTACCATCTTGACAAGTGAATGATGGAAAAGGCTCTGCATTTGCTGATTATAGTCTCCCTTTTACACTATGTAGGCCATTTTTTCAATGCTTCAGAAAAGATAATATGGTATATGCAGCATCCAACTCTAGTAAAATGCATAAGAAGACGGATGTGGTATGAGTAGAGGCGGGAAAACCTTCCCTCACATGTGAAATGCTTCATGATTATCCTCATCATGGGTGCATATCTATCGAGCAGATGAGAAAAAGGGAAGATGGACTTGTAGTGATCTTTATACCTAGGTTTAAGATATGGTTCAAAATAACTCATGTATAGTTTTTCTTTCTTGAACCAATTTTCACCCACACTTGGTTTCCCTGTAGCATCTGCAATGGAATTGGTAGACAACTCAAAGGTGACCCCAACAAGATTGACTTGTTTTTCATGCAAATTGATAATGAATAGTCTTGTTAGCTCTGGGTGGTTTTGTACTTGCTGCACTCTTTCACAAAATTCAAAGCAACCTACATGCTTAAAACGGGAAACAGTAAGAGGAGATGCCATAATTTCCCTTGTATTGAGGGGTTCAATACTGTTTATCTTTCCTCTCTTGTGATCATGCCTCCTTCGCATTTGGGCCTCACCACCACTGTCTTCACCCTTAGAGATTGTACACTCTATTTTGGAAACCCTAGGCCTGATGTGAAATGAGATGAAGGGAGGGTAATGAAAAGGAAGATTTATAAATGAAGGGAATGAGTGAATGGGTATAGGTGTAGAAAAAGAGTGAGTGTAATATTTCTAAATTAGTTGCAGCTAATAGGAATATTAATTTTTCCTTGTTTATTTTTACATTTCATGATTGATAAATAAATTGCAAAGGAGGACATGTAAAACTCCTGAAAACTAAGAATAAATCAATGCCTATGTGAACAAAGACATATCTGGGTTATGTAATTTACATCTTGCAGGTGTGAATGGGTTTAAATCACAAGAATGGGTCACCTTTGAACAAGTCAATAGCGCAGTCTAGATGCATTGAACCTCCTTGAGGGACAACACAGTTATAGAAGGAGATTCTAAATGTGAAAAGGGCTAAATCAATGAAGTGGTTTAGGGTTTTTCCAAGACTCCAATATTATAAAATGAGGAGGAGATCAATAAGAGGGGGTTGTTGAAGATATTCATTGTTGAAGGTATTGTCTGCTCAGACATCCCTTGTTGGGTCTTCCTGTTCAGGAATCCCACCTCCTTCCTTGAGCAGCTCTTGGAGGAGACTTGTGCTATCTTTTCCACATCAGGATTTTAGGCTAAGCTCACCTTACACCTACAACACTGATCCTGTTGAGAGTTGAGCTGTCGTTGTGAGTTTTAGTAGTGGAAGACACTAGATCTGCTCAGATCTAGCTTATACTAGTGGCTCTTCTCAGTGAGTGTGTCTTTTAACCTCCTAGAAGAGTTCATTAGCTGATTGTGCTTCATATCTACATCTTAGCATCAGGCCAAATTATTCTAAAAGGATACAAATTTTTTCTCTCCCCGGACAACGTTATTTTCAGATCTACGACTGCAGGGTGTTTTGTCTACATTTTGGAGGAGAGATCTCTGGTGCTTGGATTCTTCCTTTCACTATGGTGATCCATGGATTGGCCATCCAATCCATGTTAGTTTCAGATTTGATCTAATGTTCCATTGTATTATTCATAAATTTTTGAATCATTCTACAGATCTGCAAGCTTAGATCTTAGATCTACTCTTTGTGCTTCATGTTTTGCACAAAACCCCAAGGGGAATGTATAGATCAGCATTTCTTGGACACAAATCTGTATTAGATCTAAATTTTTATGTAAATATCTGCTCTAGATCTGAATATTAATAAAATTATGCTTCAACCACTAAAAATAACGCTGTCATGGTTATGCAGTATTTTCTTATGTTTGTAGCACCTCATTTCTAAGGATTTTTGTTGTATAATCTTATTATTTCTCTTGTATATTGTATGGGCTGTAAAGAAAATTTGATTTTCTATTATATGTCTTATTTATGAACCTACATATCAGCCTCCTAATGTGCTTCAGTGGATCTCCGTTATTTCTAAAGTAGTCCTTTGCATAGAGCTGCAACCCCTCTCTTTGGGTGGTTTTCAGCTAGACTAGTTTGTGGGAGATCTGTTTAACCCACCTAGTCTGATTTGTTTTTTATATCCTTTTGGATTTATATCATATATGTTCTAATATAAGGGATACAAGAGCTGAAAACTCAATTCTATGCACAGTGTTCTTAGAAGTGCATTATTTCAGCAGGCTCACTGAGCTGTTCTAGATTTGGAATATTACAGTGGTATCAGAGCAAGATCTTTGGCTCAGCCTGTGGCTTCAAGCCGAAGTGCTGTAAATCAAGGAGCAAGGTCAGAATTTCGAAGAAGATGAGTTTACTCTCATTACTTTTCATATCCAGTAAGAACATCTCCAAGGAGGTTACACAAGAAGAACAGAGAAGAAGCAGTGAAACCCCCAAGGAGTTTCAAGAACAAGAAGATCTTCCGATCAGATCTATAAGATCTATACATGAGGAAAATTCTGAATCCTCATCTCATGGATATGTGCACTCATCCATATCACCAAATATTCAGTGTTATGTTTGTGATTTCTTCATGAAGAGGAAGAAAGGAGGTGTGCCCAAAAAGGAGACTCTTAGAGAGTATTTGGAGGAGTATGAAGCTCAATCCAAGGAGTTCAAAGATAGCTTGAACTTCCAAGGGTTCTGCAAGATCAAGGAGAGAAAAGTCATAAAAGGAGGAGCAACATGATAAGGGTAGATTCTATCTATCTATCTTTGATGGATCACCTAAATGTCCAGTTAGATTTTGGGTGGAGGAGCTAGATAACTTTGTGCAACAACATCAAGTTTCATAGATTGAAGCCATCAAAGCAGTAGCGCTGCATTTTGAAGGTAAAGCATATGCTTGGTGGTTGTTTGAGTATTTTTCCTTGAAGAATTAAAATACACCTACTTATGCAAGGTTTATTGCAAGATTGATAGAGAGGTTTGGTGAAGCTCCATGTGTAACATCTTCTGTTAACACTATCAAACCACATTAGCAAATATTTTGCATGAGTTGGAAGGGTCTATGAATCCAACTCCATTTCTAAAAACCAGGGAAGAAGGTGTAATTTTTTTTGATGCATTGCCAAGGGAAAGATCTCCATTGAGTGAAGTGTCCTCTTCTTAAGAGGAAAGCATGAAGGTTTCTCCTTCAATAGATGACCAAGATCTAAGGTCTCTTATTGATGATGAGACAATTTCAGTTATTGAAGAGGAGGAGAAGGAAGGAGATGATAATGCAGTCTTGACAACAGCACCTCAAGCACCTCATGAATATGAAGTTGGAGCACTTGCTCTAAGAGAAGAAACTCTTGCACTCTTGCAAGGAGTTCCACAAGGTCTCACACATAGAGCTCTTGGCATAACACATGAGCATCATGTACCATCATTGTCAAATAATGAGATCTTGGAGATAGAAGAAGGAAAAGAGGAGGAAGGGCATCACAAGGAGAAGAACATGAACACTTCTCTGCTTCAAAGCTTGGAAGTAAAAATAAGGCAAGAGGACCTATGCATTAAAGGTAGGGGAAAATCTGTCTACCTACATCCACATTCTACTCTATGCCTTGACACCTCTTTGCAAGGGGGTACTTTACTAGGAGAACCTCTTGATAGGAGGAAATCTAAAGTGTTCTCTCAACTATGGGCAACATATACATACTTGGCTAAGGAGGAAGCCTTGGGAGAAGCTATCACAATGTAGAGTATCTCTCATGAATTTAGAAGAGAGATGAGAAATTTCCCGAAAGGGGCATTGCTAACTTGCACTCAGATATCTGCGCTGAGAGAGGAGAAATCAGAGATTTATGATGGCATGAGCATGAGGAAACATGGTAACTCCATATCTTTGGGGCATCCCATTATCTCTTCATTCACAAAGAATATTTCTGAACATGGCAAGGGGATGCTAGCCCTCTTGTACACTTGGGCCAAAATGAGGAATTTTTGGAAGACAAGGACTTTCCGAGGGGAAGTTGATTTCCATATGCTTCAATCTTGTCTTGAGCAAGATCAGCTGCAAATGGGGCAGAAAAGAGGAGATTTTTATGCTCCCACATGTCATTTTGATATCAAGGATTTCAAATATGGGATCCATGAGAAGATAGGGGCTGCATTTCAAACTTCTACAGCGCTGTCATTCTTGGAGAGCTTGGATCCTTATTGGGATTCCAAACTCATGATGGAATACTCCAAGGACCTTTTCACATGGGGGGTTCTTGAAGGGGAAGTAAAGGATGAAAGGTTCAAGGTGGTTGATGGAGTTATCTATTTCTATAATCTTATTCATTTGGTTAGTGACTCCAAGCTCAAGAAAAGACTACTAGATGCCACCTATGAGATCCTGCTTTCCAAACCCACTGGTTTCATTATAGCATATCATACTCTTTTGGGTGGTTTCATATGGGAAGGTTTCAAGGAAGAGGTGCACTCTCATATGAAGATGTGCATGGATTACTTGATGGAGGAGGAGGAACATAGCTCTTGGGAGGAGCCATCATTCACATCTCCTTACTCATTGAGTGTGAGAGGGAACTCATCCATGAGTTACCCCACTGATATAAAACAAGTATATAGAGAGGCTTGTCTTTTTGAGCATTATAATGTATCTCCTATATGCTTATAATTTTCTAACACTCATTTGCAGAGCATTGCTCGAAAGGGGGGCACTATTTATGATGGGTTTCATGGGCTACTCAAGGCCATAAACTATGTTGATGCAGGTCATTCCTTGGAGGATCTTCGAAAGCTATTATATTCTTCATGGTGTGATTCTTTCACACCAACTATGATGCATTTCCTCTAAGCATTCAGAAGGGATGAGGCAGCAAACAAGTGTTGGGGAAGGCACTTGTCATATCCTATTCTATGGAAGTTAAGGATAAAATTGCGCTGGTTGCACATGAGGGAACATATTCCTTCTCATTTATCATACATGGCAGCTAGCATGATTCTAATCATGATTCCATATGATGAAAATGTTCTTACTCTTGGGAGCATGGTTGGAGGAGAGGCACATTTGTTGGATGTGTCCTTGGGGGAAGGAGTTCCCCATTCTTTTTGCATTTCATGCTTCAATGGGAGCATGAGATTTTGTATGGCCACTATGATAGATCACTTGTATCTTTGTAGAGTGAGCCATATGTTTGTTGGGAACATGCCTCTAATTATTAATATGTGTTGGGAGGGATTTTTTCTATGGATTACCAAGCTGGGAGGTGATCCACTTCATTTGGATGATAGCATGGAGATGGGAGACTTTCATGAATCATGAAAATACCCATGATTGTCATCACTTCTATCCTGAGGAGGCCATGGATCAGAAAGAAGGTTTCCATACCAACCTTCCATTCTTTCATGATGAGAGCCATTGGGTTTACTCACCAAGGGCCAACTTGTACATGGAGGAAGGACCATTGGAGGACAAAACTATTGCAGAAGATTCAGAGCAATGGTGGAGACTATCGGATGAAGAGGCCACAATAGAAGAAGGGGCGATTTTGCAGCACCCTTGCAGTTGCTTGAGGACAAGAAAAATTTGGGAGGGGGAGACTGTAATATTCCTAAATTAGAAATATTCCTAAATTAGCTGCAGCTAATAGGAATATTAATTTTGCCTTGTTTATTTTTACATTTCATGATTGATGAATAAATTGCAAAGGAGGACATGTAAAACTCCTGAAAACTAAGAATAAATCAATGCCTATGTGAACAGAGACATATCTAGGCTATGTAAATTACATCTTGCAGGTGTGAATGGATTTTAGTCACAAGAATGGGTCACCTTTGACCAAGTCAACAACACAGTCTAGATGCACTTAACCTCCTTGAGGGACAACACAGTTCTAGAAGGAGATTCTAAATGTGAAAAGGGCTAAATCAATTAAGTGGTTTAGGGTTTTTCCAAGACTCCAATATTATTAAAGGAGGATGAGATCAACAAGAGGGGTTTGTTGAAGATATTCATTGCTGAAGGTATTGTCTACTCAGACATCCCTTGTTGGGTCTTCCTATTCAGGAATCCCACCTCCTTCCTTGAGCAGCTCTTGGAGGAGAATTGTGCTATCTTTTCCACATCAGGATTTTAGGCCAAGCTCACCTTACACCTATAGCACTAATAATGTTGAGATTTGAGCTGTCCTTGTGAGTTGCAGCAGTGGAAGACGCTAGATCTGCTCATATCTAGCTTATACTAATGGCTCTTCTCAGTGAGTGTGTATTTTAACCTCCTGGAAGAGTTAATTAGCTCATTGTGCTTTAGATCTACACCTTCGCATTAGTCCAAATCATTCTTAGAGGCTACAGTGTTGTTTCTCTCCCTGGACAACATTATTTGCAGATCTACAGCTGCAGGGTGTTTTGTCTACATTTTGGAGGAGAGATCTCCGGTACTGGGATTCTTCCTTTCACCATGGTGATCCATGGATTGGCCATCCAATCCATGTTAGTTTCAGATATTATCTATTGTACCATTGTATTATTCAAAAATTTCTGAATCATTCTGCATATCTGCAAGCTTAGATCTCAGATCTACTCTCTGTGCTTCATGTTTTGCACAAAACCCCAAGGGGAATGTATAGATCAACATTTCTTGTACACAGATATGTATTAGATCTAAATTTTTATGTAAATATATGCTCTAGATATTAATATTAATAAAATTCTGCTTCAGCCACTAAAAATAACGCTGTCATGGTTATGCAATCTTTCCTTATGGTTGTAGTACCTCATTTCTGAGGATTTTTGTTGTATAATCTTATTCTTTCTCTTGTATACTGTATGGGCTGTAAAGAACATTTTATTTTATGTTATATATCTGATTTATGAACCTATATATCAGCCTCCTAATGTGCTTTAGTGGATCTGCGTTATTTCTGAAGAAGTCCTTTGCATAGAGATGCAGCCCCTCTCTTTGGGTGGTTTTCAGCTAGACTAGTTTGTGGGAGATCTGTTTAACCCACCTAGTCTGATTTGTTTTTGCTCTCCTTTTGGATTTATATCCTAGATGAGATGATATAAGGGATCCAGGAGCTACAAAATCAATTCTATGCACATTATTCTTAGAAGTGCGTTATTTCAGCAGGCTTGCTAAGCTGTTCCATATTTGGAATATTACAGTGAGGGAAAAACTAACTCAATGAAAACCCTCCAGCTGTGTAATTACCTTGTATATCATTGGTTTTCTTTAAGGAGTATAAAATAGAAATGAAATAGTGATCACTGATTTGTAGCTAAGGTTTTATTTAGGATTTCATTTCCATTGATTTAGAAGTGATAAAAATAGCTTCAAAGTGGGTTATGGCATGAAATTACCTCTTATCAATGCCTTATAAGACTTGAGCAAAGATTTGAAGGAAATTTGATGTAATTTGAGTGGTTGGAGGACTTACAAACCCTCTTTTTCCAAGCGCTCAGCACCAAGCCTAAGGGTGCAACGCCAAGGGTTTTCAGCACAGGGTTCTGTCGGGCAAGAGCGTAGCGCTCCTCCAAGCACACAGCGCCACCTCCCAGGCGTGCAGTGCCTTCAGAAATTGTGTGGAAGAAAATTTTCAAACGCACATCACCAATTCCCAGGCATGCAGCGCCACCTCCTAGGCGCGCAGTGCCAAGCTAAACGCGCAACACCAAGAAGTTTTGCCTAAATTTTGCTTGAAAACTCACAAACACTTCTCCTCTGAATGATCTTGATATTTTGAAAGGAAACAATGATTCATATGAAATGTAAAATGGGCTTTTATAGACTTGTAGATTTAATTTAACTTTGAAAACCCATTTCCTAATGTCAAAAGTCCCTTTTCTTTTCTCACTAACCCTTTTACACTTTTTTGCATGCAGGATTGATGAAGTGATTGAATTGGCTTTTATTTTGATCATTGAGACTTGACAGGTTTACTTTGACAACTTTGTGAATATTACACCTACCAGCCTCTTCAAAATATTCTGTAATTTCCACCATAAAACTCAACTTATCTTCTCCACCTTTTCTGGCCACTTTCTTCAAAACCCTAGGTGTCTGCAGTATTTACAACAATCATTAGTATTGTCTTTTAAGTTATCTATAGCCCTTTTAAGTTCATTAATTTTTGTCTAGTTCACCTCACCCTTTTCCATATTCCATCAATATTTTTCTGATAAACCTTCTTCATATTTGACCTTGTGTGCTTCCTCCATGTCATTTTCTTGCAAGTGATCACTTCTTTGGCACTCAAATGGACTAACCAGTTCATAACCCTAGTCATCTACAAGACCAAGTGTTTCCTCTTTCCCTTTATGTAATTTTTTTTCATTCAGGAGTAGATAGTCTACCTCACCAGTACCTTCTACTGATAAATCGTTCAACACTCCTGCAGAAGTGCCAAAATTTTTCCATTTTCCTCATTTGCAGGTTCTGAGCTAATAAAATAATCCTCTTTGGAAATTTTAGGCCCTTCTTGAATAACCATGTCTTTACATTCTATTACATATGAGCCAGATTATATCAAAGGAAAAGGAGTGCCTGAAACATCCAAGGATAACCTTAAACACTGTAAAAACCCTAATGACCTAGTGGGAGGGTCCTTTGACCTGATTTTGGCTGAAATTTAACTTAGATATTTTCAAGTGAAAACAAAGTATTGTTATAGGTTATTATGCCCAAATGGACATGGGGATGAGTTAGCAACAAGAAACCTTAGAGGGAGGGTGGATTTTTATAGACAGGGGAAAGTGGGGAAATGAGGCCTTAGGCAGGAAAAAGGGATGGAAATGAGAGATATAAGCCCATAAATAGTCTTTTAGGAGCAACAAGGTGACTTTGAGAAGACCAACTGAGGAATAGTGAAAATAGGTTTATACGGATAATGAAGGTAGTGAGATTTCTGAAAACACATAATGTTTCAATAAATTTTGTTTTCAAAAGGCTGCCATCAATCTATAGTCATCAAAAGATAGTGAAAAATACTGATGACTAACAAGCTCCATCCTGTTCCATTGCTCAACCAAGTCGAAGAAGCTCTACTTCAAAATTCTCCTCCAAGACTTCAAGTTCAACATGAATCCGTGGGTGCTCTTCTTTCATATGCCTCAACCTGTACAAGGTATGAAAAATCCTCCCTTGACATTCTTCCCAACTTGCCATGTCTTATTATGCAGCTTTGACCGTGACAAATGTCTTGCCCCTGCCAATGTTTCAGGGAGGAAAATTTTAAGGAACACAATTTTTCTTAATGTTTAGAAACCTTGGCGAATATTACTAGTTCCTAATATGCAAAGTGTAAAATATTTAGATATATATTTTTTTAAATATTCAAATTTCTAATTATTTCATATCATTATCTATTAAATTTTTGGCGACTTTTAAGTTAAAATACTTTTATCCTATAAAATTTGGGCGAATAAATTTTAGAGAAATGGAAATTTGGCGAAACATTTTTTTTGGAAAAAGAACGAAAAATTAGCCCACCTATGAATATTAGCCCCTAAAATTTTCCATGTTTCACTAAGACCAAGAAATATAATGTCCATGATTTGATACCAACTGCAACCTTGTCATTGTATTCCTGCTTCAATCTTCAATCTTAAACAAAGCTCAACTCGCCCTGAATCGAGCTCTGATACCGTCTATCACAAAGCGGTAGTGGTTCCAGTGCTTCACCCATGTGATGGTGGACAAGGAAATGTGCTCAGGTGAGTCGGGTTGGGTTGTATCGTGTGAGGGCGGTCCTATCATAAATGATAATTGGTGACCGCCTGTGTGCCTTGTGCACGTTTGTGTAGCTTATTTTTTCGTTTTCTCCCATGAGCCTTCATTTTGGTCGTGTGTTTAGGCGGGTTAGGTTGTGTTGTTCGGGTCATGCGCTCGGGCAGATCTGGTCGTGCGTTTGGGTGGGTCGGATCGTACCATTCGAGTCGTGCGTTTGGGTGGGTTGGGTCATGCGTTCGGGTGGTTCAGGCAGTGCACTCACGTGATTCTGGTTGGGTCATGTCGTGTTAGGGGATCGTGTTAAAAGTTCTAAGTTGTGACCACTTAGGTGCCTTGTGCACGTTCGTGCGGCCCGTTTTCCAATTTCTCCATCGTGCCTTCATTTGGTTTGTGCATTCGGGAAGGTCAGGTCGGGTCATGTGAGGGTGGTCGTGTTAAAAATGCTAAGTTCTGACCGTCGGTGTGCCTTGTGCACTTTCGTGTGAACAGTTTTCAGTTTTCTCCCTCATGCATTCGTTCAGGTGAGTCGGGTCGTGTCGTGTGAGGGAAACCAAGGAATTAACGCTTTCAGGTCGGGTCGTGTGAGGGCAGCTATATCAAAAATGCTAAGTTGTGACTGCCTGTGTGCCTTATGCACATTCGTGCGACCTATTTTCCATTTTCTCCTTTGTACCTTCGTTCGGGCAGGTCGGGTTGTGCTGTGTTAGGTTTCCCAAGGAAACACGTTCAGGTTGGGTCGAGTCGGGTTGTGTTTGGGTGGCCGTATAAAAAATGCTAAGTTGTCACTGCCCGTGTTCCTTGTGCATGTTTGTGCGACCCATTTTATTTTTTCTCCCTTGTGCCTTCGTTCGAGCGGGTCAGGTCGTGCCATGTGAGGGCGCCCAATGAAACGCATTCGGGTCAGGTCGGGTCAGGTCGTGTGAGGGTGGATGTATAAAAAATGCTAAGTTGTGACCGCCTGTGTGCCTTGTGCACGTTCGTGCGACCCGTTTTCTGTTTTCTCCCTTGTGCCTTCATTTGGGCAGGTCGGGTTGTGCCGTGTGAGGGTGCCCAAGGAAACACATTCGGGTCGGGTCAGGTTGGGTCGTGTGAGGGATTTCATATAAAAAATGATAAGTTGTGACTGCCCATGTGCCTTGTGCATGTTCGTGTGACCCATTTTCCGTTTTCTCCCTCATGCCTTCTTTCGGGCGGGTTGGGTCGGGTCAAGTCGAGTCGTATGAGGGTGCCCAAGGAAACACTTTTGGATCAGGTCAGGTCGTGTCATGCCGTGTGAGGGCACCCAAGGAAACGTGTTTAGGCAGCTCAATTCAGGTCGAGTCATGTGAGGGCGCCTAAGTTAACACGTTTGGGTCAGGTTAGGTCGTGTGAGGGCGCTCAAGAAAACGTGTTTGGGCAGGTTGGGTTGGGTCATGCCGTGTGAGGGCGACCAAGGAAACACGTTTGAGTGGGTCAGGTCAGGTCATATCATGTGAGGGCACCAAAGGAAATGCATTCGAGTGGGTTGGTTCAGGTCGGGTCGTGTGAGGTCATCTAGGGAAACATGTTCAGGCGCATCAGGTCATGCGAGGGCACCTAATGAAACGCATTCGAGCAGGTTGGTTTGGGTCATGTGAGGGTGGTCCTACCAGAAATGCTAACTTGTCATTGCCCATGTGCCTTGTGCACATTCGTGCGACCTATTTGTTGTTTTCTCCCTTGTGGCTTCGTTTAGGCGGGTCGGGTCGTGCCGTGTGAGGGAGCCCAAGGAAGTGTTCGGGTCGGGTCGGGTCGGGTCATGTGAGGTAGGTCGCATAAAAAATGCTAAGTTGTGACCGCCTGTGTGCCTTGTGCATGTTTGTGTGACCCATTGAATTTTGTTAGAAAATTATATATTACAGAACAATGAAACACATGAAGTATGCGGAAAACACAAGCACACAAAACACATAAAACCAGAGAGACACAGATATACGTGGTTCACTCAGTTTGGGCTATGTCCACCCTGAACAGCCATTCCTTCCTTTCTATTATTCAACAAAATGAAGAGACACAACCTACATCAGATCCGTTGCAATATCCTTTGTTCTCTCTCACAGTATCCCTATCTGTTTCTCGCTCCGAGAATACACATACAATACACAGCCGCAATACAATACCCTCATACAAGCGAGAGGTTGCCTTCTAGGGAAAAAAACCCTAAACTAAACATAACTTCTACTGTCAGATCATTTTCCTAATGAACATCCCAGCTTGACTAGAAATTACTATACTTTTACAAGGCAATTTTACGTCTGTTTTTAGCTTCGGGGGCGCTGCCCCCAAAACCCCCCACCAGGGGGGGACTCCATAAAGTTGTAGCTTCCCCCCCCCCCCCTGGACCCCCCAGGAAACGTTTAATTACGAGCGGCATTGCTGCCCCCATTAAGGTACAGGGGTCCAACGCTTTGATACAAAATAAACAAGATAATCAGGCTCCACACCCAAAAAAAAATTCTCCCTTGTGCCTTCATTTCGGCGGATCGAGTAGGGTCGTGTGAGTGTGTGCAAGGAAACACGTTCGGTTAGGGTCGGGTCATGTGAGGGTACCTAAGGAAACACGTTCAGGGTAGGTCGGGTCGGTTCGGGTCGTGTATGGACGCCCAAGAAAACGTGTTCGGGTCGGGTCAGGTCAGGTCGTGTCATGTGAGGGCACCCAAGGAAACATATTTTAGTTAGGTCGTGTGAGGAAGGCCATATCAAAAATGCTAAGTTGTGACTGCCCGTGTGTCTTCTGCATGTTCATGTGACCCATTTGTCATTTTCTCCCTTTTGCCCTCATTCGAGCAGGTCATGTCGGGTTGGGTCAGGTTGTCTCATGTGAGGGCGCCCAAGGAAACGAATTTGGGTTAGGTCAGGTCAGGTCGTGTGAGGACAACTGTATAAAAAATGCTAAGTTATGACCGGCCGTGTGCCTTGTGCACGTTCGTGTGGCCCATTTGTTTTTATATCCCTTGTGCCTTCGTTCGGGCGGGTCAGGTCGTGTGAGGGCACCCAAGGAAACGTGTTCGGATTGGGTTGGGTCAGGTTGTGTGAGGGCAGCCTGTTACAGGACAAATGACCTCCTCATCAGCTCAGAGGAGAAGGTAACATGGAAGGAAGAAAATGACCTAGACAGGACCCATTTTTTCCAAGATAATGCACCCCAGAAACAGCTAGGCAGAGTTATAACGCACCTGAGCCATGCAAAGGGAGTGTTAATGCCTAGGGTAACACTCTGTCTTGCCCAAGGGGTAGCGTTATCTATATTTGAATGTGAAAAGGGAAATATCTTGCAGAAAAATGACTAGCATTTCCAACTTTTTCTTAGAAAGAGTCAGTTCAAAATAGAAACTAAATGGCACAAAATTTTTATTAGGAATTTCCAAACAAAACTTAACTCCTATGAAAGTCAAAAGCAAGGAAAAGTGAGGTCACATCTAGATCTTTCCTGATTTGAACAGGTTGAAAGAGATGGCAAGGTTTGTCCTCTCCATCTCCTATAAATTGGAGCGGTGGGATCTTGGTCTAAGGTTGAAGGCTTGATTATATGTGGAGCAGAATTTCATTGTTGTAGTGCGAGGCTTGAAGATCGACGAATTTCATTGAGGATTTTCTGCCTTGAGCATCATCACACTCGGAGATAGAGTAAGAGAGAGAGGAATTGGAAGGCCGAGGAGGGCTTGATGCAACTGAAGGTTGTAATCCTCCTTTTCATAAATCAATAGAACTTTATTTGTTTTGTCCATTCGATGCATCAGTGTCACAACTATTGTTCAATCGTCTATGTAGCATGATATGAATGGCTTAGATCTCAATTATTTAATGTTAGTTATATGCTAGTTTAATTGATAGAGAGCTATACTATTGTGAATATTACATGGGTGCTTTTATTGGTTGCAGGGTCTGGATTTGGAGTCGGTGAAGAAGGAACTCTACTCCGTGGCTTGGTGCTCTCCATAGGATCTATCGTCCACAAAGAGGTAATCATCTTGAATCTTGCTTTGTCAATTATATATTAGTTTTAACATGCATGCAGTACCTTTGGAACTTTACAGTAATCTTACAGTCTGCCTTGGGCACTGGAAATCCCTGCGAGGGAAACCCAATAGCCAGCACCCAATCATATTACCCTATAGCGGAAATGGTGACTCCAATGGGGAGTAAACCCCAAGTTTCTGAATTGTTCCTATGACTTTACCTCTTTCCCTATGTTCACATATCCTTTCGACCAGTTTGTATTCTTAGTAATCATCTCAAAAGCTCACAGAGTCTAGATTAGACCCTGCTTGTCCTTCTGTACAACTCTACCTTGAGTAACGCTCCCTTTGAGAGTGTTTCAGTGCATTATAACGTTGCTTATGTTTAGATACAGTGCATTAGTCTCAATATTAATGCTCTGTAGCCTCTGCTTGCCAGCATTACGCAGCCAAAATATGTTGTTTACACCCCTGTTGTGTTTCCCTTTGGTTGTGGAGTTATTGACTACTAGGTTAGCTTCTTTTGTTGGATCCCTGTGCTTGATTTCCAATTAGAATTTTTGTTTTAGTTCTTGTTTAAAAAAGTTAATGTTAGTAGCATCTATTTTTTAAAGAATATTTTTTTTTTTTAGTTTTGTGAACTTAGTTGAATTAATTCTGTAAATTTTGGTTAAAAAGATGTTAGAGAAGATAGATAGATGTCTAGATATTTAAGGTTGAACTGTGTTATTTGACTTTTTGGTGCATGGATGTTGGAAAAAATCTCTCCATGTAGAATAAACTCTTTATTGAATTGAATATTTAGACCATGTTTCTGCATGGTTTTTGAGTCAAAGTCTCATCACATTTTATATGTCCTCTCCCCTTCCGCAAGACTAATAATCAAGTACACTAAGAATCAAGAGATAATAAAATTAATCATATAAATTTTCTGAGCTCACACCAATAGTATTTTAGGCTAGGATCTTGGGGTAGGAGAAGTGAGAAAATCACCCAAAATCTCAAAAATTGAAACTAGAGTCATTAAAAAGTGAAATCCTACTGCACTCATACTATCGAGACCACTCCACTACCACCTGAGTTAAGTGCGAGAAAACACCAAAGTGCATGAGAACATAGCCCACCTTCGAGTGCATTCAGTGGGCATGCTATATATTAGGGTTCCCTTCGGGGATATCGAAACTAGATCGGGGATCTAGGTTTTCTGCCCATATAGCGTGTTGTCTACGACTGTGACCCCCCTAATGATGTTTGTGATTTGAGGTATCTTTATTTTCCAGAATTTTTAGGTACTTACACGAGGTGACTGGGGCGGGTTGCCTTGGTACCTAAAACAGATGGAAATACTCTGTCTTCGGTCTTTGGGAGGGTACTCGTCTTCATGAGATTGCTTACACCTATTGTTTAAGGTTCGAGAGAAGCTCTAGAGTAACCGTAACTGTATTTTTAACCAACCCTCTTTATATGCTATTGTGATACTTGGTTTCATCCCCAAAAAACAATAGTACTCAAATGGGGACACCCTTTTATGGTTGCTTGTTGATTGATTTTAGAAAGTCCTTTTTTCTTTTTTCTTTTCTAGGTGTGTGGTTACTATCATTGAGACTTTATAATACATCACAAATAATTAAATTTTGATAAAATTAAACAGGTCACTGTGGCGTCCTTTGACCCTCATCGTCTGTCTCGGTGACAATGAGGTCTCCCTCTGTTGACACCGGAAGAGGAGTCAAGTCTCATTGAGCCAGTGCCTTCTTCGAAAGAGCAGTCTCTAGTGACAACCCTTGATTTTCACATAGCCTCGTATCATACGGAGTTTCCAGAGGATAATTTTACGGAAGGAGTCATACCTCCTTACAATCCTCCTCTCACTAACTTGGTGGGGCTAGTTTTAGTTCAGGTTACGCCATGCCAAGATATGTCTTCGGTTGCACCAACATCTGTTTCACAACTGGCGCCCATGGGGTCGATGCTGATGGTGACCAATTCTGGTCGACTACCATCTTCCTCGCTAGTTGTTAGTTCTACACCAATAATTGGCAACCCAGTATCCAGGCTATACCCAGTCCTAGCAATCCAGTCACAACAACTATTAGTGGATCTCTAAACCTTTCGGGATCTGCTCCTATCGTGACTGTGCCGGGACCCATGGTTTCTGCTCTCACTAGCAGAGCTACTTCAGTTCCTTTTAGCAACCCTTTCAGTTGGAACCCTTTACTGAGTTCAAACCCCTTGGAAATCATGCCAGCGGGCAGTGTCGCCAACACATATATGTCGGGGGGCACTTCAGTACCCCTACAGTGATTAGGACAAGCAGGATATCCTATTGTTAATGTTGTTACTTTGAGTGGTCAAACTTCCGGTGTAGTGTCTATGTCGATGCTTAACTATGCAAATAGCAGTATGCCTTTGGCTAAGTCTATTGTGTCCATATGGGCAAACAAACCCCAAAGTAAATTTGGGCAAGGGGGTAACTTTTACACCACGGGAAACCAACAGTTCACCCCTCAGTACAACATACCCTATGGATAGCAACCATACACCCCTACACCCCCACCCACAGGGAAATTTTATCAAAAAAGTCCTACTTATCCCATTGGTAACACATTGATGGGTAGACCCTACAGTCCGAATCGTCAGCCAATACTTCCTTGGGTAGATCCGGAGGAAAACATGCAATTTCCATTTTTGGCAGCTCTAAACATCCTTGACATCTACAAATTGACCAAGGATCCCATCAACCACAACTGACTCTGCCATCCAGTACCACACAAGATTTTGTCTAACATCCCTAAATTCGACGAGAAACAAGGGGATGATTCGGCTACGCATGTCACCACCTTTCATCTATGGTATATTTCTAACTCCATGGTGGATGATAGTATCTAGCTTCGAATTTTCTCCCGCACTCTCACAGGCAACGCTGCCAAATGGTACATTGAGCTACCACATGGGGCCGTCAACACTTTTGGATTCTTAGCTACGTCATTTCCTAAGAACTTCTAATTAGCTATTAGATACGAAGCCGACATGGAACTCTTAACCTCCCTGTGCCAAGACAATACCACCCACATCTCCGATCACACTCATGAATGGAGACATAAGCGGAGGCTCATCAAAACACAAATCCCGTATCATCTCTTATCCAACTTGTTTTGTAAGTCACTCTTACCACCCCTAGCTAAGGATGTTTGCTTGTCTGGTGCGGTCACAGAAGAACAATCCATCTGTCGTGCACAACATTTAGATCTGATATATTCGCAATTTGGCATGCAGTATGATTTAATCCCCCATGCCCCTGGAAATCTTAATCCTCCCGCTACCAAAAAACCCAGAGCACACACCGACGGCCTCATTGGTGCAATCTCCAACGTAGCCATAAAATAGCTCAGTGGGAAAAACTCCCAGCCATATTCGGCTGGCACCACCCCTAACCAATCGACTACTCTTCCTACTGCTGAGGTAAATTATGTGCAGTTTACACAAAAAACTAGCGGCAAGAACAAGAAGAACAAGAAAAAGACCTATTCTTCTAAAGAGCAGTCCAATACTCAGAATAATCCCAATCAGAAAAATGATGCTAAGAACAAAAAAGGAAAGGAGAAACCCATGAAATGTTCTTGCAAAATCTGTGCAGAGGACCACTTGACATACAAATGTCCTCGGTTGCAGGAATGCACAGATTTTATCACAATTAAGGACTTTGGGAGGACACCTATCGTTCTTCATATTCGCTTCCCTAATCCACAGCAGCAACAACAACACATGGTTGAAAACCCACCACAACCCCCGCAAAGGTGCAACAGTGGTACTCATCCTTCCAGTGAAGGATCATCCACCATTTATGGCGTAGAAATTTTAGAACTCCAAACACGAGCCAAACTCTATGGAAATCCTGCCATTGATGCTCAGGAACCTAGTACAAGTTCAAATCCATTGTCGCCCAACGATTTGCATATGGAAAGGTCTAATGATGACCCTGCGATTCTTCCCCCAAAGGGACATTTCAACGCATGAAGCATAAAACCTCTGCACGTGCTGCCAAAAACTACAATATTATAGAAGATTTGGCACAAGCACCATCATATATGTCTGCACCCGAAGTATTGCAAACCTTCCTAGCGTAAAGGAAAGCTCTGCTTTCCACCATTGGTGGGATAGACCCCCAAGATTCTACGCTAGCCATCTTCGACATGGAGAAATATAAACCTCACCTCTCACACCAACTTGCATTCCAGGTACAAGTTGTGTTGAAAGGGAGACCAATACATTGCATTGTCATAGATGAAGGTGCTTCACCCTGCATTATGTCAACTGCATGCTAGCTCGATTTTGGTTCTCCTACTTTGTCTCTGCCGTCGAATTCCCTTAAAGCTTTCGATGACCACACTTTCCTCCCAAAAGGCTACCTTGCTAGATTTCTCATTTCGCTTAGTGGGAAAATGATAACACTGGACATAGAAGTTGTAGATCATCATCTCGACTATAATATTTTGCTGGGTCACAGTTGGTCTTACGCAATGACTGCCATTGGCTCTTCAGTCTTCTGACTCATCCTCTTTCTATTAAATGGGAAAATATTCAGAGTGGATTAGTTATCCTTTTGCACCCCCAATTATTCCACGTTACCAAGTAGCACTGTACCACTAGTAGGAGGTGTTCCTGACTCGTACGTCAGTGTTGGTACCGGTATTTTGAATGCATCTTCCCTGATGGATTGCTTTCCTCTTCCGCCGCCTAAGGTTCCACATACGATTGCAATGATATCCACCATTTCGGATGGCTCTATCGATCCATGGATCCTACTGACACCTTTAGACATTGATTCCTATGGAGATCAGATGCCTCTATCACCGGTAGAGTTGGCTTATCATGCCATCGAAATAGCATTTGAACCCTCCACGACTTTGGTTTCGACTAATGGTACCACCCTCTCGCCCATCACAGTTTCGTCTAAGGATCTCCTCGATGAAGTCCCTCTTACAGATGAAGCTATTTAAGAGATCATGTCTCTATAAGAACGACCTTAGGGAGAGTTCCATCATAACGCTTCAATGTTTGATTCGGACGTGATCACTACTCAAATCCCATGTTTTGACCCACCTTAGATTGTTCCCTTTGCTTACATGACTGTTTAAACTATCGATTCGGAAGGGAACATGGGCAATCTTTCCAAGACTATGCTCATAAACATCTCGGTCAAAATGGGTATCATGGAAAATATTTAGATTGGAGCCAATTGCGATCCAAATGAAATTGCATGCTTCACATCCCTTATTAATAAATTCCGCAATGTTTTTTCTTGGTCTTATGAGACAATTCTTGGCATAGATCCTTCTATTGACGACAAAGAGAACAAGAAATTCTGAGAATGATTTTTATGGTATTTTTCTGGCTCGTTAAACCGAAAAACCTCAAGTTCTCTTCTTTGGGCTCATTAAACTTACACGACGAAGCAACGAGAATTATTTTTATGGTATTTTTCTCGCTCATTAATCTGAAAAACCTCGAGTTGTCTTCTTCGGGCTTGTTAAACTTACATGAAGAAGCATCAGGCTTTCTTTTTAGGGACTTTTTCTAGCTTGTGAAACTGAAAAAACCCTGAGTTACCTTCGTCGGGATCATTAAAATACTACAATGAATAAATATGAGCCATTATTTTCCATATTTTTCTAGCTCATTAAAAACCGAAAAAGTAACCGATTTTTTTTTCGTGGGACTCGTTAAAAATTCATGGAGAGCATTGAGTTTTTATTCATTGGACTTGTTAAAATTTCACAAAGAACATTGATTTTACTCCATATCCTTGTACTCACAACAAAATGAGGTAGATGCCCATTGAACATCAGTTTCTCACTTTATCCGGATTCAATGACTAAATCACAGAAAATGAATTGTTTCGGGCTTACTATTCTCCCTTCATCGTGCCCGGTTATCAAACATGAAAAAGGTACCCCTTGGAGTTGTCTTTTATGATGTTTTTCAGACTCTCTAAATATGAAAAGATCACCGAGTTTACCCATCTAGACTCGTTAAAACTAATCAGACGAGGAAAAATTTGGACAAAGTGGATACCTATTATGTTATATTTTAAAGGTCGATTTGGCAGCACAAAATCTTGAACATGGCACTTCCCAGAAAAATCAGTCGCATTTATCCGAACCCTACCATATATGAGTTTATCCTTCGTATACCAATGTTCCTACATTGGTTTATCCTGACAGTATTTGGTGTTCATTAAGCCTAAGCCGCCTGGTACCCTATTACAGTGCCTTCTATTGTTCAAGAGGATCTCGTTATCTACTACTCCTTGTATCATCCAAGCCATCATATACCAAATTTTTTTTATTGTCAGTTTCCCATTTTCTCTTGACTATTTCCATAAACAAAATCACCTTTTCCTGTTTCATGTCAACTGATGTAGGATGCCCCAGTGCCTACCTTTTTACATATCTCTTCTTATCAAATTCAAAATATTATCTAGGAAGTTGATCCAGAAACACATTAGTACCCGGGTACTTGCAGACATCAGAGGCAGGTCACCTTGTGTTTGGTTGGGGGTTCTCATTACTTGCCCTTGATCAAATTATTCTACGATTGTTCAACATCAACTCCTTTTATTCACACTCACTAGATTGTATTGTGCATCTTGGGGACCATCATCCTTATCCGTGACCGCCCTCGTGTTTGTTAACAGTTTTTGTTATTTACTGGTAATCAGACAATTTCCAGCATGTTCGACTACAACTCATTCATTCACATGTGTGGAAATATGCAGTTTAGTGAAGCGAATACCAAGACCTTAGGTTGAGACTTACACCATTAAGTTGTGTTTCCTCTCCCAAGATGTGATATTGTTTTTGGAGACAACTTATCAGTTTGATCCTGTTATGATAGATGCTTCCACATTGTGCTTATTGGTGGTCACACTATTCATATCTCTCTTTTAGAGAAATCATTTTGATTAGCTATTGAGCATGGGAATTCCTGACTCAAGACAGATACTATATTTTCTGACATATGTTTTTGTTTCAGGTTTTCCTCAGTCCTCCAATTCCTCTCATTCTAATACACTTGTTATAAATTATTTCGGCCATCATCTTCTCCTCTGACCTCACACTTTATGGGGAATCAGTTACAAGACAAATGACCTCCTCATTAGCTTAGAGGAGAAGGTAACATGGAAGGAAGAAAATGACCTAGACAGGACCCATTTTTTCCAAGATAACGCACCCAAGAAACAGCTAGGCAGAGTTATAGTGCACCTGAGCCATGAAAAGGGAGCATTAATTCCTAGGGTAACACTCTGTCTTTCCCGAGGGGCATCGTTATCGGTGTTTGAATGTGAAAAGGGAAATATCTTGCGGAAAACTCACTAGCATTTCCTGCTTTTTATCAGAAAGAGTCAGTTCAAAATAGAAACTAAATGGCACAAACCTTTTATTAGGAATTTCCAAAAACAACAAAATTCCTATGGAAGCCAAAACCAAGGAAAAGCGAGGACACATCTAGATATTTCCTGATTTGAACTGGTTGAAATATTTTGCAAGGTTTGTCCTCTCCATCTCCTATAAATTGGAGTTGTGGGGTCTTGGTCTAAGGTCGAAGGTTTGATTATATGTGGAGGAGAATTTCATTGTTGTAGTGTGAGGCTTGAAGACCGGCGAAGTCCATTGAGGACTTTCTGCCTTGAGCATCATCACACTCAGAGATAGCTAAAGAGAGAGAGGAATTGGAAGACTGAGGAGGGCTTGGTGCAAATGACAATTGTAATCCTTCTTTTCATAAATCAATAGAACTGTATCTGTTTTGTCCATTCGATGCATAAGTGTCAAAATTGTTGTTCAATCATCTATGTAGCATGATATGAATGGATTAGATTTGCATTGTTTAATGTTAGTTATATGCTAGTTTAATTGATAGAAAGCTATACTGTTGTGAATATTACATGGGTGCTTTGATTGGTTGCAGGTTTTGGACTTGGAGCCGGTGAAGAAGGAATTATACTCCACCACTTGGTGCTCTCCAAAGGATCTACCATCCACAAAGAGATAATCATCCCAAATCTTTCTTTGTCAATTATATATTAGTATGAACATGCATGCAGTACCTTTGGAACTTTAAAGCTAATATTACAGTCTACCTCGGGCACTAGAAAGCCTTGAGAGGGATAACCAATAGCCACCACCTAAGCATATTACCCTATAGCAAAGCCATATAAAAAATGCTAAGTTTTGACTACCTATGTGCCTTGTGCAAGTTTGTGTGACCCATTTGCCATTTTCACCTTTATGCCTTCATTCAGGCGAGTCAGGTCATGCCGTATGAGGGTGCTTAAGGAAACATGTTTGGTTCGGGTTAGGTCGGGTCGTGTGAGGGAGGCCATATAAAAAATGCTAATTTGTGACCGACAATGTCCCTTGTGCACGTTCGTGTGAACCATTTTCCGTTTTCTCCCTTTTGCCTTAGATCAGGCGGGTTGGGTCGTGTCGTGTGAGGGCTCTCAAGGAAACGGGTTCAGGTCGGGTCGTGTGTGTGGAAAGTTGTAAGTTTTACATATTAAATCATTTATATACATCTTAATATTTTATTTATTTATTTTCAATTTTCAATTTAATACTATATATAATTTTTTTTATATACTCTTATTTACATTTAAATTTGTATTTTTTATTTTTTATTTTAATTCCAATTCCTGCCTCAAAAAAAATTCACCCTTCACCCCAGCCTCCCTATTCTCGCCTACAAAAAATACACCCTTCAGGAGCTGGAGCAAGTGGAACGGTGTGGTGGCCATTCTGCGGGATTCCTAGGAGGGATGCTCTACTCCTTTATATCATTTGAGATAGTTGGTTAATGCCATAGCAATGGAGATGCACGTCGAATTGGCCTCTGAGGGGGAAGTAAGATGTTTCTCACCTTCATCGACAACCTGCCATCAGGTATTTATAAAATGAACAAGGAAAAATGATCAAGTTGAAGCTTTTTATATTTTCTGATTGTGTTTAGCTTGTCAAAACCCTAGATTTTAATTCCTTTGAAGCGAATTTATTGAGATTCTTTGATTTCGATGTCTTGAATCTAATTTTCATGTTGCATTTTTTGTGTTTTCACTAGTGTCTGACTGATCTGAAAATGGAACTATTTGTAATGCTATGCAAAGTATCCATTTCCATATAATTTAATGTGCAAAGTGTTCTCCATGACTTGCAAGTTAAACAAAGTAGTTTTGGTAATGTTTCTGAGTTTTATGTGTGAGTATTTGTTAATTAAATTTACTGTTTAATATATCATAGTAGAAATACACACCAATTAAACTTCACCATATCATAACACATCAAAATGATGAGGTAGTTCACCCCTTCTGGGCTACATCTGCTGGTCCAAGGCTCCCCAATGACATGTCCTTGCTCTATTAATTTTCTCAAATGGGTTACATAGTGAAAAATATGCCTAAACAGACAAAAAAGATGTGAATTTGACTTTAGAAGATAGAAATAGGCTAAAATTAGCTTTTGTTTCACCTTAAATAGTGAAGTACAACCCAATACAAATCCATCTCCCTGATGGCCCTAATGACTCTTTCCTCTTCACTAAAGCAAAAATGGCTGAATAACACCTCAATTCACTCTGCAACCTATCCAAAACTCTCCAGAATGCTCAATAAAGCCAAAATTGACTAAAATTTCATCCAATTTGGTCGAAAATTGAGAAAGTTATGACCAAAACAAATTTCTACCCAGTGGCACCGTGGACAGGTCAATTAGGTGGAACCGTGCTCCAAAATAGGCATAAAATTTAATTTAGCTGTCAGTCGTGTTGGTGCATTCACATGCGAAATATTCGGTGGTCAAGTCTACTGCGGATAAGGTTAAAACCTCACGCCCATGGTCACAACACAAGGTCACGTGCGGAAGGGAGCTAGCACCAAGGTGCTAAAGCTTTTTGTTCCATCTGTTGAAAGTGTTTAGGCCTTGGGTTCCTGCGTAAGGGAATATGAAGCCGAAGCTTAAGCCCTCAGGGCTTAAACTAAACCTCTGCCCATTCAATTAAGCACGAGCCGACCCTTCGTTTTCTCGATGACCCGACTCCGTTCACAAGTGCTGCCCAACTCGCCCTTTGTGCAAACTCATTTCCGCTGCCGTGTTGGTTGGGTCAGCCCTACCTGTGTAGTCAGATCAGGGTTTGAAACCCATGCTCTCCACACTTTTAAATGGAATTTTCAACCCATGGCCTGGGGCCACATGGAAGCCTCTGGGTAGGCCATGTGGCACCCTATAATAGGCCTATATAGACTTAATAAAAAATGAAAATTTTCCATAATATATATTTTTTTAAAATTCACAAAATCATAGTCAAAAATTCCTATTTTGGAGGTCACTGGATGATTTCAAACCTCAGTAACTTTCACATACGACATCGGTTTTGAGTCCCATTCATGGTTCTAGAATCACAGTGATGGGGCCTTTCCGGTTGTTCAAACTGCAACCATTTCTGAGCACTTCCATTTTTGAGGATTTTTTCAACTTGGAAATGATCTCCTGATCACACCTCCCCAATGGGAAGCTTTTGGACCCCAAAATCTCTATGAATTACAGAAATTGAAGATGAGGATACTGATTCTCCACTCTTCCAACCTTGAACCACTGAAATCTCCCTAATTTCATCAAAATGAGCTTCTCATAAAAAGATAAATTCTTCCTTGAATCTGTCGACTGACTGTTGCTAACCTTGACTGTGTCATGATGAAAATTTTTGGAATTTTCAGAAGAACAACTAAAATTTGTAGAAATCATATTGTTCTAAAAATGGTCTACCTTCAAAGGAAACTAAAAATAAGATTCACCTTGCCAACTGTCCTTATGGAGAATTTTTTCTGAATGAGCCTGTTATCACCAAAATCATACCTGATTGGCTGCTGATCAGAGAACTTCAGTGTAAATCTTTCAAACCAATCTTTTGATTGAGGCTTAGCCTCCTCAACCTGAGAGGGCTCTCTCAAAGGTTAATGATATTGAGTAAAGATGTATATAGATGGTTAAATCTATGTGTTTTTATTTTGTATGTTTACAGGTTGAAAAGATGGAGGCTTTCTACCATTGGGCTATGAAGTCAATGAAAGGGATAAAGATGACAATAGCTCTTCTAGTGGAAGCTGAGGCTTGTATATATTTCAATGAAAGAGTAACACATTCAGGAAAATCCAAATAACTTGAAAGTTCAAAGGAAATCAAAGCATGTAATACATGAATTATGAGTAATGAGAAATCAAGGCTATGGAAGAGAAACATTTCAAATATAGGGCATAAAAATCATTGAAAATACACTAAGAATCTCAAGTGAAGAAAATGTGTATGCTACTGTATATATCATTCAATCCAAAGCTTTGCAAAGTGGTCTGCTTAGATAAATTTTTCCAACCTGTAGGTTGAAACCAACATTAGCATGTATACATTGGGCTTATGGAGTCAAAGCAATCTCAGAAAATCAGTGAATCTAATTGACATGGAAGTTGAGGCATATCAGGGTTTTTAGTCATGAGACATACACTCTAAACATGTAAAAACACAGTCAGTCCATTTATAAAGGAAGTCAGAGCATCTAAAGATGAGTTCTGAGTAATATAGATGAACACCACTACAAATAAGATATATAAGAAACACTGATAGAATAGGAAAACACTAAAAACCCCTTTTGAATCTCAATTTGGTCAAGTAGAAGCTCTTTGCATTAGCTGAAACAATCTTTTTACAATATGCACCATTTTTGCCAAAAAGTCTCCAACCCCTTGCTAATTCAACCTCTTGGCCTTTAATAGACATTTTAAAACATTAGATGATATCCTCTTAGGCTAGATACATCAAATTTATAACTACTCACACCTTGCACAACCATAAAACATGAAATTTATGACAAACAGACACCTATCCTACTTGACAGTCCTATTTCAACTAGGACTCAAACTCCTTCTTAATATCTTTAATAACCTTATCCTAACAAATTTATCTACTTAAAATTACATCATTGACAAGTATGTCATCACATGTTCGAATTTGGATGATGGGCTTGAGCTCTTCATGACCACTTTGCTAACATCCTCAAAAGTAGGAAACCAAACCCTATTTTTTAGGCATATGGTCTTTTGCATTCATTGAAAATTCTGACCATCATGTACTCTTCATTTCATGGTCCTTTGCTATTGGAAGTTGAATTAACACATGTAAAAACTCCTCCCTAGACTCCAGCTGTCCAAAACCATCATCAAACTGTTCAAATGAGATGAAAATAGACTGCGCTACGAAAACAAGACAGTTTCGTAGCGCTTTTCGTAGCGCTACCATTTAACCCTTTTTTCTTAAAAATATTGCATTATTTCCTTAAAAATCATCTTCATTAGCTTTATATATATCCTCCTTAGTAATTTCAAACCTTAATTCATATATTTACCCCCAAAATGTGATGAAAAAGGGCAAGAAAAGTTGCTACAGCAGTTTCGTAGCGCTTTTCTCCCTTTTTACACTGTTTGCGCTACGAAACTTATGAGTGAGAAGTTTTGTCCAAAATTTTCCAAAACGAAAATTGTAAATGTGATAAAAACTCAAAATAAATCTTATTTCATCATATCACTTGAAAAATAGAGTCATTCCAGCCTTCTTGAGGTCCCTTCTTCATTTGTAATAGGTTGGCCTATTGGTTTTTCTTGTTTTTTCCTAAAAAATAGGTCTTGGGATAGAGCCTATATCTCGTACTCCATGATGTATTTTGAGAAATGGAAGGAGGTTTTTGTAGGGAATGATGTCTTGAATACAAAAATCTCTTGGGTTTTTGAAACACATCTCTTGCTGTCCAGAACCTACCTTTGAAAAACATGTGTAAAATAGGAAAACTTTATTTCTGAAAATAGGGCTTCAAAGAAAGCCTTGTATCTCCCAACTGATAACACTTGTGAGAAAAGTGAGAGATTTTATTGTAGATGGGGCTGTGATGAAGAAAAAATTCTTTCATAATTCCAAAATACTTTTGAATTTGGCTAGAAACTGAACTTGAAGTTGACTGCTAAACAGTCATGTACAGGACAGTTTTGTAAAAGCAGTTTCGTAGTGTGTTTTAATTTATCAATTTCTCGCACCTCCTAATGAATTTGAAGAAAATAAGAGATTGATTTGTAGTTAGTGTTGTTAGGAAGAAAAACCTCTTTCAGTTTTCCTAAATGCATTTTCAGTTTCTCAAAAACCTCCTTGGAAGTTGACTGCGCAAAACCAGAAAACATAGTTTTTTGTTCATGACTTTCAGCAGTTTCGTAGCTCAAGTCAATTCTTTTGAACTAGTGGCACTACGAAAGTAAGGTTTCTTGGCTAATTGGCTAGTTTTGACGAAAAAACTTAGGGAAATGAAATGAATGATGAAATGATGAATGAATTGACATGAAAAACCTTTAAAATGGATTTGTTTAACACTAAGGAAGGTTCAAACTTAAAAATATAATACTCCATTTTGGTCGAATTCAAGAAAAGATTCCTAAGACCCTATTTTGACCCACGATAAAAAAAAACTTGAAACAATGATGTTTGGAAATTTTTTTTGGTGATAACAGAGCCATGTACTTGTGTCAATTCCCGACCAAGTTTTCTCGGCATACCAACCTGCCATTCTGAAACCAGCAATGATCCTTGCTGAACTTTGTGCCCTCTTTTCTTGCATGCTTTTCCCTCTTTGGGATTCTTGCACCACTTGGCACTGGCACTTTGTTCTCTGCACCGATCAACACCAAAGACACCTTGTGCAACATCTTGTCATCTTCTTCCAAAGATGACCTACTTTTAGACTCAAACATTTCATCATTTACATCAGCAACAATATGAAAAGGATTATGTAAAAAATATTTTTGCTTAATCATCAACAAAGTCAAATTTTTACTTTCATTGACAAGCCCTTTCAACTGCCCTGCATTCACTAAAGAAGATTCTAGCTTCTTCCGATGTGCTCTCACAATAAAATCTGTGCCATCCTTAAATAGGTGATACTTGTTCTCATGGCGATGGAAGATCACTTTCCTATCATATAAGTAGGTACTACCCAACACCACACTTGTAATGTCAAGTAGTACCACATATAATTCAACCAAGTCAACATAATGAGCTTTTATGGCGAAGTGCAACATGCACTTCCTTGAAACTTGTAAATTACATGGATGTGTGATGGTCTCAAGTTTTAGCTTCTTGACTAAGTCTTCTGAGATGAGATTCGCATGTGACCCACTGTCAAATAGTGTGTCTATATTTGTGTGTTTTGAAATGATTGTCACATGAAACAACTCTATCCTCCTCTCTTCATTTGGAGCTTCTATGTGATATTTTAAAGTGCTAGAACTGGGATTTGTTTCATTTACAATCTCTTTTCCCTTTATGTTCTTTAGTGCAAAATATATGCTTTTAGTTTCATCTCCTGATTCATACCCTAAGTCTTGTTCAACTATTGCAACCATTTTTCCTTTTTCTTTGGCCTTATCTTTGGTTTTAAACTTTTCTGGCTTCAACTCCGGATGAAGTTTCTAGCAATGGTTTTCATCGTGGTTTGTTTTGGAACAATTTTTACAAAATAATTTTCCTTTTTCTTTCCTAGAGTTTTCATTTCTTTTTCTACCTTTGCCTTTAAATTCACTACCCTCATTCCCATCAAAATATTGTTTCCCTCTAGCCTCTAAATGTGTGGCTTGAACACAAACCTTGTCTAGACTAGTAGGATTTAACATAAGGATAGTATGTATAAGATAGCTATGTAAACCACCTATATATTTCAGCAAAGTCTCTTGGCTATGAAAATCAATTCCAAGTAATAAAGCCCTTCGTATAAACCCTTGGGTGTAATCTTGAACACTTTGTCCCTTAAGTTGTCTAAAAATTTTCCAATTCATGATAGCCTTTTGTAAATGAGCTAATGGATAAAATTGTTGTTTAATTGCAGAAATAAATCCAGCCCATGATAAAGTGATCTTACCATGTTTTTTAATTTCATCCTTGGTCTTGGCTTCCCACCATACCAATGTTGCTCCCTCCATTCTCAAAGAGGCTAACTGTATCTTGGTGTCGTCTTCATGAAGGTTTTGTATCCTCAAATAAACTTCCAACTGTCTTATCCAATTGTCAAATTTCTCTACATTGACCTCACCATTAAACATAGGAAACTCAAATTTAACATCAAGATTTAAAAATGGACTTTTACTAGTGGTTTTAGACTTGTGAGATTGATTCACCGAAGTAGAGGATGACGATGTAGAGGAAGAGGATGAAGATGGGGATGGTGGATCACCATTTCCTTTGTGTCCTTTCTTTAACTTGTCATCACTTTTCTTTCCTCCTGAAGAACCCTCTCCTTCTTTCTAATGTTTAGACCCTTCTCCTACAAGCCTATCATTCCTTTCTTGGTAGAGTATCCTCAACATCTCTGTCATGTCTAGGAAAGCCTTTCGAAATACCCGTTCTTCTTCTTTGGGATCAATGTCTTCAGGAACTTCTCCTTATCTTGAAGACATGCTCAAGGCTTATTCTATGGCTCTTGGAGGTAAATTATAAGGTGGAGTTAAAGGTTCTCTGGCCCTCCTTGGTTGAGGATTACTTTGTTCTCTAACCAATTGTCCTTCCCCTCTCTTAAGCTTAAGCCTAGTAAGCATCAAAACTTGCAAACAATCAACTATATCTTTGCACAAGAACAAATGCAGAGTAAAAATATAGCTCTGATACCATTTGATATGAAAATGGAACTATTTGTAATGCTATACAAAGTATCCATTTCCATATAATTTAATGTGAAAAGTGTTCTCCATTACTTGCAGGTTAAACAAAGTAGTTTTGGTAATTTTTTTGAGTTTTATGTGTGAGGATTTGTTAATTAAATTTACTGTTTAATATATCACAACAGAAATACACAGCAAGTAAACTTCACCATATCATAGCACAACAAAATGATGAGGCAGTTCATCCCTCCTGGGCTACATCTGCCAGTTCAAGGCTCCCCAATGGCATGTCCTTGCTTTATTAATTTGCTCAGATGGGTTACATAGTGAAAAATATGCCTAAATAGGAAAAACAAGCTATGAATTTGACTTTAGAAGACAAAAATAAGCTAAAAATGGCTTTTGTTTCACCTTAAACAGTGAAGTACAACCCAATACAACTCCATCTCCCTGATGGCCCTGATGGATATTTCCTCTTACCTGAAGCAAAAATGGCTGAAGAACACCTCTGTTCCATTTGCAACCTATCCCAAACTATCCATAATGCTCAAGAAAGCCAAATTTGACTAAAATTTCATCCAATTTGGTCGAAAAATGAGAAATTTATGACCAAAACAAATTTCTACCCAGTGGCACTAAAAAACCTCGTCCAAAACTGGAGGAACTCCAGTTAGCTCTACCAAATTCGTCGGACAGGTCAATTAGGTGGAACTGTGCTCCGAAATAGGCAGAAAATTAAATTTAACTATCAGTCATGTCGGCGCGTTCACATGCGAAATATTTGGTGGTCAAGTTTGCTAGGAGATAAGGTTAAAACCGCACGCCCATGGTCACAACACGAGGTCACGTGCGAGAGGGAGCTAGAACCAAGGTGCTAAAGCTTTTTTTTCTGTCGGTTGTAAGTTTTTAGGCCCTGGGTTCCCACGTAAGGGCATATGAAGCTGAAGCTTAAGCCCTAAGGGCTTAAACTAAACCTCCGGCCATTCAATTAAGCATGATTCGACCCTTCGTTTTCTCCATGACCCAACTCTATTCATAAGTGCTGCCCGACTTTCCCTCTGTGAAAACTCATTGCTGCTGCTGTGTTGGTCGGGTCGGTCCTGACCGTGTAGTCAGGTCAGGGTTCGAAACCCATGCCCTCCACATTTTTAAATGGAATTTTCAACCCATGGCTTGGGGCCACGTGGCAGCCTTCGGGTAGGCTACATGGTACCCTCTGATAGGCCTATATAAACTTAATAAAAAATGAAATTTTTCCATAGTAAATTTTTTTTTTTAAATTGACAAAATCATAGTCAAAAAGTCCTGTTTTGGAGGTCACTAGATGATTTCAAACCTCAGTAACTTTCACATACAACATCAGTTTTGAGTCCCATTCACGGTGCCAGAATCGTAGCGACGAGGCCTTTCCGATTGTTCAGACTGCAACCATTTCTGAGCACTTCCATTTTTGAGCATTTTTTCAACTTGGACATGATCTCCTGATCACTGACCTATCTTAGTATTTTTTGGTCTAGACCCCATATTTGATTTGTCTGTGTCATGTCAACTTATTTCTGGAAATATTTAAACTCCTGAGGCCTTTGACTTAAATGTCTTGCTGGAACCTGAGATTCGAAATACCCTACTTCTAGGCATTCCCTGGCACACCTTGTTGTTTCTTTAGTTCTTCCCTACTATTTCTTGAAGCCATAGGTCCAAGATTCAAATAGGAGGAAGTTTCAGGCGTTGGATTGATGTGAAGAGCTCTGCATGACCAAAGATTCTGAATATTTTGTGTTTTAGTGTAGCTTATAGGGAAACTCTGCTTCTCCAAAGATCCTTTGTGGTATTGTGCAGGAATATTCGTGTTTTTCGACATGCAGTCTTTTGTATAATTTTGTATTGTATTTCCAGAAGATAGATTTTGTTTGTAAAGGTTTGAGTCGTTTGGTGTAGTTTTGAAGTCTCTTGTGGTTCAGTATTTTTGTATCCAATGGGATCCGAGACTTTGAGATTTATTTCAGGCATATTTGGTAAGAAGCTATTAGATTTGGATTGTAAGGATTTAAATCCTTAATTATAGGTTTAGCAATGTTTAGTAGAAGTTAATGGGTTATTGGGGTTAAACAATGCTATTATAAGCTGAAATAATCAAGATGAATGACTTCAAAGATATCGAAGGCACTCAATTGTTTGACCTGACAGAGGACACAAAGGATCCAAAGACTATAGCGGAAGAGCATGCCCTTATTGACCAGTTTGATGCATCACCATATGCATTTTTTGGAAAGGATGTTACGCAAGAGGTAGAGCTAATTAGACTATTAACCTTGTTGTTTTGAGTAATGATAAATGTGATCTTATTATATGACAGAGTTGATTTCATAAGTTGCAAGTGACCCAAAACAATGTGGCTTGCTATATTATCTAATGTTAGGAAGTTGTTTGTTTTTTAAGTACTTAGAGTATCATTTGAAATGGAAATCTTGTATTTTCCAGGATGATTTCATATGCTCCCCTAACATGGATTATTGATGTTCATAGCCTAGTTGAGAAACAATATTAGAATCATTACCTCATGAAAGAGGTTCAGAACATTTTTTTGGGCTTTCTTGGGTGCCCTTTTGCATCCAATCTTGCTGTAACAGAATTAGCAGAGCCCCTGGTGAACGGGAATTTATTAGGCTACCTCCTCACAAGAAGTAAAAGGCGGAAATTGAGGACACAAGTAAATTCAATTGTGATGATAAACATATCATAAGAAATGAAAATGTAAATGAAAATTAACATGATGAGAATGACGCGTGACTTTCAACAAATTAGCATGTCTTTTATCTTCAACAGATCAACATTTTTAATCTCTTTCATGAATTTAATATATTAAAATTTAGCATGAATTAGGTATACTTTTAGCTATAATTATTTGAATCACATATTACATTTAGAATTCCATAACGATGTTGATAACCATAGGAAAACTTGAAACTGTGCAACAAATAATACAATATTTAGCCACAAGTCGTTTTCACTCATTCTCACTCAGTTAGAACTTGCGGTTTCAATCTCTCATTTTTCCTCAGCACTTGAAAATGAAAAAGGACAAGTTGCATGTTAAATAAGGTGACAACCCTTGACATATTTGATCCACCACTTGATTTTTCAGTGTCTTTTCCTATAACCTACAAATCAAGCTAGATGAACGAGCAACTAGGGTCTTAGTTGGGTATTTGTGACCATGATGCTTGGTTGGCACTAACTGGTTGTGTTTCATGGTTTTGAGTTGAGTTGTCTTGATGTATCCCTGAGGATGAAAACAAATGAGTAAGAATATTTTCACTAGTCAAACATGGATACTAGCCAATTATTATCTTCATGTTTTTCGACTAACTTCATGTTGAATCAGATTTTACACTACAGTATTCCAAACTAGGTTAACCATGAGTGAGATTATTTTATTGGTTCTATGTTTGTCTGTGTTTAGTAAGTATCTTTTATAGATACAATTTTTAACATTTCATGAACCTCCGAAGGCTTCATCTATAGGGATAGTATGCAAACCATTGAAAATGAATTGTTGGATGCAAGTTGTAAATTTCAATTTCATTGGGAGTATCCAGTTTGTGATAGGTTCTTGAATTTCATACAACTCACATTTATAACATGATTGCCACAACAATAAGGATTTTTAACAAATAAGAAGACTTCAATCTTTAATTTCCCACTATTCAGATTTTTTTATTGGGTTGTTACTCTAGCAAAACAATAAAAACTTGAATATCCACTTAGTTTGGAATTTTAAATTCTGAAGATTTTCTGGTTTACTTTGTTGAATTTCCATCAAACTGGTAACATCTATTTAATAATAGGATAGAAGTTATCGGCTTAGGAATATTTTGGCTCTTATTGTAATATAAACACATGAATGCTAGTTTATATTGTCTTAAATGGATGCAAGGTATATGTGAGCAAAGGCTTGCCTATTATACTACTGAGGAATGAGTTTGTCAGCAAGGGAAGGTTTACTTCACCGAAACAATGTCAGGTGGTGGGTAAATATCCCAGAGTCTAGTCTTTTCCTACATGCATCACTTACGTTAAGAGATGACATGAGTTTGTGTGGTTCATTAATGATGAAATTAATAATGTTTTTTGAGTGATAGCAATAGAATAAGCAGTCCCATCTTTTCAACTACATAATAAAGGGGTTATGGTTCTATTGCATTCTATCTCTTGAAAATAAGAATTTTTTATACTAGCCCTTTCTAAAGCAGCTTTGGACTAATATTGTGGTTTGCATTAGGTATTCCATCGTGCCTCATTGATTATATAACCCTTTCATTCAATTAAATCCTGCATGGTTTTCTTTTTTTCTATTCAGTTAATTCCCTTCAAGACCTAGATTTCTCTGACTGGCAGAGATTAATACTATCTATATAATTCCCTTCATGTCTTATATATTACTTTCTATGATTGAAAAATGTTGAGTTTTCGAGAAAAGATGAGAAGGGGCTACTAATTTTATATGAAAATTGTTCATCATAGGGTTCATTCCTGTTATTGTATGAATCAAGGCAATCAATTACAAGATGTGGATGAGATTTAGTTGCAATTATTTTAGAAAAGTTTTTCATGTATCTTCAATGATTTTGATAGAAATGATTAGATTACATTATTCTAAGGGATCATCTAAAGTGAGCTAGGAATTAATTTAATTAGTTGTTTGTTTTGGTAGAAGCATTAGGAGTAACAGTGCAAGAATGTAACATTTCTTTGCTCACAATGTTGCAAGTATTAATATCCTTCTAAGTATAATATGGATTTTTTCATTGCCTCAATTGCACCTCTTAATGTAAGCCTCGGTCACCTCTTGCAAATTTATTTGAGAAAGGAATTTAAGGTATGTCTCTGTATCATAAACCAAATTAAAGGAGCATTCAACATAGAAAAATGTTGGAAAGGCACATTACAAGGAACATCTATTACAATGGTTGAATAAACCAAGCCAAAAAATAGTTTTGTTTCATCTTGGATAAGGAAAACAATTTCTCTCAGAGAAGTTGAAATTCTTTAAACCCAACCTCTGTAGGCCGAAATGTATCCACTAGCTTTTAGGAGGACAATCATCAGGGCTGAGACTCAATTAATGTTTTTAGAAAGAAGAAGATTTTTTTTATTAAGTCGCGGACCTAGCTTGCTCAAGATATAATTATTATAAAAATAAAATAAGGTCAGCCTTCGTTCTAATTATGAAGCTAAAAGATCTCTTATGATTGAATTATTCTCTATGTGAAGTCAATTTTTTTGTGCAAGGCCGAAAAGAGTTTATATGATTATGTAAATATCTGTGGTAAGAATGGGTAGCATTAGCATTGAAGCAAGAGAAGGCATCATGATATGTTAAAAATTACTCAAAAGGTAATGACTCTCCTGGAGTTCAATATCCCATGGAATACCTTGATGGACTGAGTTAGGTAGTCAAGAGACCAAGTTCCTTTCCTAAAGTGAAAAACTTGTTACTTGAACTGAAGGAGATGAATTTGTTATTCATCAGTATTTTTCACTATCTTTTGATGACTATAGATTGATGGCAGCCTTCTGAAAACAAAATTTATTGAAACATTATGTGTTTTCAGAAATCTCACTGCCTTCATTATCCTTATAAATCTATTTTCACTATTCTTCAGTTGGTCTTCTCAAAGTCACCCTGTTGTTCTTAAAAGACTCATTATGGGCTTATAATTCTCATTTTCATCCTTCTTTCCTACCTGAGACTTCATTGCCCTATTTTCCCTTATCAATAAACTCCACCCTCCCTCTAGGGTTTCTTGTTGCTAATTCATTCCCATGTCCCTTTGGGCATAATAAACTATAACAATACTCTGTTGCCACTTGAAAATATCCAAGTCAAAATTTCACTCAAAATCAGGTCAAAATCCCCTCCCACTAGGTCATTAGGGTTTTACATTGTTTAAGGTCATCCTTGGATGTTTCAGGCACTGCTTTTCCTTTGCTAGAATATGGCTCAGATGTAATAGAATTTCAATAAATGGCTATTCAAGAAGGACCTAAAGTTTCCAAGGAGGATTGTCTTCTCAGTTCAGAACCTACAAGTGAGAAAAAATGGAAAAAGTTTGGCACTTTAGCAGGTGAAGGTACTGATGAGGTAGACTGTCTACTCCTAAATGAAAACAACTTACTGCAAGGGAAAGAGGAAAAACTTGGTCTTGTAGATGACTAGGGTTATGAACTTGTTAGTCCATTTGAGTGCCAATATAGTGATTACTTGCAGGAAAATGACATGGAGGAAGCACACAAGGCCAAGCATGAAGAAAGTCTATTAGAAAAGATTGATGGAATATGGAAAAAAGGTAAGGTGAATTGGAAAGAAATTAATGAACTTGAAAGGGCTATAAAGAAATTAGAAGACAACACTGATGATTGCTGTAAAGAGCTGTAGACACTTAGGGTTTTTTAAAAGGTGGCCAGAAAAGGTGGAAAAGCTAACTTGAACTTTATGGTGGAAACTACAGAAGATTTTGAAGATGTTGGCATGTGTAATCATCATAAACTTGTCAAAGTAAACATCTAAAGTCTCAATGATCAAAAGAAAATCCAATTCAATGACTTCAGCAACCTGCAAGGAAAAAGTGTCAAAGAGTGTTAGTGAGAAAAGAAAAAGGACTTCAAACATTGGAAACTGGGTTTTCCAAATTTAAAATTAAAACCACAATCCTATAAAGGTCATTCAACACTTCAAATGAGTCATTTTTGCTTCTCAAAACATCAAGAGTGCTCAGCACGGAAAAAATTGTGAGTTTGCAAGCAGAATTCAGGCAAAATTTCTTGGTGCTGCGTGCTTGCCAGATTTCCTCCATACATTTTCTGAAGGTGTTGCGCACCTGGGAAATAGCACTGCGCCCTTGTCAAAGCACTGCGTTCTTGCCAGAGGGACCCCGTGCTGATTTTCCTTAGCGTTGCGCACTCAGGTTGGCGCTGTGCCCTCAGCAAATGGTGTTGTGTGCTTAGATAGAAAGGGTTTCTAAGACTTCCAACCATCCAAATCACTTCAATCCTCCTCCAATTTCTTACTAAAGTCTCCTAAAGCACTGATAAGAGGTAACTGTATACCATAAGCCCTATTTTTATGCCATTTTATGAATTCTTAATCAATGGAATTGAAACCCTAAGTTGTAAGCTTGCAATCACTGTTTTATCCCTATTTCATCCTCCTTAAAGAAAATACGCTAGAAACAATGGTAATTATATTGCTTGAGGTTTTTTCATTCATCTAAGCTTGTCCCTACACCCATTCCTTTTATTCACTCATTCCCTTCATTTTTTCAAAACTTCTATTTCATTACCTTCCCCTCATTCATTCCACTTACATCCTAGGGTTTCACAAAAACAGAGTTTTAAAATTGTCAGAGGAAGAAAACAATGGCATTGGTGTTGAGGAACAAATGCCAAAAAGACATGATCATAAGGGAGGAAAGATAAACAGGTTTTAACCTATCAATAGAAGGGAACTCATGGCCTCACCCCTTACTATATCTTGCTTTAAGCATGTAGGCTGCTTTGAATTTTGTGAAGGAGTACAACAAGTCCAAAACCACCCAGAGCTAACAAGACTATTCATTATAAATTTGCATGAAAAACAAGTTAATCTTGACGGGGTCACCTTTGAGATGTCTACAAATGCTATTGTAGATGCTACAGGAATACCTAGTGTGGGAGAGAATGTTGGAAATACTGAGGGGGGAGGGGGGGGTGAATCAGTATTCCTTTCAATTAGAGCATTAGTTAATCTTCAATTATTATCAGTGTTTGTACAATGATAGTAGTAAACAAAAGGAACAAAAATGCACACACTTTTTAAGGTGGAAACCCACTTTGGGACAAAAACCACCTAATGCTTTTCTAATAATTCTTTAATATTCAACTCCAATTGAAAATAAATCTCCAAATTCTTAGAATATAGAAAAGCATTCTTCTCTATCTCCCACTGGATGGACGCTCCAACACCCGTGATTCTTTAGTAGTCAACTGAATGGATGCCCCAACACCCAATGAGCTACAACTCACCCTAGCACCACCCTACCACCCTGTAGAAGAATAAAAGAAGAATGGACTCCCGTACCAGGGAAAATGGTCCACGTTACAATGATATAGAATGATTTAGAAGAATAAGACACACTATACCATAACCCTAACTATGACACAACCACCTAATGATGATCCTAGACCACCCAACACGGCTTCTTCAACTCTTGGCAGATAGACACTAGTACGATTTGTACAATAATGTATTTACAATGACTTAGTACAATGATACCTTTACAATGATTGTATGCAGTGCTGCCCACTTGAAGACTTCATGTGATGAACTTATTGCTGCTGTTATGCTTGGTTTTTGCTCTTGTCATGCTACCCTCTGCTGCACCTTTCTTTGTTTTTCTTCCCAAGAAATTCTGGTCTTTTGCAGCCCTTGACAGCACATGATCTAGTTGTTTCTTTGCCTTCTAGGAGCTCGATATTGAATCTGGTGTATCTCTATTATTTCAGATCCCCAATATCTGATTTTTGGTCCTGTAGTATTCCTCTGAGTCATCTTTCCAATGCCATAGGTTTGACCCAATTTGGATTCTTCAAGGGAGAGTTATACCCAATATCTCACAATGCCCTAATTATGGATTGTTTCAGAAGAGTGAACTTGTATGGCGTGCCACGTGTCACTGTTTCTTCATTTGGCTCTGAAATTGATAGAGCGAAAACTAAATTCTGTTCAATATCTATCGATTTTTACAGAATTCCAATCTAATACTCGGAAATATAGTTATGACGATTTTACCAAGGTCACTTCTTTGAGATGAATTTCAGGAGCCTGCAAAAACATTGGCTTCCACAGAACATATCTCTGAAAATATTGCGCACCTTGATCTAAAATTTTCACAGAAGCTTCCTCAGGATTTCGGCTTCACCTCCTAAAAATTTCAGCTTTGGAACCTTCGTAGAAAAAACTTTAGAACAAAAATTCCATGATGACTTGTTTCAGATGGTGAAATCCCTTGCATAAGGAGGAAATGAGGATCACAATTTATATAAATGGTTAGGTTGAGAGGGGTTTCAACAAGTGAATGTGGGAGGGATTTTAGGAGCTTAAAAAATATTAACTATGACTTTTTAATGACCCATGCCACAACCCTATGGGGTTTTAGCCCACTAACTGGGGGTACAAACTTCAAACATGAATATCTCTCAAGCTGTGAATAATTACGTGGCGTGGCATATATCAACGGAAACATATCGAAAAGTAGAAACCATCAAAAGAATTATTGACCCAGAATATATTAATTTCATAGGTCAAAATTCCCATGCAATATTGGGGTAGCCCCTGATGCTGCTTGGGTTGACATCAATGATAACCGTTGATCAACAATCTCCCCCTTTGATATTGATGCCAACACAAGTACTCCCCCTGTGATCATGACACCTCTTCCTACAACATTCTCTCCCCCTTTTACATCAATGGCAAAGGGTAACTCCCCCTGAAACACAACCATCCTGCGGACCTGTACACACTTCCACTCCACCTGACACACAACCATCCTACAGACCTGTAATCTAATGAGAACTTGGGAGAATCCAAAGCTTCTGACGAAGATATTCAAATGCTTCACAAGGTAAAGGTTTAGTGAAGATATCAAAAATTTGTTCTTTTGTACAAACATACTCAAGTTCGATATTCTTTTCAGCGACTTGTTCTCTAACAAAATGATATTTGATCGGAATGTGTTTTGTTTTTCAATGCATGACAGGATTCTTGGAGATGCTGATGGCACTATTGTTTTCACGGAATAAGGGAATAGGCTCACTAAATTGTACTTGAATATCTTGCAAAGTTTATTTCATCCAAGGGACTTGAGTACAACATGATGTTGCTGCAATGTATTCTGCTTCCATTGTAGATAACGAGATTGAGGTTTGCTTTTTTCTCAACCGTATATGAGACAACTACCTAGATAGAATGCTACTCCACTAGTACTCTTACGATCATCAACGCTTCCTTCCCAATCTGCATCTATAAAGGCTTGAATAATGAGATTATTACCCTTGGGATACCACAAGCCATATTCTTCTGTGCCCTTTAGATATCGAATAATTCTTTTGATGACAATAATATGTGATTCTTTTGGTGCTGCTTGGAATCTTGCTACTTGTCCAACTGCTTGCATAACATTTGGCCGAGAGGCTGTTACATATAGAAGACTACCAATCATAGATACGTACAACCTTAGATTTGTACAACCTACGATCCACATCCTTAGATGAGTCGTCTGTACTCAATTTGCAATACTCAATTTGTAACATGTTACCATCGAAGGAGACGGGTTTGCAATCTTCCATTTGAATTTCTTGAGCATTTCCTTGATGTACTTGGCTTGACATATAAATATTCCTTTCTCTTGCTGAGATATTTGAAGCCCTAAGAAGTATGTCGGCTCACCAAGTAAAGACATCTCAAACTCACTTTGCATCTTTGTAGAAAATTTCTTACTTAGTCGATCATCATTGCTACCAAATATTATATCATCCACATATACCTCAACGATTGTTAAATTATCTTTATCTATTTGTACATAAAGATTGCTATCAACATTACCTTTCTTGAACCCTTATTGACGTAGATATCCATCAAGACGAGCATACCATGCTCTGGGAGCCTGCTTGAGACCATATAGAACGTTATTTAACCTGCAAACATAGTCTTCTTTTTGTGATAGTAGAAAACCTTCAGGTTGTTCCATGTAAACTTCTTCTTCTAATTCTCCATTCAGAAATGCTGACTTAACATCTGTTAACCATATCAGCCCCCAGTTAAGTTTTTGGCAAGCAATCCCATGCTCACCTTCTAATTTCCCTCCTCTCGCTTTGAAAAGCCTTTTTATGCCTACCGTTGCCATTTCTCATTCCAAAATTACACTTAGAATGGCCAAAACCCGCAATTGATAATATAAAAATTTTGGCACCTTTCGGCCCTAGCCCACCTGTCATCTCTCCACATGACCCAGGCGCTAAACCGTGTGTCAAAACGAAAAATTTCTTACTGTATATGGCCATTGGGTGCCCCTTGAGCTGTCCGATTAAACAGAGATCAACGCACCATGGCACATTGCCTTTGTGGTCCCCGCGCCCTAAAACCACTGCTTAAAACAAGTTGTATTCATTGCACCGCCTTTGAAGGGCTGGCGGTTTTTCTCAAATCTCAGCGATTCCTCTCAGCGCTCACCACGCGTCCCTAAGTACGGTCTCAATACCACCGTTCATCGCGCATTATATTTTGTCCAAAGTCACGCAATGATAGCCATCACAACCGTCTGATCCTGAGCACTCCATCCAACAGCTACCACTGTCCTGAGTTGCGCGAATTTTAGCCCCAGTGCATAGTACCTCGGGCCCACAGTCCATCGCCCTCTGGTGAAGTCTCAACCGTCGATATCATTGGTAAATCGTATGGCCTAGAATCGTTTACACACATCTGACCAAGTCTTCCCTCCACATCACACCGCTACGCGCTTCCATCGTACATCCCTTATCTTCCCGTATATCTTTTTATTAAAAGGTCGAAGGTCCACTGTCCACGTTAAATTTTACGTATTCCTTCAATACTTCTCCGCCATCCCTCTGTGTTTTCCTTCACCCCACATTGTTTCACCATTTCGACGAGTTTGCAGCACCATGCCCCTGGATCCCGCCACCCCACCATCTCTATGTTCGGTTTTCTTAACTTGTTTGTGGGTTTTGCAGGTTTCTGGCGATGGAGAAGTATCATAATTCACAGCCTCCATTACGGAAGCTGAGGCCACTTCGAAGGACAATTTTTCAGAAGCCAATTTATGAAGAAAATCTTGGGAGGCTGTTGCGAAATAAATTATATTTAATGAGCAGGGGTCGAGATCTATCAAACCCTCCGGAGCCATTCAAAACACAGATCGAGCAGATGGAGAAATTAATGGAGCAGCGAAGAAATATCAATGAAAGATCAAGGAATGTAGTGTCCGGCATTGAAGAATTTAAATTCCAATTCAAAGTTGGAAGACAGAGAGTACAAAGCGCAAAAAGAAATACTTTCAAGGTTTTATTTCAGCCGGATTTTCTTCAGGAAAGGACAGAATGTTCAGGTGGATGTATCTCTATCCTAGGTTCCTGAAGAGATTTTCTACTCAGTGCATTTATTTCTGCAAGCGGATTGTCAAGTACATTCAGCATTTCATAGCCATCAAATAGTATGGGCGTGAATTTTTTCACCATTTTTTTTTAATGAAACAATTAAATGTTTTCACCTACTTCTTTTATAGGTTTTTCTTCTCCTTCTTCTATAAAAACCGATAAGAAAGACATTGTAAGGGTTCCAGACTTTTATCAGAAAATGGTGTTGTGAAAGGGTTTTTGATATACATTTTGTAAAGCTCTTGTATGAAGGCTCAGAGCCCGTAGGGTCTCAGTGAGGAGGAGTTCTATCTGTCTTAGAGGATTCTGGTCTTTGGTATCCCACAGTATGTAACTTTCTCTGATGTGTTTAATATAATATTTCATTTGACCCATCTTCTTGTATCATGTACTGGAATGCGAGTGGCTCACTGATTTTAGGTAAGGATTTATCCTGCCTGAAACCCACATTGATCAAATAAGAAAGCGTTTTAATGGTGGTTTCAGTATTGATAAGATATCGTTTCATACATGGCTTTATCCATCTTTCTGCTATATTAGTTGCTTTGGGAGGGTGCTTTTAAAATGCCATTGTCATGTATGGATTCTTAGACTGATAAGCCCATATATGGTTCTGTTGTGTATCTGGGTATCAGACCAAAGATAACTAATATCTTCTTATATTTCTTTCACCGCATACACCTTCTGATATTTGATTTCTGTGGCATATTACTTGAATCGGCCCTCTTTACAGTAAATTGTCTCTTAATTGTCTGATGCTTTTGTATTGGAGCTTTGCATCTTGTCTCTGCAACATTACTTTCCCTGTGGCAGTTTCTGTAAGTTCTGGTCCCATTTAAATCAATTTCCTTGTATTGTAAGAGATGCTTAGAGAGCTTTGGATCGACAATCTAAGTTAGAATATGTTCCTCATGATAAGATGTCCTGTGTAATCGTCTATAAAACCTAGGTCGCCCTAGAGCGACAAATATCCTACTTCTGTAGACTTCAGGATTTTCTTGAACATGCATGCGTGGCAGAACACTTGATGGTATTTCCATTCAAACGGAAATGTTTTGTCGAAATCAATCTCCTTCCACTTGTGTATAGCCTTTGCAAACCAATCTTTCTTTGCTTCTGGTAACTTTCCCATCTTCATTCAATTTGTTCCTGAACACCTATTTAGACCCAATGAAATTTTTATCTTTTGGTCATGGAACTAATTCCCAGGTGTTATTGTTCTCAATTTCATCCAATTCTTCATTCATAGTTGCTACCCAATGTTCATTCTAGCTGGCTTCCTCAAAACTACTAGGCTCAAAGGTTTCTAGAAAAGCAATGTGAGCTTGTTGTGATGAACGAAGCTGTCGACCTTCATTTATGTCACCAATGATTTGATTTGATGGATTGTTCTTTTGAATCCACTCTTTTATTCTCCTTGGAGGAGCTTCTTGTTGTAGTTCTGGTATATCTTGATGATCATTGTTAACTTCTTCCTCGTTGATAGTTTCTTCTTGTTCTACAATTTTACTGTGTCTTTTTCAACCTCTGTCTCAAGTTTCAAATATTTTAGATCCTCATCATTATTCACTAGAACACCATCTTCGTCAAATGTAACATTTATGCTCTCCACTATTTTTTTTCGTCTTATATTATAACATTTATAGGCCTTTCTTTTGCATGAGTAACCAACAAAGATACCTTCATCAACACGTGATTCAAACTTACCCAAATTTTGATCTTCTCTTTTGATATAACATTTTCTTCCGAAGATTCTGAAATATTTTACATTAGCTGGTTTTCCTTTCCATAGTTCATATGGAGTCTTGTTGCAATTATTTCTGAGAAGACTTCGGTTGATAATGAAGACTGCCGTATCAATTTCTTGAACCCATAATTTTTTATCCAATTTTGATTCCTTCAACATTGTTCTACCCATTTCTTGTACGGTTCTGTTCTTTCTTTCAGCAACCGATTTTGCTGAGGTGTTTGTGCTGTTGAAAATTGTCTTTTTATTTCATCACGGTATTGCTGAAATAATTTGAAAGTGAATTCTCCACCATTATCTGATCTTAGACACTTTATTTTCAAATCAATTTCATTTTCAGCCAACTCCTTGTAGATCTTAAAGCAGTCAAATGCTTCAGATTTTTTTCTTTAGGAAACTGACGGCTGTCATCCTGGTATAGTAATCTATCATTAACATGAAATATAATTCTCCATCTAAGCCTTTTTTTCTCACAGGACCACATAGATCAGTATGTATCAATTCCAATGGATGTGATGCGAAGTGTTCTTTTGTTTTAAATTGGAATTTTGTCTACTTGCCATGCCGACAGGCCTCACATAGTGTGTTGGAAGGTTTTGAGATTTTCGGCATTTCTTGTACTACTTCCTTTTTTCTTATCCTGACAAGATTGTCAAAGTTTATGTGACCCATTTGTTTGTGCCATAACTAGCTTCATCTTCTTTAGCTAGTAGACATGCTTTAGTTGCTTCATCCAGAACATATATGTCATTTGGAGCTCGACATGCTGTAGCCACAATTTTACCATACCTGCCTTTCCTGATTTCACATTTTGTGGAGTTGAACAACATTGTGTGTCCTTGATCACACATTTTTCCAACACTGAGTAGATTGTGATTCATGCTTTCAACCAATAGAACATTCTTGGCTATAACATATTTTCTTCCGAGAGTGACGGTACCTGATCCTATAACATTTGAAGATCCATCATTTCCAAAGGATACGGTTCCATCCTTCCTCTCTTTAAGAGATACAAATTTCCTTCTATCTCCAGTCATATGTGTTGAGCAACTGCTATTAACATACCACACATATTTGTTGTTTTGAGCCTTGAGAGTGAGAGCACAATTATCAGTCTTCTTATTCTTCCATGTTCGTTCATTCTGTGGCTTTGAAGATTCTTCTAGAGGATTTTCAAGTCTGCAGTCTCTGGCTATGTGTCCAAAGTTTTGACATTTGTAACATTCCATATTATTTCTTAAATGTTCAAATCTATTGATGTTTCGTTGAGCCCTGGGAGGTTCATATTTGAAGGATCTCCTGGAATTGTATTGGTTCCTAGGGTACGTGCGACATTCTACAGCTTTATGACTAAATTGTCCACATGAATAACAATAGCCATGAAAAATATGTTGGTACCTGGATGGAAATATTCGTTGAGGAATCGTCTTCCAAGGATGTTCTTGTGAATCTTGTCCAATGATGTCTACATGTATGTCAGATCTCATAGGTTCATTTTATTTTGTTGTAGAAGGTCCTGCTTATTCTTCTTTGTAATCGAGGCCAGTTCGGTAGTTGTAAGATCGTTGATTGTTAATGAGTTATTCCAATGCCCTTGAGCTGCTGGCATAGTTTTGGACAATTTTTCCCTTCTTCACTTCCTTACGCAGCGAGACTACTTTGGCTTCTAATGCTTCCCTTTTTTGGTTGCTTTCTTCCAAATTCTTTTGAAGTGACTCATCAATACATTTGTGTTCTTCAACTTCAATTTTGAGACCTTGAACTTGTTCTTCAAGAGTATTGGAACGGATCTTCTCAGCATTGAGCTCTTTTATAAGCTTGATTGCCTCCTCATAAAATTATTCTATGGTCAACCCTTCTTCTTCATTGTTTGATACTTCTTGTTTATTGTGCTTGGCCATAAACAATACTTTCTCATTGGCTTCTTCTTTGCTGTCACTTTCTTCATCAGATGATGAGCTATCTTCTTTAGAGATAAAATTCCTTTTGGATCCTTTCATTTTTCCTTGCTTGTTGAATTTCTCAAAGCCTTTCTTTCCTTTTGAGTTGCCATCACTTTTTTTTGGACATTTTTCTGCGAAATACCCAACCTCACCACAACCGAAACATATCAATGGAAGTTTACCTTTGAATTTTCCCTTACCAGTTTTTAGTTTTCTCGTAAAGTAAGCATATTCTTCATCTGAAAGACCTTCTCCATCATCTCCCTTTTATTCACACTTGCAGGCGCATGTCATTTCAATTGAAGGTTGTTTTTTCTTATTGGTTTTCTTAGATGCAATAAACGCAGTTTTTAGATTTGAGGTACCCTCTTCTTCATCAAGTCTTATTTCATATGCTATGAGAACTCCATGTAATTCATCTTTGTTGAGTTTGTCCATATTTTCACTGTATTCTAAGACCGATACCTTTGGGTTGAATCTCTCTGGTAACGTTCTAAGAATCTTCCGTATAATAGTCTTCTCGTCAACTGGCTCTCCCAATCCTTCTAGAGTATTGGTTATTTCATCAACGTATTGGAAGTATGCAACAATGTTGCAATCTTCTTTCATTCTGAGTTGCTCAAATTTGTCTCTATAGATTTGAAGCTTTACTTCTTTGACATTTGAGTCACCTGCATATATATTCTCAAGCTTGTCCCATACATTTCTGGCAGTTTTGCAACCCAAAAACTTATGATAAGCAGATTTAGTAAGTCCACTGATAATAATATTCTCTTCTTTTGCATCATTTACCAAATTCTTCTTACCTTGTTCATCCGCGGTTGATGTAAATCCATTTTGAACAGTGTCCCATACTTCGTAACCTTGCGCCAAGAGATAGACCCCCATTCTTCCTTTCCAGAGTGCATAATTATTTTCATTGAATAGAGGTACACCATTCTTGGTATGCTCCATGACCTCCTTCCAAGTGTTAAACTGCTATTGAAGGAGCCAAGCTCTGAAACCAATTGTTGGAAATACTGGGAGGGGAGGTGAATTAGTATTCCTTTCAATTAGAGCATTAGTTAATATTTAATTATTATCAGTGTTTGTACAATGATAGCAGTAAACAAAAGGAACACAAATGCACAAATGTTTTAAGGTGGAAACTCACTCTGGGACAAAAACCACCTAATGCTTTTCTAATAATTCTTTAATATTCAACTCCAATTGAAAATAAAGCTCCAACTTCCTAGAATCTAGAAAAGCATTAGGTGGTTTTTGTCCCAAAGGATTTATAGTCAGTCCAAACAAGAAAAGCCTCTTAAGTAACTGTTTAAAACCAACCAAGGGCAGGGCTAATCATTGACCTCTTGGGCAGGCTTGTATTAAAGCAGCTTAATTGAAAAACAATCCAGTAATCCACATAATTACCTTCAGAAAGTATGAAAACATACAAGAGAAGACAGAGTGTAAACTTAAGATCAGATAAAGTACTTTTAAACCTAGTCTGCTTTCAGTCAACACCAAGGGAAACTTTCAGAATCTGCTTTTGGAGAAAAACTAGGACCAGGGCACACCATATCTTCCATAGTCATCTTTAATAAGAAAATAAGGAAAATAACTTTCAAGAAACAATGTTTAAAGCAAACAGTAGGACGAGGGAACTCCAGCATTCCTAACTGCTTAAACTGTATTAAATCATTCTTAAATAAACAAATTGGAGGAAAACATTGAGATAAATATTTTCAGTCAGAGAAGGTTACTTATATACAGTAGGTCCTAACTCTATAAATTCTATTCTTTATCAGAGAATAGTGAACAATATGACATACATAGAAGGAAAAACAATAACAAAGAAAGGGGCACTTCACTAGTGATATAGACCAAGATCCCAAGAAAAAACTTGTTTATTGATGTCAAACCAGTTACAGTACTCAGGTCCAATGTTTCAGTTCAGCAATCATCTTCACTATCCAGCCTAACTAATCTAACACAAACAAAGCTTCAAGGGCCAGTGAACACTATTTACAGATAGAAGTTTAAGCTCAAATATATTTCAAAGTTCTACAACCAACCCCTCTCTCATCTTCTGCATAAGTATATATAGAAGAATGAGGAGGTGAGATCTGATAAAAGATCTCCAATTACAATTAATACAGACTTAATGGCTTCTTGGCCTTTAAGGGGCTCAATGAAGAAACTTACATGGGTGCACTCTGTATTGAATGTTTTACATAAATTTTAAGCTCGATGGGAGCTTTTGTTGACCTTTGAGGCTCTGTGTGGCATCGAAGTAACTCTGCAGATGTTTTTCATTAATTTCCTTGACAGAGTTTCCTCTTTGGATACGTTTTGAGACAAATATCTGATCCTCATCAATAAATTCAGCCTCTAATTGAATACTTTGAGGCACAGGTGGCATCGTGGTAGCTAGAGGGATCAATTTTCCTCAATTTTGGCAGTGGAGGTTTTCCTGTTGATAAAACACTTCAGATTTTCTTTAAACTGTGTTTTAAATCGAGGATTAAGCTTTTGATAAACATTCTTAGCCGTGATCCCCAGAAATATGTCTTCCATCCTCTGTCCTGGTTCATTTTGATCTTCGTCACTGATACTCTCTGACTGTGCCCAATTCATGGTTTTTGTTGATGTGCAGGGCTGCGCAGGGGCGATATGGCATCAATGCCTGAAGAAACACTGATGAAAACATGGCTTTAACACCCTGTGATGATTTTCTTTGGTGACTCGAAGGCAGGAGGATCATCACCTTCTTCTTTCGAATTTTCTTCAAAAATGGTGAGAAAATCATTTAAACCCTGCAAAATACAAACAAATATTAAAAAATCCTGCATATATAGGTTTATTGCTGCAGAAGGCATGTGGAGGAAGCGTGGCCATTGGATGGCGTCATCCAACGGTCAGGATTGATCGGGAGAAGTCGTAGAGAAGGAGGAAGATTGGTTTAAATCAGAGCCATAGATCGCACAAAGATCAATGGTCGGGAGCGGAAACGGAGAGTCAAAGTGGAAAATGTTTGACCAGGCGATGAATCAGGGCGATTAAATATGGACCGTCGATTTGCAGATTAGATCGATGGCGGAGATTTATTGAATGCCGCGCCGTAGCCCAGTTAACTGTCAGGCATCTTCGGTGAGCGATAACCGTTGGATGGGCGGCCTCAGATCGGACGGTACACATCAATATCACGCAGTGTCCATGTCCGAACGTTAACGCCCGATGGACGGCGGTTTTGTGAACAGTGCCCAAGCCATGTGTCAACCGTTGAATGGAATCGCTGCCAATCGAGAAAAAACCGCCCTCGCCCAAAGGCGGTGCGATGAATACCGCGCGGTTTTTGGAATGGGTTAGTGGATGGCAGGGACCACCGGGGTGACAGGCTCTACGCCGTCGATCTGCAGATCAGATCGAAGGTGGAGATTGACTGGGGTTTTTTAACTAGCGGAAAAGTTTATAACATAATACAAATCAAAAAATTAACATAACCAAAGGTTTATATTAATTTACGATGCGGCTTGGCGCCTGACTGCAGGACCGAGGGTTATATGAAGGGTAATATGACCGGGGTTAAAAAAAGAGGGGCTAAAGACTAAAATACATATAAAACATGCATTTCAATTGTTTAGAGGGGTTCCGATAAGGCAAAGAAGGAGTCTTTAAAACTTATCAAAGGGTTTTGATGAAGGGGAAAGGGAAAAATCATGAAAATGAGGGATTTTTCATGGGAGATGAAAGGGTTAAAATGAGGTTAGTTTTGGAAGAAGGGAAAGGGAAAAAAGGTGCTTGCAGTAGTATTCTGGCTTGGAAATCAACAAGATTTCTGAGTTCTGAAGGGAAACAACAGTGAAGTTTTGGACAGAGGAAGGCATCAAGAACTTCAGACCTGCATTCTCTAGGAGGCTGACCTGTGCCACATCCATTGTGTTCTCTGGGAGGCTGGCCTGTGCCTGATCCATTGGGCTGCCCTTCCTTTGCTGGGATGATCTTGCTTTGAAACATATTAGCAGCCATGAAAACCATGGATCTTTCATCTACAAGCTTTCTACCTACCCAATCCTACAGATCTAACATTTTTTCTTCATTTAGAGTGCACTTGGATTGGAAAACTCTTTTCACAAAATTTTATTCTTTTGAAAGCAGGAAAACTAATCTATTTCTACTTCTTATTTCTCCATGGACTCAAATTAAACAGTTGAGCCCATATGATTCTCTACCTAATCTACTGTCTGTTGGGATTAAACTGTCCAACAGAATTTATTCTCTAAATTCTACAACAGAAATTGAAAAGCACTCAAGTAAGGATTGAACAATCTAACTTGATGCTGGTCTATGGCATAAGAACAAACTGCACATAGAAATTATTTTGCAGAAAATTGAATCAAAATGGAAGGCTTAAGATCTGAAAGTTTCTCATCATGGCCTTCTCTTTTCACAGCTCTGTTTTGAATTTGTTTGAGCTATTTTTCTTTGTTCTTTGGTTCAGATTTTGAGTTGATTTGAACCAGATTTACATCTTTTTTGACTCAAGAAAATAAAATAGATTTGAGTCATTCTCTTTGGAAACTGAGGTTCAGATTTTGATCATGTTTGAACCTTTAATTTCTATCCTAAACTATCTACTGATAAGCCAAGATTAAACAGTTTGGCAAATCGAATTCACTATCCTATCAACAGAAAATTTAAAACTAGTTAGTCAAGATTAGGTTGTTTGACTAACTAGAAGTGTGTTTTGTAGGAGTGGCATTTAAGCTTGCACACTTTCATATTTGTTTCTCTTTTTGGTATGGGGCTATACCTTTTTTTTTTAACAATCTGCCCTCTTTTCTTTCTTTTCTTTGTTTTTGTATTTTTGAATCTTTGATTTTTCTTCAAAGCAGAAAACAAAAACTAATCTGCATGCTCAGAACTGAGCTTTCTTGAAATTCCTATCTAACCTACTCTAAATTGGAATATTTACATATTCATATGATACAAAAATGCCAATGCAGCCAGTCAAGCAATAGTAAAAAAGGGGAGAAGAACTGACTGCTCATCAGAGACAACCATAGAGTGCTCTGCATCTGGATTTTCAAAACTGAGGCCACCAGCAATGGTGACCATTTCTGATGTATTTGGCTCTTGAAAAGGATTAATATTTGAGGAGATAAGCCAATCAGGGACTCCATGTATTCTACCACAGGATCAATCAAAAAATGATATATACTTTCTTCTTTAAGTCCTACCATGGCTGGTAGGCTGTCTATATCATGGGTAGCTTCAATTACTACATCTGCAGTGTGGCCTTTGTAATCACACTCCTCTCTTTCCTGGCTGGGAGTATTTTGCATATGAGCATCAACCAGGAATACCTCACCTTCCACTGGATCAAGACAGAGATGTCTATGGGAAAGAAGGTCTTCCTCATCTTCACTGTAGCCTGAACTAGAGGGCTCATCATATATGGCAGGGCTGTCCTCTTCTGCCCTTGACCGGTTCTGCTGGAGGGAACTGAACTCTGTGAAAAAAATAACATATTCTTGAGCAGGGGTTGCTTTGATTACCTTGACTGTTTCAGGCGAAGGCTCTGGATACTCATCTTGCTCAAGATTTTCTTCATGTCTTTCTTCCTTGTCCTCTGCGCTGAAAAGCTGCTGGCTTCCATCTTCTTTGCAATCATTACTGATGATCTGATATATAACAGTGTGAATATTGAATGAATCTTCGTCTGCTATCATGCTTTCAACGCTTTCTTCATCAGTATCATAGACGACCTGCATTGGCTCATCATTTTCTTGGAGTTGATGGTCACGATCCTCCTCCCCTGAATCTACTAATGATGGCCCTACAAGCTCGGCTTCCCTTTGGAAAAAACCATCATCAAAAAGATTATCATTAGATAAATTATATTTATAAGAAATGTTACCCATCAAACCTTCTGGAATCTCAGCAAGTCTTTCCTCGAAATAGTCTGCAAGTTCATTTTCTGATTCAAACTCTGGTTCATCATACATGCTTTGCATGTGGCTTCTGTCTTGCAGTGGTCTGGTTTGTCTTTCTTGAGGACAAGTGTCTCTCCCAATTATTATTTCTGGTTTCAACCCAATATTCTTCCTCTTCTATTTTCAGCAAGGTATTGGCCATCTCTATCGTTCTTTGTAGCTTGCTTCCTAAAGAGATCTTCCCTTTCTGCTCTGTTTGGTCCTTCCTTGCTGTTTTCAATCCTTCCTCCCTACACTTTATGTTGTATTCAACAGTAATTTCTATGCTCTGCATTTTCTCCAGGCTCAAAGGCTCTCTTTCTTTTATATGAAATTCTACCTCGGGTTCAAAAGAACTAGGATAGTGTAGTAGAGCCCATCTTAAAGGCGGTTTTACATCAGAATTTATCGCATTGTACACCTTATTGAACCTGGCTGAAAACTCTTGTACTGTCTCTGCCGGCTGTCTTCTCAAATTCTGATATTCTTGTAGGATGAGGAAGAAATTTACCAGCACTGCCCGTCTATCAAGGAAAACTCGAGAAAATTGATGAACGCTGAAGATGCTTGCATCTGGAAGGTTTTTAAACCAAATATTTTCATTTCCTTGTAATGACAAGGTGAACATGCTAATACGCACATCATCTTCTTCTATTTCATATAATTCAAGTACATCCTCGAGCTTTTGGACATGTTGGTCAGCAGTGATTTTTGAATTTTCTTCATTAAAAGAGGGCAGCTTATCTATAAGTTCTGCAGGAAGGGGTTGGAAGATAAGAGGTAAAACTAGAGGCTTATATCTTTCTATGAGCTTTGTGGGTGTGGGTAGAGTGACAGGAGGCTCATGGCTGTTTGAAAATTCTTTGGAGGTGGGAGATATAACATGAGGTTCTTGTCCCATCAGATTTTTCACAGGGGTACAGGTCTGCTCATGATCTGAAGACTGAGGTCTGAGTTCTTTCCCATACTCAATGTTGGTTTCATCTTTGTACACTTGATTAGGCTTAAAGTAGGACAGAACATAGTGATAGACAAAAAAAATGAATTATTTAAACCAGATCCAACCCATATGTTCTACCCTTCTATGAGGCCTGGCCATCTTTTAGGTTCTTCCTTCAGTGGATTTTTTGAGAGTTATGGAGTGTGGAGTCGCCAGGTGGAAAAAAAATTTAGCTCGTAAGGGGGTAAAGTGTTTTATGGTTCCACCACCATGTGTTTCTTGTAGAGCTGCAAGATTTTCAGGAACTGAATTAGCTCTCAAGGGTGATCTGAAAACAGTTGATAATTTAATCCTAGGAGACTTCCTAAGGATAAATTTCTGGGTTATCAACTATTTCAGGTGGATCAGGGTCAAGATAGGCTCTAGTATGAATCTTTCTAGGAGCCACTATACTGTGTTTTTGGACCCAACTTAAACAAGAAAATTTCAACCAGATATGACAGTATTTGAGAGGTTAACTGGTATGTTTACACAAATTTTAATCCTGCAGTCCTCTAACTGATTTTTAATGATATTACAATGATAAGGTTTCTTCCCAGTGGAGTCTTAGGGTCTGTTCAGGATTGTGGAGTCGCCAAGTGGAAGATTTTAGCTCCTAAGTAGGTAAAAGGTTTTATGGTCCACCACCATGTCTATTGGATACCAATCTGAAATATTTTTGGGTTTTTCTGAGTTTCTGTGGTTGTATGGAAAACTAAAGAGTCTATAAAAGCTGGCCAAGCAACTATGAACTCAAAAATTCCCCAGCGGAGTCGCCAGAAATGTTAGGTGCTGGTGGCTCAGCTGGCGAACAAAATAATTTTCATAAAACCAGGGGTTATCTAGAGTTTTAAGGTGTTTGTGAACTTTTATTAACTCAGAAAAGATCCCCAGCGGAGTCTCTAGAAATGTTAGGAATCTGTAATTTTAGCAGATTGGTGAGAGAAAAACTGCAGAAGAAACATTATTTCAACCAACTTTGGGATTCTAGGATCTAGCCCTCCTGAATCCGGAGAGGGATCTCTCCAATAAGTGCAAAAATGGATTTGTATTTGAAATTTTGGGTAATGATATTAGGCTAGTTATTAAGGCCAAGGGTTTTGTTTGTTTTTTGGATGGTTGAGCATGAATACTACTGTTTGAGGTGGACAGTTCTAAATGTAAAGAGTTTCAAAGGTGAGAAGTTGCAAGTGAATAGAACAGCTAGGCTAAAAAGATAGATATAACGCTGGTTTTTAGTCCATTGGGCTATGGAGTAATAACAGGGCTTTAATTGAACAACAACATCAAGAGTGATCCAAGGGGCAAGTCATCTATATCACAAGATTATTGAGAATAGAGTGATCGAATGGAAACAATAAAGTGTTGGAGGGGTGGAAACTGATAATAATTTCACAAGGGATTTATACTCAGTCCAAACAATAAAAGCCTCTTAATTAACTGTTTAAAACCAACCAAAGGCAGGGCTAACCATTGACCTCTTAGGCAGGCTTGTATTAAAGCAACTTAATTGAAAAACAATCCAGTAATCCACATAATTACCTTCAGAAAGTATGAAAACATATAAGAGAAGACAGAGTGTAAACTTAAGATCAGATAAATTACTTTTAAACCTAGTCTGCTTTCAGTCAACACCAAGGGAAACTTTCAGAATCTGCTTTTGGAGAATAGAAACTAGAAACAGGGAAAACCATCACTTTTCTAATCTAACTTTAATAAGAAAATAAGGAAAATAACTTTCAAGAACAATGTTTAAAGAAAACAGTAGGACGAGGGAACTCCAGCATTCCTAACTGCTTAAACTGTATTAAATCATTCTTAAAAAAACAAATTGGAGGAAAACATTGAGATAAATATTTTCGGTCAGAGAAGGTTACTGATGTACAGTAGGTCCTAACTCTATAAATGTTGTTCTTTATCAGAGAATAGTGAACAATATGACATACATAGAAGGAAAACAATAACAAAGAGAGGGGCACTTCACCAATGATATAGACCAAGATCCCAAGAAACATCTTGTTATTGATGTCAAATCAGTTAAAGTACTCGGGTCCAATGTTTCAGTTCAACAATCATCTTCACTATTCAGCCTAACTAATCTATCACAAGTAGAGCTCCAAGGGCCAGTGAACACTATTTACAATCATAAATTTAAGCTCAAGTGTATTTCAAAGTTCTGCAACCAACCCCTCACTCATCTTCTGCAGAAGTATATATAGAAGAATGAGGAGGTGAGATCTGATAAAATATCTCCAATTACAATTAATATAGATTTAATGGCTTCTTGGCCTTTGAGGGGCTCAATGAAGAAACTTACATGGGTGCACTTTGTATTAAATGTTTTACATAAATTTTAAGCTCGATGGGAGCTTTTGTTGACCTTTGAGGCTCTGTGTGGCATCGAAGTAACTCTGCAGATGTTTGTCATTAATTTCCTTGACAGAGTTTCCTCTTTGGATATGTTTTGAGACAAATATCTGATCCTGATCAATAAATTCGGCCTCTAATTGAATACTTTGAGGCACAGGTGGCATCGTGGTAGCTAGAGGGATCAATTTTCCTCAATTGTGGCGGTGGAGGTGTTCCTGTTGATAAAACACTTCAGATTTTCTTTAAACTGTGTTTTAAATCGAGGATTAAGCTTTTGATAAACATTCTTAGCCGTGATCCCCAGAAATATGTCTTCCATCCTCTGTCCTGGTTCATTTTGATCTTCGTCACTAATACTCTCTGACTGTGCCCAATTCATGGTTTTTGCTGATGTGCAGGGCTGCGCAGGGGCGATATGGCATCAATGCCTGAAGAAACACAGATGAAAACATGGTTTTAACACCCTGTGATGATTTTCTTTGGTGAATCAAAGGCAGGAGTATCGTCACCCTCTTCTTTCAAATTTTCTTTGAAAATGGTGAGAAAATCATTTAAACCCTGCAAAATACAAAAAAATATTAAAAAATCTTGCATATATAGGTTTATTGCTGCAGAAGGCATGTGGAGGAAGCGTGGCCGTTGTCCTGTCATCCAACGGTTATGATTGATCGGGAGAAGTTGTAGAGAAGGTGGAAGATTGGTTTAAATCAGAGTCATCAATCGCACAAAGATCGACGGTCGAGAGCGGAAACGGAGAGTCAAAGCAGAAAATGTTTGACCGGGCGATGAATCAGGGTGATGGAATATGGACTGTCGATCTACAAATCAAATCGATGGCAGAGATTTATTGAATGCCGCACTGTAGCCCGGTTAAATGTCAGGCATCTTCGGTGAGCGATAGCCGTCGGATGGGTGGCCTCAGATCGGATGGTACGCATCAATATCACACCGTGTCCATGTCCGAACGTTAACACCCGATGGACGACGGTTTTGTGAACAGTGCCCAGGCCACGTGTCAACCGTTGAATGGAATCGCTGCCAATCGAGAAAAAACCGCCCTTGCCCAAAGGCGGTGCGATGAATACCACACGGTTTTTGGAATGGGTTAGTGGATGGCGGGGACCACCAGGGTGACAGGCTCTACGCCGTCGATCTGCAGATTAGATCGACAGTGGAGATTGACTGGGGTTTTTTAACCGGCGGAAAATTTTATAACATAATACAAATCAAAAAATTAACATAATCAAAGGTTTATATTAACTTACGATGCGGCTTGGTGCCCGACTGCGGGACCGAGGGTTATATGAAGGGTAATACGACCAGGGTTAAAAAAGGAGGGGCTAAAGACTAAAATACATATAAAACATGCATTTCAATGGTTTAGAGGGGTTCTGATAAGGCAAAGAAGGAGTCTTTAAACCTTATCAAAGCGTTTTGATGAAGGGGAAAGGGAAAAATCATGAAAATGAGGGATTTTTCATGGGAGATGAAAGGGTTAAAATGAGGTTAGTTTTGGAAGAAGGAAAGGGGAAAAAAGGTGCTTGCATTAGTATTCTGGCTTGGAAATCAGCAAGATTTCTGAGTTCTGAAGGGAAACATCAGTGAAGTTTTGGACAGAGGAAAGGCTCGAGGCCTTCAAGAGTCTTCAAGAGCAAACACTTTTTAGCAATAAAATTTGTTCCTTGAAGGCTCAAAAAGTCTTAGCCACCTTTTGATATAAATTTTTTTATAGGTGGCTAACAGTGGCTCCACTTGGGGATGGTGCCTTCTTGAAGGCATCAAGAACTCCATACCTGCATTCTCTAGGAGGCTGACCTGTGCCACATCCATTGTGTTCTCTGGGAGGCTGACCTATGCCTGATCCATTGGGCTGCCCTTCCTTTGCTGGGATGATCTTGCTTTGAAACATATTAGCAGCCATGAAAACCATGGATCTTTCATCTACAAGCTTTCTACCTACCCAATCCTACAGATCTAACATTTTTTCTTCATTTAGAGTGCACTTGGATTGGAAAACTCTTTTCACAACATTTTATTCTTTTGAAAGCAGGAAAACTAATCTATTTCTACTTCTTATTTCTCCATGGACTCAGATTAAACAGTTGAGCCCATATGATTCTCTACCTAATCTACTGTCTGTTGGGATTAAACTGTCCAACAGACTTTATTCTCTAAATTCTACAACAGAAATTGAAAAGCACTCAAGTCAGGATTGAACAGTCTAACTTGATGCTGGTCTATGGCATAAGAACAAACTGCACATAGACATTATTTTGCAGAAAATTAAATCAAAATGGAAGGCTTAAGATCTGAAAGTTTCTCATCATGGCCTTCTCTTTTCACAGCTCTGTTTTGAATTTGTTTGAGTTGTTTTTCTTTGTTCTCTGCTTCAGATTTTGAGTTGATTTGAACCAGATTTACATCTTTTTTGACTCAAGAAAATAAAACAGATTTGAGTCATTCTCTTTGGAAACTGAGGTTCATATTTTGATCATGTTTGAACCTTTAATTTCTATCCTAAACTATCTACTGATAAGCCAAGATTAAACAGTTTGGCAAATCGAATTCACTATCCTATCAACAGAAAATTTAAAACTAATTAGTAATTATTAGGCTGTTTGACTAACTAGAAGTGTGTTTTGTAGGAGTGGCATTAAAGCTTGCACACTTTCATATTTGTTTCTCTTTTTGGTATGGGGCTATACCTTTCTTTTTTTGACAATCTGCCCTTTTTTCTTTCTTTTCTTTGTTTTTGTATTTTTGAATCTTTGATTTTTCTTCAAAGCAGAAAACAAAAACTAATCTGCATGCTCAGAACTGAGCTTTCTTGACATTCCTATCTAACCTACTCTAAATTGGAATATTTACATATTCATATGATACAAAAATGCCAATGCAGCCAGTCAAGAAATAGTAAAAAAGCTGAGAAGAACTGACTGCTCATCAGAGACAACCATAGGGTGCTCTGCATGTGGATTTTCAAAACTGAGGCCACTAGCAATGGTGACCATTTTTTTATGTATTTGGCTCTTGCAAAGGATTACTACTTGAGGAGATAAGCCAATCAGGGCCTCCATGTATTCTACCACATGATCAATCAAAACATGATATAAAATTTCTTCTTTAAGGCCTGCCATGGCTGGTAGGCTGTCTGTATCATGGGCAGCTTCAATTACTGCATCTGTAGTGTGGCCTTTGTAATCACACTCCTCTCTTTCCTGGTTGGGAGTATTTGGCATATGAGCATCAACCAGGAATACCTCACCTTCCACTGGATCAAGACAGAGATGTCTACGGGAAAGAAGGTCTTCCTCATCTTCACTGTAGCTTGAACTGGAGGGCTCATCATATATGGCAGGGCTGTCCTCTTCTGCCCCTGACCGGTTCTGCTGGAGGGAATTGAACTCTGTGAAAAAAATAACATATTCTTGAGCAGGGGTTGCTTTGATTACCTTGACTGTTTCAGGCGAAGGCTCTGGATATTCATCTTGCTCAAGATTTTCTTCATGTCTTTCTTCCTTGTCCTCTGCGCTGAAAAGCTGCTGGCTTCCATCTTCTTTGCAATTATTATTGATGATCTGATATATAACAGTGTGAAGATTGAATGAATCTTCATCTGCTATCATGCTTTCAATGCTTTCTTCATCAGTATCATAGATGACCTGCATTGGCTCATCATTGTCTTGGAGTTGATGGTCACGATCCTCCTCCCCTGAATCTAATGATGATGGCCCTGCAAGCTCGGCTTCCCTTTGGAAAAAACCATCATCAGAAAGATTATAATTAGATAAATTATATTTATAAGAAACGTTACCCATCAAACCTTCTAGAATCTCAGCAAGTCTTTCCTCGAAATAGTCTGCAAGTTCATTTTGTGATTCAAAATCTGGTTCATCATACATGCTTTGCATGTGGCTTCTGTCTTGCAGTGGTCTGGTTTGTCTTTCTTGAGGACAAGTGTCTCTCCCAATCATTATTTCTGGTTTCAACCTAGTATTCTTCCTCTTCTATTTTCAGCAAGGTATTGGCCATCTCTATCGTTCTTTGTAGCTTGCTTCCTAAAGAGATCTGCCCTTTCTGCTTTGTTTGGTCCTTCCTTGCTGCTTTCAATCCTTCCTCCCTGCACTTTATGTTGTATTCAACAGTAATTTCTATGCTCTGCATTTTCTCCAGGCTCAAAGGCTCTCTTTCTTTTATACGAAATTCTACCTCGGGTTCAAAAGAACTAGGATAGTGCAGTAGAGCCCATCCTAAAGGTGGTTTTACATCAGAAGTTATCGCATTGTACACCTTATTGAACCTGGCTGAAAACTCTTGTACTGTCTTTGCCGGCTGTCTTCTCAAATTCTGATATTCTTGTAGGATGAGGAAGAAATTTACTGGGACTGCCCATCTATCAAGGAAAACTCGAGCAAATTGATGAAAGCTGAAGATGCTTGCAGCTGGAAGGTTTTTAAACCAAATATTTTCATTTCCTTGTAATGACAAGGCGAACATTCAAATACGCACATCATATTCTTCTATTTCATATAATTCAAGTACATCCTCGAGCTTTTGGACATGTTGGTCAGCAGTGATTTTTGAATTTTCTTCATTAAAAGAGGGCAGCTTATCTATAAGTTCTGCAGGAAGGGGCTGGAAGATAAGAGGTAAAACCATAGGCTTATATCTTTCTATGAGATTTGTGGGTGTGGGTAGAGTGACAGGAGGCTCATGGCTGTTTGAAAATTCTTTGGAGGTGGGAGATATAACATGAGGCTCTTGTCCCATCAGATTTTTCACAGGGGTACAGGTTTGCTCACGATCTGAAGACTAAGGTCTGAGTTCTTTCCCATACTCAATGTTGGTTTCATCTTTTTACACTTGATTAGGCTTAAAGTAGGACAGAGCATAGTGATAGACAAAAAAAATGAATTCTTTAAACCAGATCCAACCCATATGTTCTACCCTTCTATGAGGCCTGGCCATCCTTTAGTTTCTTCCTTCAGTGAATTTTTTGAGAGTTATGGAGTGTGGAGTCGCCAGGTGGAAAAAAAATTTAGCTTGTAAGGGGGTAAAGTGTTTTATGGTTCCACCACCATGTGTTTCTTGTAGAGCTGCAAGATTTTCAGGAACTGAATTAGCTCTCAAGGGTAATCTGAAAACAGTTCATAATTTAATCCTAGGAGACTTCCTAAGGATAACTTTCTGGGTTATCAACTATTTCAGGTGGATCAGGGTCAAGATAGGCTCTAGTATGAATCTTTCTAGGAGCCATTATAATGTGTTTTTGGACCCAACTTAAACAAGAAAATTTCAACCAGATATGACAGTCTTTGAGAGGTTAACTAGTCTGTTTACACAAATTTTAATCCTGCAGTCCTCTAACTAAGTTTGAATGATATTACAATGATAAGGTTTCTTCCCAGTGGAGTCTTAAGGTCTGTTCAGGATTGTGGAGTCGCCAAGTGGAAGTTTTTAGCTCCTAAGGAGGTAAAAGGTTTTATGGTCCACCACCATGTTTATTGGATACCAATCTGAAATATTTTTGGGTTTTTCTGAGTTTCTGTGGTTGTATGGAAAACTAAAGAGACTACAAAAGCTAACCAAGCAACTATGAACTCAAAAATTCCCCAGCAGAGTCACCAGAAATGTTAGGTGCTGGTGGCTCAGCTGGTGAACAAAATAATTTTCATAAAACCAGGGGTTATCTAGAGTTTTAAGGTGTTTGTGAACTTTTATTAACTCAGAAATTTCCCCAATGGAGTCACCAGAAATGTTAGCTCCTTGTAATCAGCAAGATTGGAAAAAGTCTGATCGCAGGGAGAAACATCGTTTCAACCACTTTGGGATTCTAGGATCTAGCCCTCCTGGACCGTGAGAGGGATCTCTCCAATAAGTGAAAATATGGATTCGTCTTTGAAGTTTGGGATAATTATATTAAGCTAGTTATGAAGGTCACGAGTTTGTTTTGTTTTTGGATGGTTGAGCATGATTATTGTTTGAGGGGAAAGTTCTAACTGCAAATAGTTTCAAAGGTGATAAGTTGCAAGTGAATAGAATAGCTTTGTCTAAAAATATAGATATAACGTTGGTTCTTAGTCCATTGGGCTATGGAGTCATAACAGGGATTTAATTGAGCAACAACATAAAGAGTGTTCCAAGGGGAAAGTCATATATATCATAAGATTATTGAGATTAAAATGATGGAATGGAAAAAATAAAGTGTTGGAGGGGAGGAAACTGATAATAATTTCACAAAGGATTTATAGTCAGTCCAAACAAGAAAAGCCTCTTAAGTAATTGTTTAAAACCAACCAAGGACAGGGCTAACCATTGACTTCTTGGGCAGGTTTGTATTAAAGCAACTTAATTGACAAACAATCTAGTAATCTGCATAATTACCTTCAGAAAGTATGAAAACATATAAGAGAAGACAAAGTGTAACTTAAGATCAAATAAAGTACTTTTAAACCTAGTCTGCTTTCATTCAACACTAAGGGAAAATTTCAGAATCTGCCCTTGGAGAATAGAAGCTAGAAACAGGGCAAAGCATCACTTTTCTAGTCTAACTTTAATAAGAAAATAAGGAAAATAACTTTTAAGAACATTTTTAAAGCAAATAGTAGGAGAAGGGAACTCCAACATTCCTAACTGTTTAGACTATATTAAATCATTCTTAAATAAACAAATTGGAGGAAAACATTGAGATAAAGCTTATTAGTAAGAGAAGGGTACTGGTAGACGGTAAATCCTAACTCTATAAATGTTGTTCTTTAATAGAGAATAGTGAACAATATGACATACATAGAAGGAAAACAATAACAAAGAGAGGGGCACTTCACCAATGATATAGACCAGGATCCCAAGAAACAGCTTGTTATTGATGTCAAACCAGTTACAGTACTCAGGTCCAATGTTTCAGTTCAGCAATCATCTTTAATATTCAGCCTAACTAATATATCACAAGAAGAGCTCCAAGGGCCAGTGAACACTATTTACATTCAAAAGTTTAAGCTCAAGTGTATTTCAAAGTTCTGCAACCAACCCCTCACTCATCTTCTGCAGAAGTATATATAGAAGAATGAGGAGGTGAGATCTGATAAAAGATCTCCAATTACAACTAATACAGATTTAATGGCTTCTTGGCCTTTGAGGGGCTCAATGAAGAAACTTACATGGGTGCACTCTGTATTAAATGTTTTACATAAAGTTTAAGCTCGATGGGAGCTTTTTTTGACCTTTGAGGTCTGTGTGGCGTCGAAGTAACTCTGCAGATGTTTTTCATTAATTTCCTTGGCAGAGTTTCCTCTTTGGCTGCGTTTTGAGACAAATATCTGATCCTGATCAATAAATTCGGCCTCTGATTGAATACTTTGAGGCACAGGTGGAATCGTGGTAGCTAAAGGGATCAATTTGCCTCAATTGTGGTGGTGGAGGTTTTCCTGTTGATAAAACAATTCAGATTTTCTTTAAACTGTGTTTTAAATCGGGGATTAGGCTTTTGATAAAAATTCTTAGACGTGATCCCCAGAAATATGTCTTCCATCCTCTATCCTGGTTCATTTTGCTCTTCGTCACTAATACTTTTTTACTGTGCCCGATTCATGGTTTTTGCTGATGTGCAGGGTTGCGGAGGGGTGATATGGCATCAATGCCTAAAGAAACACTGATGAAAACATGGTTTTAACACCCTGTGATGATTTTCTTTGGTGAATCGAAGGCAGGAGTATCGTCACCCTCTTTTTTCAAATTTTCTTTGAAAATGGCGAGAAAATCATTTAAACCCTGCAAAATACAAAAAAATATTAAAAAATCCTACATATATAGGTTTATTGCTGCAGAAGGCATGTGGAGGAAGCGTGGTCGTTGGATGGCATCATCCAACGGTCAGGATTGATCGGGAGAAGTCATAGAGAAGGCAGAATATTGGTTTAAATCAGAGCCGTCAATCGCACAAAGATCGACGGTCGAGAGCGGAAACGGAGAGTCAAAGCGGAAAATGTTTGACCGGGTGATGGAATATGGACTGTCGATCTACAAATCAAATCAATGGTAGAGATTTATTGAATGCCGCACTGTAGCCCGGTTAAATGTCGGGCATCTTCGGTGAGCGATAGCCGTCGGATGGGTGGCCTCAGATCGGACGGTACGCATTAATATCACGCCATGTCCATGTCCGAATGTTAACGCCCGATGGATGGCAGTTTTGTGAACAATGCCCAGGCCACATGTCAACCGTTGAATGGAATCGCTGCCAATCGAGAAAAAACCACCCTCGCCCAAAGGCGGTGCGATGAATACCGCGCGGTTTTTGGAATGGGTTAGTGGATGGCGGGGACCACCTGGGTGACAGGGTCTGCGCCTTCGATCTGCAGATCAGATCGACGGTGGAGATTGACTGGGGTTTTTTAACTAGCGAAAAAGTTTATAACATAATACAAATCAAAAAATTAACATAACCAAAGGTTTATATTAATTTACGATGCGGCTTGGTGCCCGACTACGGGACCGAGTGTTATATGAAGGGTAATACGACCAGGGTTAAAAAAGGAGGGGCTAAAGACTAAAATACATATAAAACATGCATTTCAATGGTTTAGAGGGGTTCTGATAAGGCAAATAAGGAGTCTTTAAACCTTATCAAAGGGTTTTGATGAAGGGGAAAGGGAAAAATCATGAAAATGAGGGTTTTTTCATGGGAGATGAAAGGGTTAAAATGAGGTTAGTTTTGGAAGAAGGGAAGGGGAAAAAGGGTGCTTGCAGCAGTATTCTGGCTTGGAAATCAGCAGGATTTCTGAGTTCTGAAGGGAAACAGCAGTGAAGTTTTGGACAGACGAAAGGCACGAGGCCTTCAAGAGTCTTCAAGAGCCAACACTTTTTAGCAATAAAATTTGTTCCTTGAAGGCTCAAAAAGTCTTAGCCACCTTTTGATATAACAAATTTTATAGGTGGCTAACAATCTCCCAAACCGTGAAGAATTACATGGCATGCCATATATCAACGAAAACATCTCGACAAGTAGAAACCATAAAAATCATTATTGACCTAGAATATATTCATTTGTTAGGTCATAATTCCCATGCAATATTGGGTTAGCCCCTGGTGCTTCTTGGGTTGACATCAATGACAACCGTTGATCAACAGAGAAGTGGTTCAAATAAGAAAACCATGACATGAGTTACTTTGAACCATACCTTAAACCTAGGTATAAGGATCATCACAAATCCATTTTCCCATTTTCTCATCTGTTTGATACATATGCACCTATGATGAGGATAATAATGAAGTATTTCATTTGTGAGGGAAGGTTTTCCCGCCTGTACTCATATCATATTTATCTTCTTTTTCATTTTACTAGGGTAAGAATTCTACATATACCATATTATATTTTCCGTAGCATTGAAAAAATGGCCTACATAATGCAAAAGAGAGACTACAATCAACAAATGCAGAGCCTTTTTCATCATTCACTTATAAATATGGTGGTTATGCACCAGCTCCAACAGAATAACATTCCATGGGATACCTTCATTACCCATGAGGTTTTCACTACTCCACACGGCCATCATCAACAAGTGTACCTTCATCATCCCGTTCTCCCAAATCCATTCCTCCATCACTTCATGTTGTTCATACATCTCCACCCACTCACATTCCTTCAACCCGTGATGACCCTTCCACATCACCTTTCCACAACCCTTCACCCTCATATCATGATGACAAAGCCTCAAGCAGTGATGGGAACATTGAGGCAGATGGAACTAAAATGAGTGACATTGAGCCATTTCCTTTGACATATCGAAGGGGCTACATGCATGTGTTTGCTGCACTTGAGGTGTAAGGGGCCATCACTTCTTCATCAACAAAACAACTTGATAAGGGCAAGCAAAAGGTCATAGAGCATATCATTGTTGAAGCAGAGGAAAATCTTGAAACTGAATAAGAGTTTCAGCTAATTGACCTTGAAGATGAGGATGAGGAGATAATTACCAGTATGTTGCTCAAAAGAAATAATTCTAATATTAGTGAGCTTCAGGCTAATATTGGTAGGTCAAATAATGTGATCAACTATTTTGAGTTAGAGAATCAACAGTTGAAGACAAAGTAGGCCATCGGTGAGGTCAGGGAAATCAGAGCTCAGAAATAGGCCAGAAAGGCCAAGGATTTGCTAGACGAGACGTTGGGAAATTTTGATGGCAGTGATGATGAGGAAGAAAAACTTCCTAGGCAGAGGCCAAAGAAAATTGGGATGAAGAGGGCTTTATCCCGGGAAGGACAAGAAGAGGCAGAGTTGGCAGAGCAGCTCACTCCAAGTGAGCTGCTTGCCATAGAAATTTGCAAGGATAGGGAATCTTGGCTAGAGAGGGAAAATTTTCATCTAGAGAGTCAAATAGAGAAGGCCAAGAGAGACACTGATATTCAGAGAAGGATGGCAAGACATTATGCCATGAGAAACAGGATTGTAAGGGCCAAGCTGAAACGAACCCATGCAAAGATTCAGGCCCTAAATGAAGAAAAAGAGAAGGAAAATCTCAATATCCTTTCTAATGTGTCCCTCCAAGCATATAAATCCTAATCAGCAAAATAAATTCCAAATTTTGGCACTTTGTGCACATTTTTTATTTTTGACAATTTGGCTTGCCGAAAATTCGGCCAAACACGCAGTGCCACTAGCACTGTACTTTTTTTGGGGGCACTCAAATGAAAAAAACTAAATATTTTAATTTTCCTCATGCCAATTACATAATCCTTAGAAATTTTTAGAACATTTGGAGAAAAACTGGTCCCTCAAAAGGGCCAAAAACCACCAAAAAATCACCTTTCTACCCTCTTTTTGGCACTGGCACTGCGCATTTAGTAGTATTGGGAGAAGTGGTTTTTGAAATGGAAAATGGGAACCATTCTAGAAATTAAAGGCATATTTTGAAACTAGACAGGACAGGTTTTCCAATGAGCTATCATGGAGCTCATTTGGACATCGGGAAGGCCTCCAAAAGTCAACTGCAAAACATGTCATTTTCCTAGTCTTGGTGTTGCGCGTTTGGCTTGGCATTGCGCCCCTGTACCTTGGAGTCGCACCCCTGTACCTTGGATCTATGCCCTTACTAGGAGTTATTGAAAAAGCTATTTTGAAGCCTTACAGTCAAACTTTTCTCCAAAATTATCTTAGAAGTTATGTTAGAAGTTATTATTTCAATGAATGAGTTTTAGATATTTTTCCTTGGGCCTTGCATGGTATAAAAGGTAAAATGCATTAAATATGTAATAAATGAAATTTGAAACCCTAGCTAGGGTTCACCTCCTCATTTTGCAGATAAATACTGCATGTAATGATTCATAAAAAAAAATTTTGGTTGATTGTTGAGATGAAAATCACACAAACTTTGAGCGGTAAAGAGTTTTTGGCTTTGGAGCTTTGTAACTATCTTGGACTGAATGATAATGGAGCAAGCACATTTGTAGGATTCATGGAATTTTTTAAATGGTGATTTTATTCCAATTTAGTTATTGTTTCTTTATGTTTCCCATATTGTTAATCTTTTCTCTTGCAATATAACATAAAATTTAGGTTAAGATATACTCTTAGAGGCACCTTAAGTCTGTCTGCTTCCATTTGCTCAAATGTTTTCCTCTGCTGGGTCTAATTGGAAAATTCTTAGTTGCTCTCTAGTTCCACTTATCTTGTTGTCTTGAAAATTATTTAATGGAGTCAAGCCAAAGACGTTTATGGTATGCCCTGTCCTTTGGTGTAGCTTGAAACATTGTTTTTTAGGCCTTTTCTTTGAAGTTTACTGATTAGGGTTTGGTTGAAGAAGTTTATGGTTTGATCTGTCCTTTAGTCCATCTTGAATAGTCACTTTGAAGGTGTTTTAAAGTCTGATAGAAGAATCTAGGAGTTCCTTGCTCTTTAATCATCACTTATTTGTTATCTTAAATGTTTTCTTTTTCTGAAGGTAAATAACTAGAGAATTTAGGATGATAACTCCATTTCATCCTCCACCCCCACTCATAAACCCTCCTCTTATAAATCCTCCTTGGATTCCATTACCTCCCATCATGGAAGCATGCTATGCCCCCCCGGTACTACCACAAACTTTACTGCCTATGCCACAGGACTATCAATCTAAAATCCCTCATTTTAATGGAACTGATCCTACAACTACCCAACAACATGTAGACAAGATAAATTATGCTTTTGACTACCAAGAAATAGAAGATGAGACTATAAAAATGAGAATGTTTGCCCAAAGTTTAGGGGGAGAAGAAAATAAATGGTTCAAGAACTTAACTCCTAATAGCATTCATGATCTCCCTTCCCTTTCTCAAACATTCATACAAAAGTGGGAGACTAGGAAAAACGCTCTTCAGATCCTATCAGAATATGAAAACCTTAAGATAAATGTTGGAGAAAGTGCCCAATACTACTGCACTAGGTTCAATAGTGTATATAATGCACTTCCTCCCCACATAAAACCCCCATAAGGCCTAGCCCTAGTAAAATTTCTAGATGGATTTGATCCAGACATGGCTTATCAATTAAGAGAAAGAGATCCGCTTACCTTAGAAGACATGAAAAGGGGAGCAGTAAGTGTAGAAGCCAATCTAATTGCTAAAAAGGCTATAATAAGAGAAGAGAATAGGGTTACATACAAAGAAGAAAATACAGCCTCCACATCTAATGCTAAAATTGATAGTCTAGTTAGGAAAATGGAAAGGATGATGGAGAGAATCAACTTAAATGAAAGAACACTTCCTAGGGAAAATCAAACAAATCCTAAAAATAGAAACAATAAACCAAAAATTCAAAAGAGACCCTCCTCAAATAAGACAAAGAGAAAGTGACCAGCAGGTCAGACCTCCTTTCCAAGAAAACTATGTAGATGAAGAGGAAAGAGAGACTGAAGATCTGGAAGAAAACCATGTGAATCTAATAGGCTTTGATAGTGAGGACATTGTTTTTCTCACAGAAGAAGAACAAGGTTTGTTTTCCCCAAACCAAACTAAAAGGATATATGAGGATTCTGAAGAATACAAATTAGGATTTGAAAATGCTCTCATGGAGGTTCATAGGCAGTATGACCTCAAAAGTAGGAAAACCCAAGATATCCCCAAGAGGAACAAACTAGAAATTTCTGCTAAGAAGACCCCTGAAAACACTCCTAGAAAGACAACAGAAAATACAAACACCTTGGCTAAGAATCCTGATCAAAGTAAAAACAAAATCATCCAACATGATGGTGACCAAAGCTGCACTAGTACATCAACTAGTGGCCCTTAAAAAACTCTTTTAACTGAGATTCCGAATAAAAATTAGCAAACCAAAGTTGTTGAAAGAACAATGTCTGATAAAACTGATGTAAATTTACCAAGAACACAGACACCATTCATTATTGAGAGTGAAATTTCCAAGATAAAAATAGCCATATCCCTTACTGAATTAGTGACTCAAGATGTATATAGATCTCATGTTTTGAAGGCTTTAAACATAGGAAAGGACACCGATACTCTAAATCTGACTGATGACAAGCTAGAATTGTTGTTTGGACCAAAGGTAGAGGGAAATTTTCAAAAGGGAGTTGTGCCTCCATTCTATGTCATTTTGAACATCCATGACAAAATCATATACAATGCCATGCTAGACTCCGGTGCTTCACATAACCTCATGCCAAAGGTAGTGATGGAAATATTAGGCCTCGAAATAACCAGACCATACAAATACTTGTACTCTTTTAATTCAAATAGAGTTAAATGTCTCGGCCTAATCAAAGATCTATGTGTCAATCTGGCACAAATACCAGCCAAGAGCTTAGTCATGGATATTGTAGTGGCTGACATTCTCCCAAAATATGGCATGCTCTTATCTAGATCATGGGGAGCCAAACTCTAAGGAAACCTCCAAATGGACATGATATATGCTACCATTTCGGTCTTTAACCAAACAAGAAGACTATATAGAGAATCTCACATCAAATACATGGTAATCAGCCAAGATAGGCAAAATAACACCCCTCTCTATTCCTTCCATTCAGATCTTGATTCATTTATTTTGTACAATGAAGATGACATTAATGAAAAAGTAGCTCAAAAAGAGGAAGATCAAGACCTGTCAGAACAGTCAAACCAAACACAAAATGAAGAACATGACAGCCAAAACCCTAGCAGCGATGCACAACGACATAAAGGCGAATCTGAACTTGAAACTCTTTGGAACATGAGCTTTGATGGCTCTTGTGTCAAAGATAGTTCAGGAGAAAGTGTTTGGATACAGAAAAATAATGAAGGTCACTCTTACAAGCTGGATTTTCAATGTACAAACAATATTACAGAGTATGAAGCTCTTCAATATGCTAAAAAGTATAGGAGCTAAGAAGTGTTACACTGAAAATTGTCAACCTGACATTCTGATATGTGTATGGGCTCATTATTACTAATACTTTCCCCCTTTGCAAGTCTAACATATTAGTTCCTCATGTCAAGCCTTGAAAATCAGAGAAAAGTTCCTAAAAATCTCCTAAAATTTGGTGGCACACTTTCTCTATATCTTGCTTGCGGTCCCGCACCTAATGTTCATGTCTTCTGCGTACCTGAATGCACTTTCTCTGTGTTATGGGTGCGGACCCTTGTAAAGATTAAAAAGGCGCAAGTAAACTCTGAAAAGCTCACTTTCAGTAAATTATGGAAGCTTCTAGAAAATATTTTGCGGTGGCAGAACCGCTCTTATGAGGTTCATGTATCCCTTACCTTATGGAGCTAACCCCTTGATGTGAGGAGCTTATCCCTTTGAAGGAGGATTCTATCCCTTCATAGTTGGAACTGAAACCTCCTCTTTTTCACTATAAAAAGAGGCATTGGGTAGCCTCAAGGGGAGTTCAGTACAGCAGAAATTTGAATAATTCTTTAAGATTATTCATAAAGTTATACGATTACACACTATTTAAACTATATAATACATAACCTCTATAATTGATCATCAATATGCGGAAATAGAAGCGATTAGCATGTGCATTTTAAAGCATAATCAATCACACATATCAACACAGTATGTAATGGAGAAAGCTTACAGCTGAAAACCCCCAACTATCTGTATATTATAAAGATAGAGAACATGTAACAATCATAGTACAAACTCCTCACAAGCTCTCAGCACTATCTCCAATTGTTACACACTAACTAGCTCAGATATGAACAAGTCACAAGTTCAAATCTCCTCCACCTGTTAGCCTGCCTCTACTGCGCAATCCAAGATGGTTAATTGTGAGATCCAAGTTCGAATCCCCTTGGCTTGTACTGTGCAATCCTCACTGGCAATCTCAATCAATGTGTGTGCAAATCTCATGCTGATATAGTCACAACTGATAGCCACACTCACTGGCACCACCTCTAACCTTTGGTCTCCATTGGTATCCATGAGCTGTGAATTTAACTAATGTATTCTTTAGTTGATTTATGAGTTAATAATTAGTGAATTAATTAATAATTAATTCACACCACTCTCACTAGTGTATCAATCAGTTAGACTAGATACAACTAGCTCAACTATGTTTAACTGAGTTAAACTGAACACAACTCCATCAATTGTCTCATCAACTCCACCAAACTACCATACATCTATTTGAAGTCAACCATGAAATGACTCAGCTAACCCTTGGAAAAGCGTGTTCATGCTGTCAACCATGTGCCACATCAAAGCATCAATGGAAATTGCTCCAAGAGGATAAGATAATGTTTATAGTCCAAATATTAAAGAATACAACTAATATTAAGTGATATATTTTTAAAATGGCCGGTCAAAAAATATATTCACAAATGTCAAAAATAGAGGTCCATCTATTTTTACCAACTTGACCAATCATCCATAAATAACATCCATAACTTATAGACCATGATCCATATGTCTAAAAATAGACATAGTCTAAAATGAACTTTAAACAAAAATCACTGTGTGGCCCCCACCTAGATTTGGTGATCACTTTCCAACTAGTATCAGGAAAGATGTTTCAGGATGCCTCCTTCACTATTTCTTGTTGCAATATTCAACACTCCCTCTCAACAAGAAAGGAGCGTCTTTGCATGCGACATGCAACTCCATGCATTCGCCCTGCAACCTTCACAAGCGCCATGCAACTCCATGCATCTGCTCTGCAACTCCTCTGAAACTGAATAGGCTCCAAAAAACTCAATCAGTCTGATGCGCCATGCAACTCCATGCATCTATCATCAAAGTATTCGAATTTTTCTGGTACCAACTGCACATGTCTTCAGGAACCACTGCGCTGTTGAACTCTTGCACCCATGCACTCTTCACTTGTTGTCAACTCTGATTCGCACTCCAGTATCCAACACTGTCACTTTGATCTGCCTGCATCAATCCAACTGATCATGCTACTGCTGCACTGTGGGCACCTCGTAGCCAGGTTCAATTCCTGAGATCCACACCATCTCATGAATCCTGCCCATAAATCTCCTCTTGGGATTAATCATGCATGTCGCCCCACCTCTCTCCTGGTGGTATAGCTGCATGCACTCCCTCTGCCCATATGGCATGAAATTTCTTTGCATGAGTGGTTTCTCCCACTCCATGATCCTCATCTTGTGGATGCTCCACATCCCGATGTTCACTATTACCTGCATGCAAAACTTTCTCCCTCTCAAGCTTCAATTGCATGTCTTTCTTGCACTTCCCAACAGGAGGAAGCTCCGTAGACATCCCATCTACTTCAAGTCTGTAGAGATTCTTTGCTCGAATCCCAACCTTCTTGACTTGTCCTGTTGCCTTGTGCCGAAGGAAAACTTTTCCTTCACCGAAGACAACTTCATACCCTTTATCCTCTAACATTGCGACTGAGATCAAATTCTTCTTTAAACCTGGAACATGCACTACATCTTGTAAAAGAATGAGTTTACTTGACTCCCTCTGAAAGGTTATGTTACCAATTCCGGTCGCATTGTATCGTCCATTGTTGCCTAACTCAACATGCAACTGGAGATCTTTCTCCACCAAGTCACTGAAAAGATTCACATCTCCCGTCATGTGAAAGGAAGCGCCACTATCAAAATACCGCCCTGATCCCAATGCACTAGACACCATGCATGCAATCAATGAGAAGTCCAGCTCAAATTGCGAGGCAAGAGCCTCACCAGCTGCAGCTCCAGCAGCCTGCTTGTTCTTCTTCTTCTGTGGACAATTTGTGACGTAATGTCCATGATCGTGACAGTGAAAACACTTCAATTTGGACATGTCACGCTCTTTACCATCCGCATCGGATTGAGAAGCATTCTTCTTGCCCTTCCCCTTCCTTGCTTTGGCAGCCAAAGCGCAATCCTCTTCATCAGATGCCTTTGATGAAGATCCATCCCTGGTACTCTGCCTTATCTCCTCTTGCACAAGATCTGACCAAAGTCGCTCCCATCCTGGCAATTTCTCCCGACCATTGACAAAATCCTCATAGGAATGCCAACTCTTCGGAAGACCAACGAGAGCCAAGCTCACCAAGTCGTCATCATCCACACTAACTCCTACACTCCCATGCTCATCCCTGCAGTGGACAAACTTTGTCAAGTATACCGGAATAGTGTCATTCTTCTCCATCTTTATTTTCCTGAGTTTATCCTTGAGCGCCAACTTCCTCTAGTCGCTCTTGTTTTTGAACAATTCTGTCAACACTTTCCACATCAAGTATGGAGAAGCTTTTCCATGCAGGCTGGATACTATGTGATCCTTCACGCCCTCCAACAGAATCCTTCGACACCTTGCTGTCTTCTTTTGCCAAGCCTCAACCAAGGATGTATCGCTAGGCTTTCGAACTTCAGAATCTATGAAATCCTTCAGCCCATTGTCATCGAGCACCACCTCCATCCTCTCTCTCCATGCAATATAATTTGAGTTTCCTTCAAGAGCATACTCCAATCGCAATCCTTGATAAGACATTTTGACTTCGACACCAAGAAAACACTGCTACAAATTCGAATTCCACCAGCTCAAAACTCAACCGCTTCTGATCTGTGAGAACAAAGTATTTCTAGCACAGAGATTGGCTGTAGGGGAATTTACTAGATATATCACCTTTCAAAGAAAGGATGGATCCAAAGGCTACCTGGCCCGCTTACAGACTCTGTCTATCGAAATAAATTGTAATCACTGTAATAGATCCGATGATCAATTTCGCTCTGATACCATGTAGAAATTTGAATAATTTTCTGAATTATTCACCGAGATTATCCTGATTACACACTATTTAAGCTTCATGCATAATACATAACCTCTTCTACAATTGATCATCAATATGCGGAAATAGAAGCAGTCGCATACGCACATTAAAACATAATCAAGCACACATATAACATAGTATGTAATGGGGAAAGCATACAGCTGAAAACCCCCAAATATCTGTATATTATAATGATAGAGAACATGTAACAATACATAGCACAAAGCTCCTCACAGCTCTCAGCACTATCTCATATGCTACACACAAACTAGCTCTGAGATGAACAAGTCACAAGTTCAAATCTCCTCCACAAGTCTGCCTGCCTCTACTGCGCAATCCAAGATGAATAATGATGAGATCCAAGTTCGAATCCCACTGGCTTGTACTGCACAATCCTCATTGGAAATCTCAATCAATGTGTGTGCAAATCTCATGCACAACTATAGTCACAACTGATAGTAGACTCACCCTTTCACCCACCTCTAACACTGGTCTCCACTGAAATGTCCATGCATTGCAGTTAACTGATGTATTCTTTAGTTGATTTGTGAGTTAATAATTAGTGAATTAATTAATAATTAATTCACACCACTCATCACTAGTGTATTTATCAGTTAGACTAAATACAACTAGTTCAACTAAGTTAAACCGAACACAACTCCATCAACTGCCTCATCAACTCCACCAAACTCTGCCACATGAGTTCTAACTGAAGCCAACCATGCAATAGCTCAACTAAACCCTAGGAATAGCGTAATTCCTTCTGTCAACTGCATGTGCCACATCCGTAGCTCGAACTGAAGTGCTCCAAGAGGATAAGATAATGTTTATAGTCCAAATATTATTAAGAGCTAATAATATTCGACTGATCTATTTTTAGACTGGCAGTCTAAAAATAGATTCTGCCCAATGTCTAAAAATAGAGGTCCATCTATTTTTACCAACTTGACCAATCATCCATAAATAGCATCCTGCAACTTATAGACCATGATCCATATGTCTAAAAATAGACATAGTCTAAAAATAGACTTTGCGACAAAAATCACCTGTGTGGCCCCCACCTAGTTTTGGTGATCACTTTCCAGCTAGTATCAGGAAAGATGTTTCAGGATGCCTCCTTCACTGTTTCTTGTTGCAATCTTCAACACAAGCTTTAGAATATTTGAGGTTAAGTGCTGTTAAGATTCAGACTCAGTTAACTCAGACTTTTGTGAGGAGAGATTACATACCTCTATTCATCTTGGTTGGAGGAGTGCAGAGCTTATCAAAGTAGAGGAGACTCCTGCTTCGGACCCTGGGAAGGCCTGTGCAACATCAAGGCTCAGGTTGTAAGGTTTTATTTCTTTTGAAATTAATAAAAATATACTCATTTTTCTCAATAAGCTATCAGTTAATGGTTTATTTCATAGATTCCTTGATCACTATGATAAGCATGGTTTATGATGATGTCTATATAGATGCTATTTAATATTTTGCTTGTTTGTGACTGCAGGTTTAGGAAGATAACTCCTTCAAGTGGATGAGGGACAAAAACGACTTCAAACAAGCGCTGGACATACAGTAAGTCTTTTGCACCTATATAGAGATTTTTGTAAATCATATATGCTTAGAGAAAGATTAGTTTATTTGGATGTTTGTTGCTAGATACTTTTAGTACTAGGGATATCGGTCTTGTCCGCAAGACGGATTAAGCCACACAACAAATTGGCGACTCCATTGGGGAAAGAACTTGTTGTTTTTGGTTCTCTTTCTATTTTGATTTGAGGAAACGTTTTTCCTGGTTTTTGATTGATAGATATCTTCCTGGGTAGCTTAGGTTTTCTCTGTTTTTGAAAATTTTGAAATCTTTTATGATTTTCTCTAGTTTTTCCGGGGACCGCACTTTGTCTTATTTGCACAGTGCGGGCAGTTTCGCACTTTCCTTAAGTAAACAGTGTGGGACCGCACCTGTTACTTCTGGAAGCCTGCGGACCCTGTTAAAATTTTGAAAAACTTCAGATTTCTTTCTTCAGTTTATCTTTATTTTGATTTAGAGTTTTTGGTTTCTGCCCAGATTGATGATTGTTTCTGTCAAAAGCCTTTTGTGAATGAATCTCAGCAGTATTGATGTTTGATGATTTTCTAGAAGTTTTGCATTTTGGATTGCTTTTCACTTGGTCTTTGTAGTGATTCGGAGCATTGGCAGTTTGAAGTACCTCAGATTACGTTGGTCTTTTTGTCTTTTTGCTGAATCTGACCTGATTGTGAAATCATCCTTTATTGAGAAATAGAGCTACTTATTTCTTTGCAAATCTTCGAAAAAAACTTTGTTATAGGTTTTTGGAATTTAATTTTTTATAAAAATACATATTTGAGTGTTTTTGATCTGTTTGTTATTCTGGACGAATAGATCCTTAGTTTGCTGAACAACTAAGTAAAACATTCTTCAAAAAATCTTAAAGCTTTTATTCAAGTAGATTGTTAAAGTTTGTAGATCTCGGAATTAGTTTTGTAGTTTTGAGTGCTTTTAAAAATATGTAGATTTTTTTGAAGGAAACTTGTTTTTTTAGCTTCAAATTTTTGAAAGTGAAAGGATTTTGTTGTGAGCTTTGATAATCTGTCTCATTTTGAGTTATTGTTGAAAAGAAAAAAATATTTTCTTTCAATTATTCTTTATGCTTGAAGAAAGAATTGTTTCTTAAAAGAATTGCATTCTTGAACTCTTTCTTTAGGTAGAATTTCATTGAAAGAAAACGAATTGATTATCGTTTTTAGGTGCATTTTTAGTGTTTTTGGAAGTCGAGTCTTCACACCATCAAAGTTTCATTTCCGCACCCATTGACTTAAGAAACAACTCGTAAAAGTAACGCTTAATTAAAATTCATCCAGTAATCTTTTTATTTTCTAGGGCTCTTATCACCAACATAGCTTAGGCTAGTATCTTGGAGTAGAGAGTAATTAACTCTCCAAGATAGTAAAAGCAAACAAGTAGACAAATCTTGCGGTAGGAAATAAATCCAATTGTAATTTGTATAATCTGGGAAGCTTCTCTTAAAGAAGTCAATCACGAGATCATGTCCAAACCTTTGAGACAATCAATTCTATTTCATTGGGGAAGATAGAAGATTTCACGGGCATTACAAATGGTAAACCTCGGATTAACCATTGTCGAGGAACCTGGGGTCACTTGTCGGTAAACCTCGTATTAACCATGTCGAGGAACCTTCAAGGGGATTGAGCTTTGTTACTCTGCCCTTGCACGTGGGATCGGATCATAGATTGTTCCCCTAGTTATATTTGTTACTTTTGGTAACCTTAGTGTCCATAAACTTAAGTTTATTTCCTAAGGTGACGGTGAAGGAAATATCTCACTGTACCTAGAGCAGACATCGACTAGACTCACTTGGACTCTCTGGGGGGTTCTCTTCAGATGAGATGGTTTTGTGAGGAAACTTGTGCCAGTCTGTTTCATTAAGCAGGTTGTCGGGGTAACTGTTCCAAACGCCCTTTCTGTATTAAATTTCTACTAAGTTGGATTTCATCACCAACTAGTGTTTTCAGTACGGGAAGTTACTGTTTGTGTGTGGTTTGAACTCTTATATTTTTAAGCGTGTGATTCAGCTGTTTGTTTCTTTAGAGACTTTAGGTGTTTTCATTGAAATTTTATTTTTTTGCGTGTGATTAGTTAATATCTAATCATGGCGGAATTGCCGAGACAATCCCGGAGACTACAAGGGAAACCCCCTGAATATACACCAAGTCAGCTTGAAGGGCTTCGTGCTCTGGTATCATCTAGCAGCGGTAGGATTAGATCAACAGAAATTGGAACTTCATCTATATTTGTTCATCCCGATCATCAAATACCCACAACAGAACACATTCAAGAACCGATTTCAGTTTCTGAAGTTATTGGTAGTATTTCTCCTTCTAGTGAACTAGCTGACGAACTTGAAATATCTGAACCTGAAAATGAACCTTCTGTTTTGGAAACATCCTCAGGATTTATTACACCAACTTCTAGCGATCCTGGTTCACCTAGGGTAAGAAATATTGTCACTGAAAATCTTCCATTTGGACTTGTTTCTATTGAAGAAATCACTAATCCAGACGAAGAGTTATCTCTTCTCGAATCCCCTCAGTATTTAAATCTTAGGGAGTGTGAATCTATTTTCTACAGCCCTATTCGAACTAGTGCTTGGTATCTATCTTTGACAAACTTTTTAGAGAATCTGGGTCTTGCTTTTTCTCCACCTCGAATTCCATTTCATCCTACACCCAGAGGTTACTATCTGTCATCCATTATGGCAGGAGAGTCATCCATGTTTTCCCAGACATTGGAAGCATTTTTACACGGTGGTCCTTTTGTTCCTTTAGGATTTCAGGCTCTATATGGTACTTTCTTGGGAGCAGCTCCTCAACCAATTGAACACGTGTTATCATCTGGTTTAAGTGGAATTAAAAATTAAACATCGAATGCATAAAAAATCTTTATGATGTCTGGTAATATTCCGAATCCTCAACCTCAAGGCAGTCAGTTACCACCTGGAGGGAAATCTCAGGGAAATCATTTACCGCCTAGGGGGCATCCTCAAGGTAGTCAGTTATCGCCTGGGGGGAAACCTTCAGGAAGTCAGTTACCACCTGGGGGGCAACCTCAAGGTATCTTTTTCCCAGGACAAACTGTGGAATCATATTATTTTGGAGGACAACCTCAAGGACAGTACATACCTCAAGGTTATCAACCTCAAGGACAGTACATACCCCAAGGTCAACCCCAAGCTCAATATGCTCCTCAGGGTCCTTATCAACCCCAGCTTCAGTACGCACCTCAAGGTTATCAACCTCAAGGTCAATACCCAATTCAAGGTTTCCAACAGCCTTCTGGTCAATCATATGTTCAAGGAGCCGGAAATTTACCACTTACTTATCAACCCTACGTTCAACCAGGCTATGGTCCTTACGTTCAACCTTCTACGGGACAATACCCTGGAATGAATATGGTGTGGGATCCGTCCCAATATCAACAGCCTATGCAGTCTAATGTGCAGCTGCCTTTTCAACCTAGACAACCTTTGGTTTCTGGTCCAACCCAGCAACCCGTCCAGTCCACTATTCAAACTCCTGCACCTAGTTCTGTTCAGCAGTCTGGGCCTAGTACACCTCAAACTCTGCCTCAAACTGGTGTGATTGCTGCGACGTCTGTTCAACCTACAACACCTGTTTCTGGAGTATCTATATCTCTGAGTTCTTCTATCCCTGCATCCATGCAAATCCCTCAAGTCTATGTACCCCAGTTAGGACCTTCAGTTCAGACTTCGGTCCAGATGCCTGCGGGACAAGCTAGTACAAGTACGGTGGTCACAAGTCAACCATAATTCACGTATCAACTGTACTAGGGACAGCCTCAATTCGGTCTCGTTTCACAAAATCCAAATTATCAGTATCAACCGTACCCTGGCTACACTTATCAACAGCCTCAACAACCCCATTTTGGTTTGGTTAATCCTATTTACTCGGGAGGTTACACAATTCCTAATGCAACTCCGATTCCCAATTATACTCGGTATCCTCCTCTTGGAACTACTTTGGTTACTCAAGGTTCTTGCGACCCTAACCGTCAGTTACCATTTATTGCAAATTTGGATTTACCTGATTTGACGTGCCTTACAAATGATCCAATTTTCTATTATCCATACTGGCTGCCAATGCCGCATAAGTTTCCCAGTGATATAACGAAATTCGAAGGTAAGTCAAGAGAGGATCCATAAAATCACGTGATGACTTATCACCTCTTGTGTGCATCTAATTCAATAATTGATGATTCAATTCGCTTACGTCTTTTACAAAGAACTCTTATTGGTCTTGCCGCCAAATGGTACATTTAGTTACCACGAGGCTCTTTTAATAATTTCAGTCAGTTAGCAACTGCCTTCTTGACTCATTTTCAGTTGCCTGTCAGATACAACAATGGCACGGAACTATTAACTTCACTGAAACAATCCACGTCCACATATATTTCTGATAATATTCATGAATGGTGACGTAGAAAGCATTTGGTGAAAGTTTACATTCCAGATCAAATTTTGGCAGAATGGTTTGTTAAATCATTATTACCCAAGATCACTGAGGATGTAGCTAAGGCTGGCGTTGTTACTGAGGAGCAAGTAATTTCTCAAGCTCATTACCTTGACCTCGTTTATATGCAGTCAGGTACTTTACATGAAAAAATACCTGATCTTCCAAAAGAAGGTCAAATAGCTGCAGCTCCTTTAGGGTCTCATGCCGCTGATGGTATGATTGGTACAATAAATAAAAAAAGCAAGAAGAAATCTTCAAAGAATTATTCTCCTATTATAACTTTACCTGATTCCCCGAAAGGAGAATCTTCCCCTGAAATTTATGCTGAAATTCATGTTGTAGACACATCTACGACCAAATCTAAATCCGGTGGTAAAAAGAAAGGGAAGAATAAAAACAAAAAAAATTCAAAAGAGAAAACTAATAAAAATGAATCCAATGATGAAAAACGCAAACCTCGCTATCCTTGTTACATTTGTGACGAGGATCATTTTACTAAGGAATGCCCACATCGAGCAGAGGTTGCAAAATTTGTTAAAGGTTCACAACAACCTGCTGCCTTGAAGGATCCTTTTCCAACTCAAGATAGTAAAATGGTTGGTTCTACCTCGAATACCTCAGAAGAACCTATTCTAATGATGTCTCATGTATGGATTCCGACGCGATCGCAAGATTATGGTACTAAGAATCATGTTGATGCTAAAGAAGCAGAATATTCTAATGCAAACACATCAAATACACCTCCTCCTATTTCTGGTCCGCTACAAATTGAGAAACCAAATCCAGACTTAATAATCAAACCGCCTGCTAAGGGTGTTATTCATAAATCAGCTTTCAATCCACATGCGAGAGCTGCTCAGAATTACAACATTGTTGAAGATTTAGCTATTTCCCCTTCAGCAATGTCGGCTTTGGAAGTGCTGCAGTCATGCCCAACACAGCGCAAATAACTTTTTTCTGCCATAGGAGATGTCGATGTTCAGGATTCAAACCTTATAATCTTAGATTTAGAGAATAGTACACCTTGCCTACCTCATCAAATGGCTTTCCAAATTCCAGTGTTAGTAAAAAACAGACCAATCTTTCGGACTGTGATTGATGAGGGAGCTTCAACGTGTATTATGTCGGTCCAGTGTTGGAAATCACTTGGTTCTCCTACACTCAATCAGTCTCCGAAAATTCTAAAGGCTTTTGATGGCCGAGGTTTTCACCCTTTTGGCATTTTGCAGGATTTACCCATAGGGGTCGAAGGTAAAACTGTAAATCTAGATGTGGAAGTGGTTGATGCCCCTCTAGATTACAACCTTCTTCTGGGTCGCAGTTGGTCTTAGGCTATGACTGATGTTGTTTCTTCAGTCTTTCAGCTCATAAAATTTCCACATCAAGGAAGGATCGTTACAATAGATCAGTTAACTTATTCTTCTTCCGATCTAGCCTCTACAAAACCAATCCAGCACGTTGGTAAAGCGGTTATCGCTTACAAGGATGTTGGAGTACGTTTGCTTAAAGATTCTAGTTTACTAGGAACTTTTTCCTTTCCTCCTCCTAACGTATCGCCTTCTACCGCAACTATTCATATGATTTCATCAGACACTGTTATGTTTGATGATCCTTGGGTCATACCTTCAGACTCTGAGTTAGATTCATTTGATGGCATGATGCCTTTGAGTCCATTTGAAATTGCGTATCAGGCTGTACAGTCACTTTCTGACCCGTCTTCAACCAAAACTGATCTAATGAATGGGATCCATGAGGAATCACTTTCTATATCTAGTTCAGCCACAACGAAATTTCCTGATCTTGTTCATACTGATGAGCAGATTCGTGAACTTTTTTCTGTTGAAGATTTACCATGGGAAGATCTACATCATTGATCTTAATTTTTACCTGAGCTGGATCATTTTGAAGATGATTTCGCTTCTATTTTTACTGCTGAATATGTCAAAGAACCGTAGAATCCATTGCAAAATCCTGATTCTGAGTTAATTTGGAAAATATCTCTCGAATGATTCCAATTGACATTTCAGTAAAGCCAGGAATAATTGAAAACATTCATATAGGTGCTTGTTTTACAGAAGATGAAATTCAAACTTATAAAGCCCTATTTCAAGAATTCCGTGATGTGTTTTCCTGGTCCTATGAAGAAATGCCAGGAATCGATCCGTCAATTGTTGTACATGAAATTAAGACTTACCCGGATGCTAAACTTGTTCATCAACGTTTACGTCAAATACATCTTAGAAAAGATGCTGCTATCAAAGCCGAAGTTGAAAAATTACTTCGCACGGGTTTTATTTATCCAATTCCTTTAATAGAGTGGGTATCGAATATTGTTCCTGTTACTAAAAAACAAGGAACGATACGAGTATGTATCGATTATAGGGATATTAATCGAGCTTGTCCTAAAGACAATTATCCAACCCCCTATATCGATCAAATAATTGATGATTGTGCCGGTAGCGAAATATTTTCCTTTATGGATGGTTTTTTCAGTTACAATCAAATAAGCATACTCCCTGCTGATCAGCCAAAAACAACTTTCATTTGTCCATGGGGGACATTTTCTTATTGCAAACTACCTTTTGGATTCAAGAACGCTGGAGCATCTTTTCAAAGGGCTATGTCTTACGCATTTCATGACATTAAGCACATTTTGCAGCCTTATCTCGATGATTTACCTTCTCATTCATCGCGTAGGGCCGACCATCTCACTCATTTACGAGCTATATTTATGAGATGTAGGCATTATCGAATAAGGTTGAATCCACACAAATGTGTTTTCTGTGTAGAATCGGGTCGCTTACTGGGATTTGTTGTTTCAAAAGCAGGCATTCGCGTTGATCCGTCGAAGGTTGAAGCTATTGTCAATTTACCTCCTCCTTCGACTCTGCGCCAACTCCAAAGTTTGCAGGGGAAAGCAAACTTTTTACGTCGGTTCATTCCTAACTATGCTGAGCTTACAAAGGGTTTTACCCGGTTGCTGAAACAGAACATTCCATTCTTTTGGGATGAGATCGCTGATCAATATTTTGATGCACTTAAACATGCGTTTACCCATGCATCGTTATTGCATCCTCCCAACTACAACCAGGACTACATTTTGTACCTCGCTGCCTCTCATTCCACAATTGGGATGGTTTTAGTTCAGGAAGACGAATCTAAAAATGAACATGTGATTTACTATCTTAGTCGAAATCTGCATCCGACCAAGATTAAATACACACATGTGGATAAATTGGCCTTGGAAGCTGTTCAAGTTGTTCAAAGATTTAGACACTACATCTTATTACGCAAAACCACAGTAATTTCTGACTGTAACCCTATGATGTAAATTTTGACCAAACAATTGCTAGGGGGAAAGTATCCAAATGGATAGTTATCCTGCAGGAATTTGACTTGGAGTTTGAAAAATCCAAGGCAAAGAAATCTTTGGTTTTCATGGAATTGATGTGTGATTTCCCCTCTACTGATACTGAAACTCTGGTAGAAGAGCCCATTGCAGACGAATCTTTGTTTACTATCAGTACACTTGATCCATGGTATGGGGATATTATCATTTATCTCCAAACCCAATCTTTTCGGCCTGAAATCTCACGATCTCAGCGACGGAAAATACGTTTCCAATTCCAACAATACAATATTATTGGTGATATACTCTATCGTCGTGGTGCAAATTCTGTTTTCCGACACTGTCTTACTCATGAAGAAGATGAGAAGGTTTTAAATGACTATCATTCTGGGGCATGTGGCGGTCATATGTCTGGGTATGCCACAACTCAAAATATATTTCGCTGTTGTTATTTCTGGCCGTTGTTATTCAAAGATTGTATTTATGCAGTCCAGAAATGCCACAATTGTCAAATTTTTGATTATAATATGTGTGCGCCACCCGCTCCTCTTCACCCTATAATTGATGTCGGTCCTTTCACAAAATGGAGTATTGACTTTATTACATGTAACCCTCACTCGGTCGGGGGGCATGCGTATATTATCTTAGTAGTAGATTATTTTACTAAGTGGGCCGAGGCGATGCCTACATTTTCGGCTGACGGCAAGACTACTGCAAATTTCGTATTCAATCACATAATTGCTAGGTTTGGTGTTCCTCAAGCCATTATTACAGATCATGGAAGTTACTTTCGGAATATCATGATGACTGAACTGACAGATCAACTTGGCCTGCACCATGATAGTTCTGTTAGCCACCTATAAAATTTGTTATAGCAAAAGGTGGCTAAGACTTTTTGAGCCTTCAAGGAACAAATTTTATTACTAAAAAGTGTTGGCTCTTGAAGACTCTAGATGGCCTCCTGCCTCTGTCCCAAATCTTCACTACTGTGCCTATTCTACATCCAGAAATCCTGCATATTTCCAAGACAAATTACTGCTGCAAACACCATTTTCCCCCTTTCCCCCCTTCCAAAACCAACCTCTTGTTCTCACCTTTTCCCCCCATGAAATGCCTCATTTTCATGATTTTTTCTCTTTCCCCTTCATCAGAAACCCTTCGATAAGGTTTAAAGACTCCTTCTTTGCCTTATCAAAACCCCTCTAAACCTTTGAAAATCATCAAGAATCCATAAAAATCACATTTTTTATGGTGTAGGCTTTAGCCCCCTTGGGCTAAGTCTTGAATCCTCCCTCCCATATGACCTGGCGCCAGAACCAAGCACCAGCCCTCTAAAGCACTTATCGTGTTGCCCGATCACAGTTAAGTCCTTTCCTCCATAAACCCCGGTCATATGTTTCCCCATATAGACCATAGCCCCGCAGTCGGGCGCCAAGCCAATTTATAAATTAATATAATCCTTTGGTTATGTTAAATTTTTGATTTTTATTATATCATAATTTTTCTGCCGGTCCGAAATTCAAATCAATCTCCACCATCGATCTAATCTGCAGATCGACGGCGCGGAGTCTGTCACCCCGGTGGTCCCCGCCATCCACTAACCAATTGCAAAACTGCGCGGTATTCATCGCACCGCCTTTGGGGCAAGGGTGGGTTTCTCCCGATCGGCAACGATTCCATATGCTGGCCGGCACGTGTCCCGTGTACTATTTGAAAACCACCCCCCCCATCGCGCATTAAATTTCGGCAACAAACCAGGCACGATATCGCTGTACACCGTTCGATCTAGGACAAGCTATCTGACGACTATCACTCACCAAAGATGCCCGACAGTTAACCGGGCTACGGAGCAACATTCAATAGATCTCTGTCGTCGATCTGATCTGCAGATCGATGGCCCATATTCCATATCCTGATTCATCTCCCAGTCAAACATTTTCCGCTTTGACTCTCTGTTTCTGCTCCCGACCGTCGATATCTGCGCGATCAACGGCTCTGATTTAAACAAATCTTCCGCCTTCTCTATCACTTCTCCCGATCAATCCTGACCATTGGATGATGCCATCCAACAGCCACACTTCCCCCACACGTCCTCCACAGCAATAAACCTATATATGCAAGATTTTTTAATATTTTTTTGTATTTTGCAGGGTGTAAATGGTTTTCTCGCCATTTTTGAAGAAAATTCGAAGGCAGAAGATGACGATCTTCCTGCCTTCGATTCACCAAATAAAATCATCACAGGGTGTTAAAAACACGTTTTCATCAATTGTTCATGAAGCATTGATGCCACATAACCCTGCGCAGCCCTGTATATCAGAAAAATCATGAATCAGGCACAGTCAGAGAGTATCAGTGACGAAGATCAAAATGAACCAGGATAGAGAATGGAAGACATATTTCCGGGGATCACAGCTAAGAATTTTTATCAAAAGCCTAATCCCTGATTTAAAATACAGTTTAAAGAAGATCTTAAGTGTTTTATCAACAAGAGCGCTTCCACCGCCACAATTGAGGCAAATTGATTCCTTTAGCTACCACGATGCCACCTATGCCTCAAAGTATTCAATCAGAGGCTGAATTTATTGATCAGGACCAGATATCTGCCTCACAACGCAGCCAAAGAGGAAACTCTGCCAAGGAAATTAATGACAAGCATCTGCAGAGTAACTTTGACGCCACACAGAGCCTCAAAGGTAAAAAAAAGCTCCCACCGAGCTTAAACTTTATGTAAAACATTTAATACAGAGTGCACCCATGTAAGTTTCTTCATTGAGCCCCTCAAAGGCCAGGAAGCCATTAAGTCTGTATTAATTGTAAATGGATATCTTTTATTAGATCTCACCTCCTCATTCTTCTATATATACTTCTCCAGAAGATGAGAGAGGTGTTGGTTGCAGAACTTTGAAATACACTTGAGCTTAAACTTTTGATTGTAAATAGTGTTCACTGGCCCTTGGAGCTCTACTTGTGATAGATTAGTTAGGCTGAATAGTGAAGATGATTGCTGAACTGAAACATTGGACCTGAGTACTGTAACTGGTTTGACATCAATAACAAGCTGTTTCATGGGATCCTGGTCTATATCATTGGTGAAGTGCCCCTCTCTTTGTTATTGTTTTCCTTCTATGTATGTCATATTGTTCACTATTCTCTAATAAAGAACAACATTTATAGAGTTAGGACCTACTGTACATCAGTAACCTTCTCTGACTGAAAAGCTTTATCTCAATTTTTTCCTCCAATTTGTTTATTTAAGAATGATTTAATACAGTTCAAGCAGTTAGGAATGCTGGAGTTCCCTCATCCTACTGTTTGCTTAAAACATTGTTCTTGAAAGTTATTTTCCTTATTTTCTTATTAAAGTTAGACTAGAAAAGTGATGGTGTGCCCTGTTTCTAGCTTCTATTCTCCAAAGGCAGATTATGAAAGTTTCCCTTGGTGTTGACTGAAAGCAGACTAGGTTTAAAAGTACTTTATCTGATCTTAAGTTTACACTCTGCCTTCTCTTATATGTTTTCATACTTTCTGAAGGTAATTATGTGGATTACTGGATTGTCTGTCAATTAAGCTACTTTAATACAAAATTTCCCAAGAGGTCAATGGTTAGCCCTGCACTTGGTTGGTTTTAAGCAGTTACTGAAGAGGCTTTTCTTGTTTGGACTGACTATAAATCCTTTGGGAAATTATTATCAGTTTCCACCATCTCCAACACTTTATTGTTTCCATTCCATCATTATAAATCTCAATAATCTTGTGATGTAGATGACTTTCCCTTGGATCACTCTTGATGTTGTTGTTCAATTAAAGCACTGTTATGACTCCATAGCCCAATGGACTAAAAACCATCGTTATATCTATCTTTTTAGCCTAGCTGTTCTATTCACTTGCAACTTCTCACCTTTGAAACTTTTTGCACTTAGAAATTTTTCCTCAAAATAGTATTCATGCTCAACCATCCAAAAAAAAAACAAACCCTTGGCCTTCATAACTAGCCTAATATCATTACCCCAAACTTCAAAGAAAAATCCATCTTTGCACTCATTGGAGAGATCCCTCTCCGGATTCAGGAGGACTAGATCCTAGAATCCAAAAGTTGGTTGAAACGATGTTTCTCCCTGAGATCGGACTTTGCCAATCTTGCTAATTACAGGGAGCTAACATTTCTGGCGACTCTGCTAGGGAATTTCTGAGTTAATAAAAGTTCAAAAACATCTTAAAGCTCTAGATAACCCCTGGTTTTATGACAATTGTTCTGTTTGACAGATGAGCCACCAGTAACTAACATTTCTGGCGACTCCACTGGGGAATTTTTGAGTTCATAGTTTCTTGGCCAACTTTTATAGACTCTTTAGTTTTCCATACAACGACAGAAACTCAAAAAAACCTAAAAATATTTCAGATTGGAATTCAATAAACATGGTGGTGGACCATAAAACCTTTTACCTCCTTAGGAGCTAAAAATCTTCCACCTGGCGACTCCACACTCTGAAACTCCCAGAAGACCAAATGAGTCCACTTGTAGAAGACCCTGAACTGATTGATCGGACACAATGACCTCTTTCTTGATTTACAAACATGATTCCAAGAATACAACGAAGATATGCCCCAATGAGTAGAGATCATATCCCTGGGTTTCCACATAAGATGCCCCAGGTGAATTGGGATGACAACCTACCTGTTTTTCAAGGTGAAAAGTTTGATGACCCTTTATTACATCTCATCAAATTTCATATACATGTATGGAGGTTGAAAGTTGAATGGCATGAAGACTGCCTAATGAAAATTTTCATGTTAACATTAGAAGGAAAAGCTAGGGATTGGTATGAATACTTGAGATCTAGTAGTTTGTTTTCTTTAAGGGACCTTGAATATGTGTTCTATGAGAACTATAAAGAAAACACTACATCATTATCATTGGGTGCAATATATTATGATCCATCACAAAACATCACCCAACACATTCTAGATAATGAGGAAGCTTTGGAAGAGATGCATCCTGAAGATCTTTTAACAATGATTCATGAGTTTAATCTCCTATTGAAAAATTTTAAGAACATAGATGAATCAATTGAGGAAGAGATGATCCAAGAAATAAAGAACATCCCTCAAGATATCCCTGAAAACTCAAAAATTAATTCATCATCCCTTATAGCCGAGGCTCAATAAGACATCCAGCCTCAAAATCAGTCTTCACAAGAGACAGAGAACTGTTGTACTTCTGTTCAAAGGGACATGGAAACATCTTCCCCTTTGACAGAGAAGGAAATAGATCAGACTATTCATAAACAGTCAGTCTCTGAAACTTTTCCAAAACAAACACTCTTGCCCATTCACATAGAGAACTTTGTTGTATAGATTTAGAAAGTTCTTTTGTACATCATAATGAAGAAGGACCTACTAATATCCCAATATGTTTGACTGATCAAAATTTTTATTCTAATAAATTTTCAAATTTCAATCAATATTATGATGATGATGATTTCCAAGCAGAAACTAATCATGCAGGGCAACCATCATTTGATTGGTGTTATGAGTTTCACCATCATCATCTTGAAAGACACAATCATCCTTTTTGATCCATCATAAAAAGCTTTCACTTTATTGGGAATCAGCAACGTTTTAACTCAGAAGGTGAAGAGAAGAGTAATGAAGAAATTTTTGAGCAAGAGGAAACCATTGAATACACCCCCTCTCAAGAATATAAAACCTCTTCACAGAGTTCAGCCCACTAAATCCAAGCATACCAGGGCTACAAGAGGACAACACTGCCAAATATGATGATTCCTCCAGTTTAGATGATGATGAAGAAGAGGGAGAGAAACAAATAGAAGACTGTCCTACTGAGGATATACCATCTTCTCAAGAAGAATCTTCTTCCTTTTTTGTTAAGAATGATGATACTTCCAAGCTACGTACTGAAGAGATAGTCCTCAAGGCTGATGTCTTGGAAGTAGATAATCTACCAATTGTGGAGGACCAAAAGGAAGAGAACCTTCATATTTTCTTTGTTGATCCTTTGGAAGAGTGTGTGGAAATCACAACTGGCTCAAATTATAAAGCAGTGATCCTTTGCAAGAGCCAAAGACATGAAAAGATGTCACCTTCTGTGATAGCCTTGATATTGAAGGTTAATCTTCAATATGTTCTATGGATACCTCTGACAAGAAGCCAAAGTTTCTACTTCTTCTTGATATTACTCAGCTGGCTGCATTGGCATTTTTGTATCATATGATAAATGTAAATACTCCATGTTTAGAATAGGTTAGAAAGGAATGTCAATAAAGCTTAGTTCTGAGCATGTAGGTAGTATTTATTTCTGCTTTGAAGAAAAATCAAAAAATCAAAAATAAAAAAAAAAAGAAAAGAAAGAAAAGAGGGCAGATTGTGAAAAGCAAGAAAGGTGTAGCCCCATACCCAAAAAAGAGAAACAAATTCTGAAAGTGTGCAAGCTTAAATGCCACTCCTGAATAACACACTTCTAGTTAGTCAAACAGCCTAAACTTGACTAATTAGCTTTAAATTTTCTGTTGATAGGATAGTGAATTTGATTTGCCAAACTATTTAATCTTGGCTTATCAGTAGATATTTTAGGATAGAAATTAAAGGTTCAAACAAGATCAAAATCTGAACCTTAGCTTCCAAAGAGAAAATGACTCAAATCTATTTTATTTTCTGAGTCAAAGAAGATGTAAATCTGGTTCTAATTAGCTCAAAATCTGAACCAGAGAACAAAGGAGGAACAACTCAAAGAAAAAGTTAAGACATAGCTGTAAAAAAGATGAAGGAAGTGCTTTGAATTTTCAGATCTTAAGCCTTCCATTTTTGTTTTAAATTTTCTGCAAAATAAATGTCTATGTGCAACTTGTTTTTATGCCATAGATCACACCAAGTCAAACAATTTAATCTTGACTTGACTATTTTTAAATTTATGTTTTAGAATTTAGAGAATAAAAATCTATTGGACAGTTTAATCCCAACAGATGGTAGAATAGGTAGAGAAGCATCTGAATTCAACTGTTTAATCTGAGTTCAGGGAGAAATAAGGAGCAGAATTAGATTATTTTTATGCTTTCAAAAGAATAAAATGTTGTGAAAAGAGTTTGCCAATCCAAGTGCACTCTAATGAATAAAAAATGCTAGATCAGTAGGATTGGGTAGGTAGAAAGTTTGTATTGATGAAGTTCCATTGTTTTCATGACTGCTAATATGTTTTCAGAGAAGATCTTCCCAGCAAAAGAAGGGCAACCCAATGGATCAGGCAAAGGTCAGCCTCCCAGAGAACATAATGGATGTGGCATAGGTCAGCCTCCCAGCGAATGCAAGTCTGAAGTTCTTGATGCCTTCAAGAAGGCATCATCCCCAAGTGGACCCACTGTTAGCCACCTATAAAATTTATTATAGCAAAAGGTGGCTAAGAATTTTTGAGCCTTCAAGAAACAAATTTTATTACTAAAAAGTGTTGGCTCTTGAAGACTCTAGATGGCCTCCTGCCATTGTCCCAAATCTTCACTACAGTGCTTATTCTACATCCAGAAATCCTGCAGATTTCCAAGACAGATTACTGCTGCAAACACCATTTTTCCCCTTCCCCCCCTTCCAAAACCAACCTCTTGTTCTCTCCTTTTCCCCCCATGAAATGCCTCATTTTCATGATTTTTTCTCTTTCCCCTTCATTAGAAACCCTTTGATAAGGTTTAAAGACTCCTTCTTTGCCTTATCAAAACCCCTCTAAACCTTTGAAAATAATCAAGAATCCATAAAAATCAATTTTTTTATGGTGTAGGCTTTAGCCCCCTTGGGCTAAGTCTTGAATCCTCCCTCCCATACGCCCTGGCACCAAAAGCAAGCGCCAGCCCTCTAAAGCTCTTATTGTGTTGCCCGATCTCAATTAAGTCCTTTCCTCCATAAACCCCGGTCATATGTTTCCCCATATAGACCATGGCCCCGCAGTCGGGCGCCAAGCCAATTTATAAATTAATATAAACCTTTGGTTATGTTAATTTTTCTATTTTTATTATATCATAATTTTTCCGCCGATCCAAAATTCAAATCAATCTCCACCGCTGATTTGATCTGCAGGTCGATGGCGCAGATTTTGTCACCCCGGTGGTCCTCGCCATCCACTAACCAATTGCAAAACCGTGCGGTATTCATTGCACCACCTTTGGGGCAAGGGTGGTTTTTTCCCGATTGGCAGCGATTCCATACGCTGGCTGACACGTGTCCCGTGTACTATTTGAAAACCGCCCCCCCATCGCACATTAAAGTTCGGCAACAAACTCGGCGTGATATCGTTGTACACCGTTTGATCTAGGACGGGCTATCCGATGGCTATCGCTCACTGAAGATGCCCGACAGTTAACTGGGCTATGGTGCGAAATTCAATAGATCTCCACCGTCGATCTGATTTGTAGATCGATGACCCATATCCCATCGCCCTAATTCATCGCCCGGTCAAACATTTTCCGCTTTGACTCTCCGTTTCCGCTCCCGACCGTCGATCTCTGCGTGATCAACGACTCTGATTTAAACAAATATTCCTCCTTCTCTATCACTTCTCCCGATCAATCTTGACTGTTGGATGATTCCATCCAACTACCACGCTTCCCCCACACGTCCTCCGCAACAATAAACCTATATATGCAGGATTTTTTAATATTTGTTTGTATTTTGGAGGGTTTAAATGGTTTTCTCGCCATTTTTGAAGAAAATTCAAAGGCAAAAGATGACAATCTTCCTTCCTTCGATTCACCAATGAAAATCATCATAGGGTGTTAAAAACACGTTTTCATCAATCATTCATGAAGCATTGATGCCACATAACCCTGCGTAGCCCTGTATATCAGAAAAACCATGAATCGGGCACAGTAAGAGAGTATCAGTAATGAAGATCAAAATGAACCAGGACAGAGGATGGAAGACATATTTTTGGGGATCACGGCTAAGAATGTTTATCAAAAGCCTAATCCCCGATTTAAAACACAGTTTAAAGAAGATCTTAAGTGTTTTATCAACAGGAGCGCTTCCATCGCCACAATTGAGGCAAATTGATCCCTTTAGCTACCATGATGCCACCTGTGCCTCAAATTATTCAATCAGAGGCTTAATTTATTGATCAAGATCGATATCTGCCTCACAACGCAGCCAAAGAGGAAAATATGCCACAGAAATTAATGACAAACATCTGCAGAGTAACTTTGATGCCACACAGCACCTCAAAGGTCAACAAAAGCTCCCACCGAGCTTAAAATTTATGTAAAACATTTAATACAGAGTGCACCCATGTAAGTTTCTTCATTGAGCCCCTCAAAGGCCAAGAAGCCATTAAGTATGTATTAATTGTAATTGGAGATCTTTTATCAGATCTCACCTCCTCATTCTTCTATTTATACTTCTGCAGAAGATGAGAGAGGTGTTGGTTTTAGAACTTTGAAATACACTTGAGCTTAAACTTTTGATTGTAAATAGTGTTCATGACGCCCAGAGCTAAGCATGATAGATTAGTTGGGTGAATAGTGAAGATGATTGCTGAGCGAAACATTGGACACAGAGTACTGGTGGTTTGATAACAAGTTGTTTCATGGGATCTGGTTTTATATCATTGGTAGAGTACCCCTCTCTTTGTTGTTATTGTTTTCCTTCTATGTATGTCATATTGTTCACTATTCTACGATAAAGAACAACATTTATAGAGTTAGGACCTCATGCATCAGTAACCTTCTGTGACTGAAAAGCTTTATCTCAATGTTTTCCTCCAATTTGTTTATTTAAGAATGATTTAATACAGTTCAAGCAGTTAGGAATGCTGGAGTTCCCTCGTCCTACTGTTTGCTTAAAACATTGTTCTTGAAAGTTATTTTCCTTATTTTCTTATTAAAGTTAGACTAGAAAAGTGATGGTGTGCCCTGTTTCTAGCTTCTATTCTCCAAAGGCAGATTCTGAAAGTTTCCCTTGGTGTTGACTGAAAGCAGACTAGGTTTAAAAGTACTTTATCTGATCTTAATTTTACACTCTGTCTTCTCTTATATGTTTTCATACTTTCTGAAGGTAATTATGTGGATTACTGGATTGTCTGTCAATTAAGCTACTTTAATACAAACTTTCCTGAGAGGTCAATGGTTAGCCCTGCACTTGGTTGGTTTTAAATAGTTACTTAAGAAGCTTTTCTTGTTTTGACTGTCTATAAATCCTTTGGGAAATTTTTATCAGTTTCCACCATCTCCAACACTTTATTGTTTCCATTCCATCATTATAAATCTCAATAATCTTGTGATGTAGATGACTTGCCCCTTGGATCACTCTTGATGTTGTTTTTCAATTAAAGCACTGTTATGACTCCATAGCCCAATGGACTAAAAACCAGCATTATATCTATCTTTTTAGCCTAGCTATTCTATTCACTTGCAACTTCTCACCTTTGAAAACTTTTGCACTTATAACTTTTTCCTCAAAATAGTATTCATGCTCAACCATCCAAAAACAAAACAAACCCTTGGCCTTCATAACTAGCCTAATATCATTACCCCAAACTTCAAAGACAAATCCATCTTTGCACTCATTGGAGAGATCCCTCTCCGGATTCAAGAGGGCTAGATCCTAGAATCCAAAAGTTGGTTGAAACGATGTTTCTCCCTGAGATCGGACTTTGCCAATCTTGCTGATTACAGGGAGCTAACAAGTTCCACTCTGTATTATCTGCAAGTTAATGGTTTGGTTGAAGCTATCAATAAAGTTTTAGTCATTATGATTAGATGAATTATTTGTATTCACAAAACGAATTTGCATTCCATGTTATTTTCAGCACTTTGGGCATATCGAACCTCAGTAAAAACATCAACTGGTTTCACTCCCTTTCAACTGGTTTACGGTTTGGAAGTTGTGTTGTCGATTGAATGCGAAATTTCATCTTTGAAATTAGCCATAGAATTACTTCCAGCTACGTCTGAAGAGGAGAAGCATTTTTTGTACTTGGCTGAGCTAGATGAGAATCGACGAAATGCTACAATAGAAAACGAGGCTCATGTCAAATGGATAAAAGCTCAGTATGATAGAAGTGTTACTGCTCGAAATTTTTCAGAAGTAGACCTAGTCTTAGTTTATGATCAAGCCAACGATAAGCTAGGAGCTGGAAAATTCGTGCCTATGTGGCATGGTCCTTTCATTGTTAAGCGAAAGCTGGAAAAAGGGGCCTATGAGATGATAGATTTTGACGGTGTCCCTTTAGATAAACCTAGAAATGGGCTTTATCTAAAGAGATATTATGCTTAAACATGGTGCGGAGATTTAACTAGATTAGATTTCTTTACAGCTTGTGTGTTTTAGATTAGAAAAGTGTGCCTAGTTTAGAAGTGTGTTTTGTCACTATTCCTGCTTATCTGAGTTTTACTCTTGATATTGCAGATGTCGAAATCTCTTCAAACCTATGTTGGTTTTGCTAATGGTGCTTTTCTTAGTACACGGAACATTTCTTCCGCAGCTTGGGTAATTTATTCACCCTCTGACGAGTTAGTATCCATGCATGGGGTAAGCCTTGGTCAAACAACGAATAACATTGCAGAGTATAGTGCAGTGATTGAGTTATTATCTGAATTCATATATTTTGGAATTTGGAGTTTGATTGTTGGGTTGGATTCTGAACTTGTTGTATTACAGCTCAACAGGGTGATTTTTAAGAAATCCAGTGTTAGAACTTGTTGCCATTAGAAATCCAGTGTTATTACGGTTATTTTTAAGAGTTCGTCTCTTGGAACGTGAATTCGATTACATTGAATATCAACATATTCCAAGACATTTAAATACATTAGCAGATGCAGTTGCTTCTAGTATGATAAATTGACATTTGCAATGATCAAAATAGTAAATCAAATAGCATTCATAACATGTACACAGATAGCTGGTAAATAGTGATATATCATAGTATAGAAGTGTTTTAAAAAAATATACATCGTCTTCGATCATAGGTGGGAAACACCTTATGATCGGCAAAAATGGTAATACAAAAGGTCAAAAGTATGAGTCTATGACATGATCATCCCATCACTAATGGTGATCATGATAAGAGACCACTGCCCGAGCCACCCTACACAGGAACCTCCTAAAAGGTCCTGGAATAGAAATCACATATATCTGTAATCTGAGAGGAATCTCATCTATGTCCGTCTCTGGAATATCTAGAGTCAGACGCTCTAAATCAGACAGGATCTCTGCTGATTGGTCTGATAGGGATGGTGCGGCTGCAACTGTTGTCTTCTTTCATAAGGTTGGAGATGAGCTGGTCATCGTGGGCCCACATCTACATTCAAAACTTTTGGTTATTAATTTCAAGATGATTAAAAAAAAAAAAAAAAATTAGAATTAGAAATTGTTAAAAATGATTGTACCTGATTCATCCCAGTGTTCCCCTGCTGGGAGAGTCATCTCTCGGTCGCCGCAGAAATCTATCCCGGCGTATGGAAAATCCTCTATAACAAAAATTTGGCATTCCAGCCAACGAAAATATGAAGGAGGAAATCGAACAATCTCAGCGTCCTCAATACCGTGACGGGCCATAAATGCAACCCAACGAACCATCCTAGGTTCTCGAGGTTGATCGGCATCGACAGGAATACTCTACGGAGCTAACATAGGGATCCTCTTTAGAGAAAAGGTGACTACAATGGATCCATATCCAAAGTTATTTAGTTTTCCATTTTTCGCTCCAGTTAGTTGGCCTTTTACATTGACCAACACAGCTTCGCACCAGTTGAAAATGGTGCCTCGAAAACAGTCTACAACAATGCGCATCTAGGAACCAATAGCCACATGCAGTGCTGCACTCCCACATAGCCTGGTAACAGTAAACGCAATAACTTTCAGCTCAGGACGGATGATAGTTTTTATGTCAATCCGTTTGTCCCTGGGGTCTGCCTAATCATTATAGAATTCTTGTCGAAGACTAGCGACAGTCTGGCCACCTGGCCTAGTCCCAAACAAGGAAAGTTATTTGCCCCTCTTGGACAAACCAGTCAGAAAATAAATATCCTCCAGCTCAATTTCGATCTGGTGGCAACCAATAATGAAACACTGGTCTTGTACGTTCCACCTGTTTACCAGCCATGTTAGGAGGTCTACCTGTGCCCTCATGCCCTGGATGGCCTAGAATTTATATAAACCGCATGCTCTTAATGCTTGCATTGTGGGAAAATGGAGCATTGCGGTGTCATCCACGTCCTCATGCTCACGTTCTCTCCAAATCAGCATCTTGTTAATCCTACAATGCATAAAAAGATATGTTAGAACAATCTAATTTGAAAATTTTTGGGCGGAAAATGAGAAATTTGGTTTTGAAATTTAAACACACGGGGACCACACTTTGTCTTCGTACACAGTGCGTAGGAGTGCACGCATGCTGTGGGACAAGTGCGGACCCACGACTTTTTTCTACATAGGAAAAAGTCGGGGTCCGCAGGGCTCATGTGTTTCACCCGCGGACCTCCGCGGGCGATTTATTAAACCATATTTTCCCCTTAAAAATAAAATATAGAGCCTTAAAATGAAATGAAAATGGATGAAATGCAAGATTAGGAGGTCATGGATTACCTGGGACTGATGGTTCTCGATTTCATCAGAAGGATTTTCCAGAATCTTCACAAGAACTTTTTTACCCAAAAGCTTTTACTTTTCGCTCTGAACTTGAACGGTAAAAATGAAGTTGAAAAATTCCTTTTTATAAGTTTTTTCGAATAGATAAATTTTTAATTTGTTTATTTTTCACTTTAAAAAGGGTATTTTTGAAAGCATTTTTACTTATCTTAAACAGGTATGTGTAATGTTTCAAGTTTTTGTGCAGAAATTGGATTTTTTAGGAGAATTGATCATTTTTCAACAAAGAGCATACTTTTATCACTTTTTCGGACTCTTTCAAAATTTTTACGAAAAAGAGAAAACTTGGAGTCCTCTTTTAAGCCCTTTTCAGACTCTCTAAACATGAAAAGATTTCCGAGTACTTTATTATTCGAACTCGTTAAAGTAAATTAATGATCGTCCCTTCAGTATAAGTTTACCCCTTTTCCGGACTGAAATGGACTATTTACGAAAAAGGTATACGTTGACTAAATACGGTAAATAGAGTTCTCTCCCGCATTATTTTATCCTTTTTCGGGCTTGAGAGACTAAATTTACGAAAAATTACACCCATGGATTTTTCTTAAGTTTTTTCTTCTGACTCCCTAAAATTGAAAAACACCGAGTTTCTCCTATACTGAACTTGTTAAAACTTAACAGTAAAGGACTTGTTCAATTTTAAACAGGAATGGACCACTCCTTCTTAGGGTTCGAACCTTAAACTAAGTTGGACTCATCCGAAGGATGAGCTTATAAACAAGCAAATGTTATCCTCCTCAAGCTTGTCAAAAATAAAGAGGTACTTGCCAGCAATGGTGGGGGAAAAGAGAGAAAAATGGACATGTTTGTTGTATTTTAATTTTTCGAAAATCCAGTTAGCCACTCTTGAACACGACACTTTCATTCACCTGGGTTGGGAAATCCTTTTCCTAACAGTTAATCAACCACATTGAAAGTCTTCATCTGGTTTCTGGGTATTAGCTTTGGGTCAATTGTCACCAAGTCATCTGCGGTGTCGTTATGTGTTCAAGAGGACAGTTCAAATAAACCATTCATCTGCAAAATATCTATCATCCATTTTTTACCATCCCTGATTCAGTCCTTGCCAATATATTTTCAAAACTTGATCTATGATTTTGTGTTGTGGGCTTTCCTACGACGGATCACTTTCTATCGACGACAACTCATTATCTAGGAAGTTGATCTAGAAATCGTCAGTACCTTGAAATACCGTTCTTCAATAAGTTTTAACCTTAAATGATTACATCATTGTTATTCAGTAAAATGAATTTAGTATATTTAAACTTGACTTGTTTCATTCACATTTCACGGATTGTACTGGGTACTTTGAGAGCCATTGACATTACTGGTGGTTACTCTCACACTTGTTAACAGTTTACATCATTGACCGGTAATCAAGTGGTTTCTATGTTAAACACGACACATTCATTCACATGGATAGAATCGTACTAGTTCGAGATGCCGAAATCAAGACCCTGGATCTAGTTTCTACCATCCAGGCTGCGAGGAATTTTGTTATCATTTATACAGTAGACCATTCATAAACATATGGTTGCATCCATACTGTGTCTACACATGTCTATACTGTGATGTACTCAAAATCATTCCTGTATCAGAACAGTTTGAATCAGTTTCTAGTTAGTTTTGATCTGAGTATGGGAATGCCTACCTCAGCGATGATATATATATATTTTTCATTGAATGTTTTTACAGGTTCTGACTGGGGTGTCCACAGGATGATATTTGAAATGATAAAGTACTGCACTCTTCATATATGACAGACTTCAGCTTCATCTATTCCAGACTTTTCACTATAGGGGGCCATCTGTTACACTGAAAATTGTCATCCTGACATTCTGCTATGTTTATGGGCTCATTATTACTCATAATTTCCCCCTTTTCAAGTCTAACATATCAATTCCTCATGTCAAGCCTTGAAAATCAGAGAAAAGTTCCTAAAAAACTCCTAAACTTTGGTGTCGCACTTTCTCTATATCTTGCATGCGGTCCCACACCTAATGTTCATGTCTTCTGCGTACCTGAATGCACTTTCTCTGTGTTATGGGTGCGGACCCCTGTAAATATTAAAAAGGCGCAAGTAAACTCCGAAAATCTCACTTTCAGTAAATTCTGGAAGCTTCTAGAAAAGATTTTGCGGTGGCAGAACCGCTCTTATGAGGTTCATGTATCCCTTACCTTATGGAGCTAACCCCTTGATGTGAGGAGCTTATCCCTTTGAAGGAGGATTCTATCCCTTCATAGTTGGAACTGAAACCTCCTCTTTTTCACTATAAAAAGATGCATTGGGTAGCCTCAAAGGGGATTTCAAGCTTTAGAATATTTGAGGTTAAGTGCTGTTAAGATTCAGACTCAGTTAACTAATACTTTTGTGAGGAGAGATTACATACCTATATTCGTCTTGGTTGGAGGAGTGCAGAGCTTATCAAAGTAGAGGAGACTCCTACTTCGGACCCTGGGAAGGCATGTGCAACATCAAGGCTCAGGTTGTAAGGTTTTCTTTCTTTTGAAATTAATACAAATATACTCATTTTTCTCAATAAGTTGTCAGTTAATGGTTTATTTCATAGATTCCTTGATCACTATGATAAGCATGGTTTATGATTATGTCTATATAGGTGCTATTTAATATTTTTCTTGTTTGTGACTGTAGGTTTACAAATATAACTCCTTCAAGTGCACAAGGGACAACAATGAATTCAAACAAGCATTGGACATACGGTAAGTCTTTTGCACCTCGATAGAGCTTTCTGTAAATTATATATGCTTAGAGAAAGATTATTTTATTTGGCTGTTTGTTGCTAGATACTTTTAGTACTAGGGAGATCGGTCTCGTCTGCAAGATGGATTAATCCACACAACAAGAAGATTTCTATTCAAGGAGATTTGGATTTAATTATTAGGCAAATCAAAGGAGAATATTTAGCCAAAAAACCTAGGCTAAGAGAATATATAAATGCTACCTTAGACCTCCTAAAAAAAATTGAAAAATTTGAACTTACCTCTCTCCCAAGAACTCAAAACAGCCTTGCAAATGAACTAGCTTTTGCTGCCAGCACTTACCAACTGCCTCATGCCAATGAAAAATACACGGTAAAGGTCAAAAGCAAACCAATTGTCCCAGACAACATAGATTATTGGAAATTTTTTGAAGGTGACAAACATATTGAAGACTTATCGCAATCAAAAAATGAGTTTGAAATTCGAAAACCAGAATCGTATCATGAAAATGACTGCACCGTTGAGGAACAAACACAAAAAATAGAGCCACCTTATGTTGCTGATATAAATATTCTAGAATGCCCTCATGAGGCAGAATTGTGCGAAGATTCAGACAAAAGGGACCTTGAGGTATTGCGATGCAAAGACAACTTATTGCCAAAAGGACTTGCACCCTTAGAAGAACTATTTGATTTCAATGATGTTGCTAGGAAGCCTAAAATGGAATCCACCGAAACAGATGTGGAATAATGCAACATAGGCAGTGAGGAAGAGCCTAAAATGATAAAACTGTCCAAAACACTACCAACTCTTATAAAACATAAATACATTGAGCTATTCAAATAATTTAAGAATGTGTTTGCCTAGGCTATGAGGACTTGAAGTCCTATGATACAAACATCATTCAGCATAATATTCCTCTCAAGGAGAACCAAAAACCATTCAAGTAGAAATTGCGTAGGATAAACCCTGTTCAGGGAAAATTTTAAGAACCCCCCTAAATTTATATGTATAATAAATGGGTGAATCCCCATGATACATAGGAAAAATGAAAGGCGATTTTATTAATAATATAATATGTATATATAATTTTTTTGGAGAATCTCTCATGATATTATATTATCTTGTAAAATCATGGCGAATCACCAGTACAAATGGTCAATAACCAGTACAAATGGTGAATCACTAGTACAAAATGGTGAATCGTTGTCTAGTGGAGTTCATGGTGTTGGTTCCAATGAATATATGGTAGTTGAACCAAGAGTTGAAGGAAGTGAACCACCGAGACCAAGCATGACACATGGTGACTCATGAGGGAAGTATTTCTCCTGCAGTTTGGAAAACATTTTCTTCTAGTTATGCTAAGTGTAGTGTTGTTGCTCATGCTACTACTAGCACTGATATTGAGGTTGGAGAGGAGTTTGAGGAGTCCTTCGACTCTGAGCCATTTGATGTTTATGTAGCTGCTGGTGATGATCCCATGTGTAGTAGTGGTGATGAGTTTGATTAGTGATCATGAAGGCAACAAAATATTCAAATTTAAACAGACCCATTACAAAAATTCCATGAAGAGAAAACTCTAGCAAAAAAATTGTCATGAAAATATAGATTCTATAGAATTATTAGAGATCCTTACTTCTCTATAAATAGATCCATGAGATGAATAATATGGTAAAAAAATGGGGACCGATATGTTTTATGGGAAGGAAAACTATTCCTGTTGAAATTCTTTCAGATGTAGAGACTTGATAGTTTTCAGTGAAGGAAATATTTATGAGCTTAGGGATTTCTCATAACCTTTTTTAGAGAGATCACCACAATGTATGAAGTTATATTAGAATTTTATAGGCTATATGCGTTGTAGATTTGGATGTTAGAAGTGGAAGACAACTCTTCAAATATTAGCAAAAGATATCACTTCAAAGTTTTGAACTATGCAAAGTTTTTCACTGTACAAAGGTTTTATCTAATATGTAGGCAACAAAGGCTTCCTTGTATTCCTTCAACAATAGTGTCACTTGAAACAATAGATTTTCTGTTATGTTGAATAAAGAAGCTTTGATGTTGTAAATTCATCCGGTTAGGGCAAAATTCGACTTGTCGGCTTTTCCACCCACAATGGACTCAAATGGAGGAGCCTTAGAATAACTCCCATCAACCCACACATTAGGATGAACACCTACCTCCTTTGTAGAGCTCACACATAGAAGCAATAAGTTACAGGAAGAGAGCAATGCCACCTTAGTATGCAGATTCATGAGATCTCGAGGAGACCCCTTACCTCCACCCATGAGACCCTTGCAATAGTCTCTTTGTCTAGGCCCTTTTTACAATCACATAAGACACCCTCCTTCCCACTGATCCAACTCTTTGCAAAGAGTAGCCTATATGCACAAGATCAGATCACTTTAGCTTCAGATGGTAGGAGATATTCACCCACTGGTAATAATATTTTAGAGGCCATTAGTTTCTCCTAGTCCTCCCTAATTAGTAGGTGATATCTCCTCCAAACATTGATCTCTTTCTGCAGGAAACCTTCAATCAAGATATTTCTCCTAATTCTGAAGTTCTTGAGAGGGACCCTTTCTTCTCTGGGACTCTCAGCTTTGTAACATTTTATATCTTGGATGAAGAATTTGAACCTTTAGGTATTTGACCTCAGAAGTTAGATATGCCTTTTATAGGAGCTTCACTCATGCTCCCACTAAATACTTTTTATGAAGTACCTTGCAGTCTATTAGACCTATTTGTGGCAATTTTCTTTTTGAAGCTCTATATTGCATCCCTCCACTTACAACTATCTAGGAAGCTTGAGCAGAGGAAAGATAGAGCTTGAGGAAAGGCTTAATTCAAACCTGAGCACTAGACTATTAATCACATCTTTACACTCTAGACCACAATTGAGGAAGCCCAACATTTCTCCTAGAAAGTTTACTATTGTTTCATAGACTTTCAAAAAGGCTTTTGAATATGTCCCCATAGAGCCTTTATTCCACATATTCAGAGATATTGGCATACTCATAGATATTGGCTTTAGTCTTACTGTTCTTCTTGTTTATAGTTTCAATGAATTATTGTCTGTTGGTGTTCGAAGAAATTTCTTCTGGGGGTATGGTCTTTAGTTTTTATCTGCATTCTGTCCTTCAAGTTTATTTGGCTCAAAAAAAAATTGGATCTTAGGCTCTCTTGTAGTGTTTTGTGGTATGAAATGTAGTGTGGTTTTTCCTATATCTTGAATTCACTGTCCTAAATGGAAGTTCGAACCCCTTAAGAACTATTCTGACAACTCTGTTTCTTTCTGCCTATAATATCCATGGATTAGAGAAGCCTAGGAAGTCTAAGAATTTATTTGAAGACATAATGCATTCAATGCAAGAGAACTTCCCTCTTCTCTGTAACTACAAAATTATATGAAAAATACCACTAGTGCACTTCTCAAAATGCCATAATTGAGAACAAAAATCCAATAAAAAAAGAAAATTGATTTTCTGGAGGAAGAATGCAGTATGTTGAGAAATATGGTCCTTAATCTCAGAAAAGTATCTCATTCTGCTGCTTCAAATCATAGGATATCAACAAATTCAATTCAATCAAATTCCAGAATTCAAGGAATACATATTTCACCAAATCATAGAAGACATGGATCTTGGAAATTAGGACTCTTCCTTCAAACATTGGGCTGAGAGAAGCCAACAATTTTCATGTCTTTCATAAAATTTTATGTTTAGTAACCAAACTATAATACTAGCTTTTTTCTTAAGGTTGTATACCTGTAAAAAGGATTGGGATTTATACACTGTTGATATTTGCAAACTGTTGATATTTGAAAATTTTTGATATTTGCAAAAAAATGATATTTATAAAATGTTGATATTTGCAAACTGTTGATAAAGAGTTTGCATTCAAATATTTTCAAAATGATTTTTGCATATAGATTTTTCGATGATTCCTCTTCAAATTCAAGGGATTTTCACATATTTTTTCTTGTTTTCAGCGACAGTGTAAAGAGGCTTCCTTATATGACTTCAACAAAAATATCAATTGAAAAAATATATTTTCTGTTATGCTAAATAAAAAAACTTTTATGTTGCAAATTCATCCAGTTGGGGCACAATTCAACTTGTCAAATTTTCCACCCACAACAAACTCAAATGGAGGAGCCTTAAAAATACATCCCATCAACCCACAAAAAGATAATCACCTCCCTCCTTTGTAGTCCTCACACATAGAATAAATAATTTACAGGTAGAGAGCAGTGCAACCTCAATATGCAGATTCATGAGATCTCGAGGAGACCCCTGACCTCCACCCATGAGACCCTTGCAATAGTGTCTTTGTCCAGGACATTTTTACAATCACATAAGCCAACCTCTTCCCCACTGATCAAGGTCTCTACAAAGAGAAACCTATATGCACAAGATTATATCTTCCAAAACATCAGATATTCCAATTTATCTAGTCCTCCATGAGGGGATTCTTCACTTGAGCTTCAGATGTTAGGAGAGATTCCCCGACTCGCAATAAAGTTTTAGAGGCCAGCAATTTCTCCTTATTCTCCCTTATTAGTAGGCGATAGCTCCACCAAACATTGATCACTTTCTTCAGGAAACCTTCAATCAATGTATTTCTCCTGATTCTCAAGTTCTTGAGAGGGACCCTTTCTTCTCTTGGACTCTCAGCATTGTAACATTTTATATCTTAAATGAATAATTTGACCCTATAGGTCTTGGACCTTAGAAGTTAGATATTCCATTATAGGAGTTGCACTCATGCTCCCACTACATACTGTTTATGATGTACCTTGCAGTCCATTCGACCTATTTGTTGTGATTTTCTTCTTGAAGCTCTATGCTACATCCCTCCACCTGCAACTATTTAGGGAGATTTAGAAGGTGCAACATAGCTATAGGAAATGCTGGATTCCATCCTGAGCATGAGACTATTAATTACATATTTAGACTCTAGGCCATAACTAAGGAAGCCCAACATTGTTCCTGGAAAGATTACTATTGTTTCATGGACTTTCAAAAAGGATTTTGACTTTGTCCCCATAGAGGATTTATTCGACATACTCAAAGATATTGGCATCTCAAAAACCCTTTTGTCAACCATTATGCATTTTATATGAGTCAATCCTTGGTCATATATGCACCAACACACGGGATATCATATTTTATCCCAAGTATCATTGGGGTAAAACAAGGTTGCCCCTTATCCCCTACACTTTTTGGATCTATATTGACAAGTTGGAGTCCTTTCATTGGCACATCCAAGATGGCAATGGTTTCCTTCTACACCATGTCTTAATTTATATTTTGATGTTTGTAGATGATGTGGCCCTTCTAGTCTCATCCCCAAACAAATTTCAAAGATAACCCGATGCCCTGGCCCTTTTTTGTGAGCTTCATCAATTGACTGTCAACCTAGGTAAAAACCAAAGTCATCATCTTCAATGTGTTGAAGAAAATTCTCCCTGATCACCATTTATTTCTCAAAGGAGAGGAGATCAAGATAACAAACTCATATACTTATCTAGGGGTACTATTCACAAGACCTCACTTTAGTTTGCAACATGCACTTCAACCGTGACTCAACAAGGGCTATGGTTCCTTGGCACTTCTTGAGAGGTAGTGTTTCTCAAATATTTTTCAAGAAATATCTAATAAGATTCCACTCATGCACACTCTTCGCCCAACCCAGAGTTCTAAATGGTTCTAAGGTTTGGGTACCTAGTTTACTAGAGTCTAATTGGTCTTCTACAAAGAGAGTATATATCATCCTCTTTTGTTGCATTGTTCAATGCAAGTAGCCAATTCCTCTACCCATCATCCTTATAGAGTTTGCAGCTCACCCCTTCCTACTTGAGACAATGTTTTGTCTTGTCCCTCTTTTACAATATGCTCAAAAATCCGTTGATACAACAAAGGGACATGATCGATATCCATACTTGGCCTTTTGCTCATCAAAGTCCATTGCAACAACTACTCCTTCAGCTTGGTCTCCTTGGTTCAATGAGTATTATGATGGACCAACTTCCTCCATTCAAATATTCCCTATATGCACCTAACCATCTCTTACCAACCAAATAAAAGATGAAAAAAATCATCCAAGAGGATATCTATAGGATGTAAAAATTAAAATGTACGAAGTAACAAATTAAACGATGTAAAAATTTCAATCACACATGCTTCACTTTATAGGACAGTTTGAAGGCCTTAACCTATGAATGTTGTGTTGCTTAAGGTTTGATTCGAAGGACCGACAAACAAATACAATATCCATCATTTTCCAACTTTGTGGCTATCTCAAAATACTTTTCAAACATAAAATTACAACATACTGTCACAAGGAGATTACTCACAGTTTAATAGATCAGACTTGACATCTTATATTAACAGTTTTCTTTTACATGATTTCAGTCTTCTACCCATTAATATAGTTGCCCAGATATAGTAAGAGATATGATCTATACTTAAATATTACTAGAGACTAGAATAATTTGGTTTCCTTGTAGGTTAAGGAGGAATGGGGATAAATACCTCATGTTCATGTTAAGTTTACTGGGATTGAAAGGGGGTGACTGTAGAGAGATAGGGTCTAAGAGGGTGGACACAAATTTTTTTAAGGGTAATGAGATATAAAATTTAAGTTGTCTCAACTAACTCTCTCTTGGTATGGGTATCTAGTCATCTGAAACAATGTTTTATAGACTATAAATTCTCAAAAAATATGAGTGGTTTTAAAGCCTGGAATGCATCTGAAACAATAGACCGTGAAGTAGTAAAGATAAAAACCTAGATAGTATGAACTGAAGAAAGCCAAATTTTATATTATAATAACCTCTCCATTTAAAGGCTTTAATAGGATTATTTTTGGATGCATCCATCCAGACATTGAACAAAAATGCAGTTTGCAAATTTTCCTGACTTCCAACCTTAATCATTGACTCAGTTACTCTTTTTTATCTTTGCAAATATCTAAAATGTCTATGCTAACTTTTATTAAAATTCACATAAGTAATAGGAAATGTAAAAAAGGAAATTCCTGTGCTAATCTGTAAGTCAATAATAAGAGAGAATCCAATGAAGAGTACATTGAGATCAACTTAAATATGTATCACCAAATACATGTTTCTTTTAGGAGACGTATGCATGTTTAGATACTTTTTTCATAAATTAAGGAAAATTCAACCTCATATAAACTATCTCGATTCTTAAACATTGGTTAGTATACATTCAACATTAGGGCAATACGATGAGACCTGAAAAAATCCTAGAAAAAACTTGTCAGTTTTATTGCTTGCCCCATTTACTAGACATGACCCTTAAAGAGGTTAGAAATCTTGTTGATCTGTATCAATCTTAAAATTTCATCACCAAGATATTATTGCCATAGGTTTTAAATTGGTTAAAATGCTCACCAGTCATTATATATTCTGGAGCAACATAACCATATGTTCCCACAACTCGAGTTGAAACATGAGTGGTGTCTCCCTCAGGTCCATATTTTGCTAGTCCAAAATCAGACAGCTTGGCATTATATTCCTGCACGAAGTACATATCTCTCCATAAATACTTAAGAGAATCCAAAGTGTTACACTGAGCCATATCATAATTTTGAAGTTGTAGGTACAAACCAAATCTAGAAAAATATTGGATGTTTTAAAATCTCAATAAGTCACTGGTCTTTCAGCCCCTCCATGAAGAAATGGCAGGTCTTTTGCTACACCCAATGCAATTTTCATCCTGATAGACTAGGGGAGTGGCATGGACCCTTCTGCATGCATAAGGGATGTACCATTAGACATAAAATATCTAAATATATTTTTCAAAATACAAATTTACAAATTGGGATTAAGACTCTCTAGAAGGACAAGGAATAATTATGTAGCTACTCGTTGCCAAAAAATGTGAAAGCCCCACGACACTGATGCTCAAAAATGAGATTTAACCAAGGGAGGCACATATTTCCTTGTGTCCAATAGAAGTTGATAAATCCAAACTAAGGATCCCAAAAGTTAATGAAAGAAAAGTAGATCATAAAGTATTCAATAAAGAAACATAGAGTTTGTTTTGGGTAACATCATCAGCATATAGTATGTTCTTCAACCAAGATGACCTAAAAATTCCATATCAGCCATTGAATTTTTCTGCACAGAAATATTCTAAGAAGAAATTTCAACAAATCCTCACCAAAAATGGATTTTTGTTCAGAAATGTACCCCACCATCTAATCACATTACAGAAACAAACATTAAAATTTAATATCTAACAATATTGAGTGTTCCGTCAAATTTAAAAATCATTCATGTTATGCTAAATGAATTTGATAACTTGGACACAAAGACCAACTTTTATCATATTCTTTCCATAAATGTCAGATCCATTAAAATGTGGAAAAATTTATGAATTCTTCACTGCTTTGAAACTTGTAGTTTAGTTTTTTTATCATTTATGTTGAATGGGTAGATCTAGTTTTTGTTTTATCATTATGACTTATGTAAATAAAATCCTTACACCAACAAATTGCATTTGGTATAATCTAATGGAGCCTTTAAGTATCATTTTAAGCAATACGTTGTAGTATCCTGTAAGTGCCTACATACTTTTCTACATTGCTTCTAGATACAGATCCTATGCTCAAAAATAATTAATATCATCCTATATTTTGTAAATATGAGTTCATGCCTCCCACATTCAAATAAAATATTAGATTTGTGGATTCAGATGCCTCAGTTTCTAGCATTCAAGTAAACAAATTCAGGTTCCTATGGTGATTATCTCGGTGGTTGTTTGGAGACAAATCTGATATATATGTCTCAAAATTATGAATGGGCCTAAACATATATGTCTTGACATATTGACAAACAACCTCAACAATATTATAGAATTCATATTACATGACATTCTCAACAAACATATGTTTTTTAGGATGAATGTGGCAATATACTAAACATTCATTTGATCTCTTAGTGTATAATGATTGTATAAGCATATATTCTGTCATTTAGAGGTGACAAACCTATTTGGTCTCTCAATAAAAATCGTGGCACACCTATAATATCTTCATCATGTAATGGGTGTGGTGTCTTTGTGACTATAGTGAATGTAACTCTTGGGACAAGATCTTTAACTTGTGATCTCAAACTGTCTTATAATGGCAGTATTAGAATGTGTATGAAGGACAAAACTCAGATTCATGTGATGACTATATTGACACCCATGAGATAAGCTCAATTTTTATATGATTCGACATTCATTATCAACACTTTTACATAAGTAGAATATTCAACATGCAAACCTGACACTCCTGTGAAGAAGGGTTAACATAATAGTGGCATATCCATGGAATTTCAAGTTCTATGATGATATAATCAGTATCTTGAAGTGGTGATTCCATCACAACATTCAAGGCATAAAAATCCAAACAAAAATAATAAGCACACAATCCAACTCGCACTTAAAATAAATCAATGTTTGAGGTCCTAAAGGAGACCAAAAACCCCCAAAACATTATTCTTTAACAATATGGTTTTGAAGCATAAGAATACCTTTCTTAGAGCGGGAAATACTCCCCTGTGTCATTGGCTTGAGAAATAATGCTCCTTTGTATCAATGTATTAAGAAACAATGCTCCTCTATGTCACTGCCTTGAGAAACAATGCTCATGTGTGTTGCTAAACATAATAGTGATAGTGAGATGATTATTAAGAATTATAAACATAATTATTTAACTTACAAAGGCAACGTTGATAATAGTTTAGAACAACTTCATCAATGTGCTTAGATATAATGGCTTCATCAATGTGCTTCGAATAAAAAACACTTTCCACCTTTCTATGATTTCCCGTGTTGACAAAAATGTATACATATTTAAATTTATTTCTCATAGAAATTCTATAATATCTCAAAAATAATAAATAGACACTATGTATTTCTTGTGTTTTTTTTCCCCTAAATAGGCGATTGTAATAATATAGAGGTATTATGATTTCTTGTTCTCTTTCCACCCATCACACCAACATCAGAATATCCATGGAATTGGCAGTGTATCTCTGACCATAGGTAATAGAATCACAAAGATATCCCAACAAGAAGCTATCTAATATATGAGGCTCATTCATAGATCGATTCAAATCTTTATAACGAGGCATATGGTAGGTGTTTGTAAAGAATCACCAGGGATCCTGCAATATATATATATATATACTTCTCCATCACATCATATCTTTAAGCACAAAAAGTAGTACATCAATTCTAGGTATTCCATCTTAAATTTACATCGATAAATGAGAGGGTCATCATCTAATAGGTAGACATCATCAAAATGACATATCTCGTCCACTCGCCATAATCATCAAGCTATCTACAAACTGCACCCTTCCTATTATTGACCCATAGGTTCATGTACCAAAAAAATTAATCATAATAATGCAGCCTCTAAGGTAATAGAGATATATATCAATCCATCATCAGTGTCATCATACTCAACTGTCATGAATTTCTTTTATCAATAATCATTGGGCAAGAAAAGTGATTGGGTCATTTTTCCAAGTATTTTATAGCTCCCTCTGAGGCCTTGCTTTAGGTGATCATCTAGCCTTCAATCACGAGCTCCTCATATGAGAGATGAGACTTTCCAAGATGCAACTGCAATAAGAAACTTCTAGGAAGCTTTCTTTAGGTCAGAGAGGAAAATTCTGAGGAATTATCATGGTCCTTCTTCAACCAGGGTGAAGAAATCCTGTCATGAGATTATCCCAAAACTGCTGCATTATCCTTCAACGCTATATGAATGCTACCAATGCATCAAATTCCCCAATCCATGATGAGGAGGGGTCCTTCACATTCAAGCATCCATATCCACAAGACCATTCTTTATAGGTTCCTAACGTAATGCATCAAAGATCCCAATTACCCAACCAAGATGCCAAAATCAGGGTCTTCTACTTATCATGCTTGTCAAGACATAAAATTTGTTATTCAATTTCTTCAAGGTACCTCTGTTTTCATGCTCATAATGATTGTTACAAGGAACTTCTCCAATGTGCCATGCTATTTTTTACTCCTAGCTTCCAGAATTCCAAGGGGTACCCAAAGGTGCCAACATAAAGGTGTTGCATGAACTTGCATTGCTCCAACTGTTAGAAAAAGATGTGAATGGCTAGCTACCAGTTGAGCCTTGCAATAGGTATGTATTTACTCTTGATTACTGTCCTTTTTCCTCTTCCTTATCCATATCGTGCCATGATATAATAATATAATGAAAGGATTTTGATGAAGAGTGAATGAAAAATGATCCTGATACGATTTAACCATCCAAACTAATTCCTGTTGCTTTTTATGTTGAAAATAAAAGAAGGAACAACAGGACTTAATCATGGGAAAGAAGATGCGTTAAATGCGGTCGAATCAGAAGACAAATCAGTAAGGATCAGCACAAGAATGAAAGAACTGTCTGAGGATAGCAATTTTTCATGGATCCCTCAGGATCTCCTGATCCTGAGGGATCACACTTATCTTTCCTTTTAAGCTATAAAGGGACAGGGAGAGCTAGTTCTCGATATGATGTACCCTTCACTTCTGCATAATTTGTAATTGTAATTCACAGAACGTAGTTCTGAACAACGATATTGTATTGTGATTTCAATTGACTGTGATGATTAATACATAATTCACGTTGTTTTTTATTCAAATATTCTGGAGTAGTTAAGCAGTATTCGCCAGTGGCTAAGGGCCCGATCTCTGGTGGATCTCACTGTTGTTCCCTGTGTTATACTTTTCCATTCATTGCAAGTGTATTTTTATTTTTTGCTTTGTAGTTGAAGTACTTTTGATAATTTGGATTTATGGTATTTATTCCCTTGAATACGCATTTCCAACTTATTTCATTGAAGAATTAGTTGGTAGTTAAAAGAACTAGTTTTGTTTATTTAAAGCGTAGAGAGTTATTTCCAATACTTTTCTTCTATTCAATAGTTCAAATCCAGCTGAAAGAGCTTGGTTAATGCTTCAGTGCTCTCGGTTGATTGTCATTTGAATTAGTTGAATTAAGAATGAATCACAGTTTTGGGTTATAATTCTTAGATAAATCACTTTCTTTAAAGCTTCAAGATTTATGATTGCATCTATATAAAACGATTTGGTTTAGCATTACTCTTTATATGTATAGCTTGCACATATTGCGTACACGCTTGAGATAAAAGGACTTACCTAGGTTGATAATTAATGTGAGGCAATTAGGAGTTTTTAAAGACACTTGTTAGCACCCAAAATTTTTGCGCCGTTGCCGGGGAGCGTGTTGCCACTCTGTAAAGAGTAATGTATGATTGATGTTTTTTTCTACTGAGGGAGAATTGGGTATTAAAAACGGAAGGTAAGAACCTGCGTAGCGAACGAGTAAAATGCTTGCTCATATGCTCGCTTTCTAGCAGAATTGCGTAAGAGTTTAAGGTAGGAATGAATGTTTATATTTCTGCATGAATGACTAAGAAGGAAAGACCTGAAAAAGACAAAATTCCTCCTTCTAAACCTGAAAAATCTAAGGGACCGGTGACCCTTGGACGATCAACTTTTATCGACGAAATATTAAGTAAAGCTAAGTCTTAGTCAGCAGTAGGACCCCGGATTGTTGTTGCCAGACATCCTATTGACTTTCTTCAAGCCGTGGGATCACCATATGTAGCTAACACTGAGATTCACAGTAAGACCGAAGGGATTGAGCAGATTTTTCAAGATACCGAGAATTCACAAACTCGCCCTTCACAAGAAGGAAATTCTTGCAACCTTCATGAAGGAGAAGGAGAAACAGGCAATCTTGAAATTAAATTATCAAAACTTAGATCTCCTGAAGTAGTGACTGAGCAAAGGACACCCAGTATTCCAGATCAAGGTAGTGCTGCTAGAACCATTCCAGCCTCTTGTAGACATCCTAGGAACAAGTCTCCAGATCTAGAGATCCCTGAAGAATATTGGCATATTTTTGACCAAATGGCTAATAAATAGCAGCCTCAAACTTCTACATTGCAATACCCTATTTTTGACACAGCTGTCAATGCCCCCATGAAGGCTATCCCATTAAAAAACATTTCTACCTTTCATGGGCTAACTTTATAATATCCCGATGCATTCCTTTTTGAATTTTATGTCTTATGCAGGGGTTATGAATACACTACCGACCCCCAGAAACTGAAGCTATTCCCCTCTACTCTGAAGGGAGCAACTCTGCGTTGGTTCATGGGACTCGGTGGAGGCACCATCAATGATTAGGACCAAATGAAAACATCTTTCCTTAAAAAATACCAAGATTATTGCCGAACTAGAGAACTAAAAGATGAAATTTTTCAAATGGTAGCTAAGCCTAACGAGACTCTGGAAGAATATGTAGAGTGTTTCCAATATACTATGCAAAGATCTCCTTACACAAATCTGCCTGATAATGTTCTAAAAACCACGATGATTAGAAGTATGAAAGACCAATGGGTAGAGACACTAAATATAATGGGTAAAGGTGACATTTATCACGAAAACTATAACAATATTATAGATTTGTGCATCAAGTGTTCTAGGGGCAGTACAAGGCTAAAACCAGTAGTACGCGATGCAAGCCCCAGAGACAGTAAAGCCTCAGGAGGAAGCATTACACGAAGCGAAATCGGCAGTCTGTTGGAGGATTTCAAGACTGATATCTTGGGGAACCTGACGACACAATTGGATGTCACGCAAGCTAAGAAAAAGAAAGCTATAGTAGAATAGAACTTGGCTATTTTCTACCCCCATTGTAGAAAAAAGCACAGTCATAAAGAATGCCCCTTAAATATGATACGATCATGTGCCATATGCACTAAAGAGCACGCTACGGAAAGTTTCCCATCACTCCCAGGATTAAAAGCAGTCTTCAAGGAAGCGGAAGAAGAAGTGGAACCAATATATATTTTGAACCAACGTCGTCAATGGCAAGCGCATCAGACAGGTATGCCTACCGATCCATCTTCATTATTTCCTCCCTCGCAATATAATTCTCAGAAATATTCAGGGGCAGCATGGCAGAATCAACCACCCTTTTTTCCACCTCAAGCATTTTTTATTCCACCTTGGCCGAATCAATAAAATCCAAATAATAATAATTTTCCAAACTCCCCTTACCCACCACCATTCTAGCAGAACAACCCTTATTCCTCCCAATGGTCCCCTTGCACCTCAAAAAATCAAAACTGGCAATCAAATTGGCAAATATCTACGAACCAACCTATGGGGACAATTCCTCTGCCTCAACCAACTTTACTAGCACCTTACATGTTGCAGCAGAATCCTCAATCTAATATACGACCGCAACTTCCAGCTCAACCCAAATCAAATCCTAACAACAGACCAGTTCAGTCAATACAAATCATTGAGGGTTTGGACCCTAAAGATGAGTTGAAAGAATGTAACAAACTAAGTTGAGATCTGGACGCATAATCACTCTAGATAAGGATAGAGATTTGCAACCTAAAGAACTGCACACAAATAAGCCTCTGACCGTAGATGATCAACAAATAAAACAAGGGGAAGATACAATCAGACAAAAAAATCCTGAACAAATCATAACCACTTCCCCCCCATTTCTAGAAATATTGTTGATACCACGCCTGATTGAATATCCTGACTTTGATCTTCTGGGTGAACTTAAGAATATTTGTATAAAAATTCCCCTCCTCCAGGCTATCCAAGATATTCCAATATATGCCAAAAATATTAAAGAATTGTGTATAAAGAAGGTTGTGAGGAAAACAAAAACAACCCCTACTGTCCATGTTGTCGGGACTTTGTCTGATTTATTACTAGGCAAAGAGACTCCTGTATAATATGAGGATCCCGAAAACCCCATTGTCACAGTCCAGATAAATGGCCATTCTTTTCCCAATGCTTTAGTTGACTTATGGGCAGCCATCAATATTATCACAACTACAACTTGCAACATTATTGGCATCACAACCTTGGAACCAACAACTATCTTACTGGAACTAGCTGATCGTTCAGTCATTAGACCAGAAGGAACATTACCGGATGTAATGGTCTCTGTAGACACTTGGGAATACTCGGCGAATTTTTTGATTATTAATCCTAGGAACCAGCTAGATGGACATCCTTTAATATTAGGAAGGCCTTGGCTAGCGACTGTTGATGCTTATATCAGCTGCTAGACAGGAAGTATGACTATAACCAGGGGGAATGATGTGAAAAATTTAGCTTTATACCCTCCTGCTCAGCCAAGCTTGACTATTGTGAAAAACAAGAAGCAACCTGCAACATACTTAACAGAAAATATTTGGTCACCATTGACTGTGGTAGATGCCCTTGAATTCAAAAACCAAACTGAAGACGATGTCATTAATACTTTTATCAATCATCCTACCATAGTATCGAGTTTGAAATGCCACATGATTAAAGTAGTCATTGACAATGAAATCGAAGAAGATCTCCTGAGAGATATCAATGACCAAAAAATACCAAAAACCATTGTTTATAATAGCAAACCTATCGAAATTAAGCCAGGGAAGATCGTGAACATTAACAGTAATCTGAGTGATGACCAACAACATAAACTTATTCAAGTGCTTAGAAAAAATAAAGGGGCTTTCGCTTTGGATTACTCAGATATGAAATGGATTGACCCTCAGTTAAGAATGCATCATATCTACACTGAAAAGGATGCAAGAACCATTCGACAACCTCAACGTAGATTAAATCCTCACCTAAAAGATATTGTTAAAGAAGAACTTCAAAAACTGTTAGATGTGAATTTTTTCTATCCTATATCTGACAGTAAATGGGTTTCTCCATTATTTTTGGTTCCCAAAAAGAATGGGAAATGGCGAATATGCGTTGACTATAGAGAACTCAACAAGGCAACGCAAAAAGACCATTTTCCCCTTCCATTTATTGATCAGGTTCTAGATACACTGGCAGGGAAGAATTTTTTTTCTTTCCTGGATGGCTTCACTGGCTACAACAAAATTCAGATTTCCCCTGAAGACCAGGATAAAACTACCTTGACCTATCCATGGGGAACATTCGCTTACAGGGTATTACCTTTTGGATTGTGTAACACACCTACCACATTCCAAAGAGCCATACTCAGTATTTTTGCAGACTTGATAAATGAAGGATTAGAAGTATACATGGATGATTTCACACCCTATGGAGATGACTTCGAGCAAGCATTATAGACATTGGAAAAAGTTCTGGAACGATGTATTTCTACTAGCCTATTCTAAGTCACGAAAAGTGCCATATGATGATGACAGAAGGTCTGATCTTGGGTCGTTACATTTCAGCAGCTGGAATTCAGGTAGATTTGGCAAAAATACAGGTAATTCTCTTACTAGCTACTCCCTACACTCAAACAGAGGTACGTATTTTTCTGGGATTTGCTGGATATTATCGTAGATTTATCAAGAATTTTTCATAGATTGTTGCACCATTATATTCCTTAACAGGAAATAGTGATCTCATATGGACTGACAAATGTGACACTGCTTTTATGTAATATCCCCAAATGGGATATTTTACTAAATTTGCATGAATTTACTTAAAATCGAAATTATGCTGTAAAATCAACATGCATTTAATAGAATATTGGCATGTAAAATAAAAACACATAAAATACTGCTCCAATACCGCATAGAACAGGAAGAATCTCAGATTTTATTATAAATAATAACAAAGTTTACATACAGATCTGACCCAGAAAGAGATGACATGGAAAACTGGCCAACAATACAATCTGTTGCATTGCTACATGACGATGGCCCCCAAAACTGAACTGTTGCACTCTCCCTCCGGCAACAGCTACCACTGAATCCACTAAAGCACCTGTTTAAGATCTAAATGATCCTCACTCCAATATCCTTGAAGCTCTGCGAAACTTCTGAATGAAGTCTCCTTAAAGAGAGTTGGGTTTTCGTCCAACACTCACAAATCACCCAAGGGTTTCCATCCTCGGGCTACAGCTGAAGTAGAGGACCACGTCTCAAACCTCTCATACAAGAAAATGATATGATCCAAAAGATATCTCTAAATGGCCTCCTCCCTTTCTTTTATAGATCTCTTGGAGCCTTCTAGAGAATTATTTTATTATTATTTTATTCATGGAGCACTCTTCCATCTTATTAAAATATTCATTTTTAATGCAGAAAAGGGTAAATCAGCTACCACACCTCCTACGATCACTAAAACTCGCGTCCAACTATCCCACCATGTAGGTATCCTCGTCCCGGTTCCAATGAGATATTACACTAAGGTGTTCCATCATGTATTCCTCCCAAAATTCCACCTTCAACGTAATCAGCTGAGTTAAGCCCATAAATAACTCAAATTTTAGAAAGTTGTCAGAATGCATTGGAGCGAAATCCAAAATGCTCGAATGATGGAATATATCAAGCGAATGCCACCCGACCACATAGAAACTCCACAAAAATCCTCCAAAAATCCCCTGGGCCCACCGATGACACCAACCTGTACGTGTGACCAGTTTTTTTCTAACTCTGGAAGTCCCTCCTAGCCCTGTCATAGGTGACACCAAAAAAAGAATATTACAGACCTTCTTCCCCAAAATTGCTTGCCCTCAAGCAATCCAAATATGTGGGCCACCCTATTGGCCCACTGCAACTGAGACCCAATGCCCGGATCCCATACAAACCCTTCGGTACTTCTATGCACCTGTGTCAAGCCACTCGGAATAGACCCCTCAATTTCAGGATCCCAAACTGATCTCTCACTGCACCAGTCAACAAACAATTCTCTCGGATCCCCATGCCATGATGTCCAATCATCGCCCAAGTCCCACGGCTCAGACTGCGCACTGCCTCTGACTATAGGTGATGCCCCATTAAGTGAAGTCCGCCAAAAAGCATCACTGTTCCCTGGCTCTTGCTATGTTGTACCTCTATCTGTATAAGCTGCCCCACCAACTACGTACCAACTCATCACCTATCTCTAATCCAAGTCCTGACTCAATCCCATTCTGATCCCGCTCTCCTGAAATCGGGATGGAGAGATGAAGAAACGACGACCTATGCCCCACTGCCAGCTGGAATCTGTAACATCTGCTATGTCTAATGGCCCCTGCTCTACTGTGCTCCCTACGAAGAAAATCGTACCATCAAGAGGGTACTAGCTCATGATCTCCCACCAATCTATCCTGGAAGAAGAATCCAATGTAGTGTCAAATGCATACGAAATATGCCTAGATAAATGTCACCAGCTCATAATCAACTCACACTGCTTTGTCCCATCTGCCAACGAAAGCTGCCTGTAGAGGAAAGCCCCTCTCTCTATAATGAGCCAAAGTGGGCAAGATATGATGCAAGCCCCATCTATGTACTCCTAGAGAGTGCTACCCCTTGAGGGTGCCGCAACTCTATTGACTGCATGTGCACATATCTGCACCTCATCAATGTGTCGACCCACAGATGGATGCTCCACCATCTCCAACAACTCCTCCCAGTCCTGATCAGGAGTGTCATGCTCTTGCTATCTACTAGCCCCCTGCAGAACCATCCCATCAACCTCCAACACCTCTAGAGGATATGGATCTACAACTGCTGTCACGGGACTCGATGTTTGTGCATCTGACCGCTCCACCTTAATGGCTGACCCTAAGGTTAGCCGCATATCCATCATAAACTCAATGTGAGTGCCTATATGGCTCTCCCCTAAAGGAATATCATGCCTAATGTGCATAGTATCCTCCTCTACTGACTCAGGCTACATCATATGCTACTCTCACTAAATCTTCACAAGTGACTCATCACCTAGATTATCTCTCATAGATTCCCCTGACTTCTCACCCTGCACACTGGAACACAACTTCAGTCTACTGTCATCATCTTTTCATGACTGCTCTCTCTCCCCAGAAGCCTCCTCAACTGATCCCATGGACTCATCTGAAGAAGAGTCCTCACCCTGGCATACAAAAGGAATTCCATCCTATTCTACCTCCACCACATCATCTACATCACTCAAGCATAAGTGATTAGGCCCCCAAAGTTCTTTGCAGATGAAGCAAAGTCCCTTCCTCATCAGCTCATTTCTGCTACCTAATCCACCAAACTGGAGCAGCTCCTCCCTAGTCAATTGTCTCCTGGAAAGCTCAATGTTCTACTCAAGTAGCCCTTGGGCTAGCTCATAAGCAGAAGGTGAGACCAATTTCTCTCTCCTTCAAATGCTTAGCAACCTAGTCTGCAACTCCCGGTAAATGGCCTCTCAGACTCCCATACATGACGACAGGATGGACTGCATGTGTGCTATGAATGTGTTAGAATGATGTCTTTTAATGCTGAAGAAGCATTGGAACATTTGCAGAATCAAGCCATCACACTCAAAGTCAAACATGATCTCATGAGTTCGGATCATGGCCATGACCTCTAAAAGCTTAAGCTTCCTCCCAAATGTAGAGCCTGCATAGTTGTCCAAATCCCGAAAGGTTCCTACTATTAGTCTAAAAATTCTTTTCATAATGTCATCATTGTAGGGAGGGAAGGGTGTTGTTATCCTCAAAATATCACTGAAACAAGAGGCAACTATAAGCTAGACTCTCTCACTTGGATGTTCCAAGAATTTAGCTTGTACCAATGCAAGCATAGATGGCTCCAAAGCCCAATTTAAACTCCAATTAGATTGTTCTATCTTTGAAATACATGATTCCAGTCTCTCCAACATGGGAAATTAATTTTGTGATCTTCCATTCTTTAAGTCCATCCCAAGTGCATAAAGCCAATTTCCCACTACTCTCTCCTTTTGTAAATTCCTCGGGTGCCTTTGTTGGAGCAAATTATGTACCTCCTTGGAGAAGGGTCTGTTGTTTTGTTTCAAAGAACTAACTTCTGCATTGTTTAATATTTTTGGTATTTGGTTTAGATCGCAACACACTGAGGCACTGTTATGTTGATTTAGGAGTTGTTTTAAAAACTTCATTGTTTCAACGACATATATGGAAGTAACAGTGGTTTAGCTGGACTTGCACAAGCCAAGCTACAAGCACCAAGTGATGAGTGCAAGCAAATCTAAACGCTCCAATAGCAAGCTGCTCCAAAAACTGTAGCACTGCCTTAAAACAACACTGTTGCCTGAATTTTTCCTCTGATTTACGCACCGAAAACTACTCAAAAATTTCTAGGAATTTGGGAAGGTGATCCTTGCCCAAAACCCAGAAAAACCCAGAAAGGGTTTCCTCTAATTCCAACCATCAAAATCTGACCCTTTGTAGTTTCGCCATCTTCCAATTTCATTTTCTGGCACTGCAGCTGCTCCTATCAATCATTCCTCTCCAAAATCCCAGCCAACCTCCTCAAATGGCTCCCCTATCAATCTCCCAACACCCCAGCTCTAAAATCCCACCAATGAAGCTCCCACAAATGAGCCTCCTCCAATGACTTCGTAGGCCCTTCTAACCAAAATAGCCAAAATAGCTGCAACTGAAAACTGGAAACCTGCAGGCTAATCCAAGATTGAAGCTTTGATACCACTGTAATTTCCCCAAATGGGATAATTTACTAAATTTGCTTGAATTTACTTAAACCCGAAATTATGCCGTAAAATCAACATGCATTTAACAGAAGATTGCCATGTAAAATAAAAACACATAAAATACTGCAATCCAATACCACATAGAACAGGAAGAATATCATATTTTATTATAAATAATAATGGGGTTTACATATAGATATGACCCAGAAAGAGCTGATATGGAAAACTGTCCAACAATACAATCTGTTGCACTGCTACACGGCGATGGCCTCCAAAACTGAACTGTTGCACTCTCCCTTAGGCAACAACTACCACTGAATCCACTGAAGCACCTGTTGAAGATCTGAATGATCCTCACTCCAATATCCCTGAAGCTTTGCGAAACTTCTGAATGAAGTCTCCTCAAAGAGAGTTGGGTTTTCATCCAACACACACAAATCACCCAAGGGTTTCCGTCCTGGGGCTATAGCTGAAGTAAAGAACCATGTCTCAAACCTCTCATACAAGAAAATGATATGATCCAAAAGATATCTCTCAATGGCCTCCTCCCTTTATTTTATAGATCTCTTGGAGCCTTCTAGAGCATTATCTTATTATTATTTTATTCATGGAGCACTTTTCCTTCTTATTAAAATATTCCTTTTTAATGTAGAAAAGGGTAAATCAGCTTCCACACCTACTATGGTCACTGAAACCCGCATCAAACTATCCCACCATGCAGGTATCCTTGTCTTGGTTCCAATGAGCTATTACTCTAAGGTGTTCCATCATGTATTCCTCTCGGAATTCCACCTTGAGCGTAATCAGCTAAGTTAAGCCCATAAATAACTCAAATTTCAGAAAGTTGTCGGAATGCATCGGAACGAAATCCAAACTTCTCGAATGATGGAATATATCAATAAAATGCCATCCGAACGCATAGAAACTCCACAAAAATCCTTCAAAAAGCCCCTGGGCCCACTGATGACACCAACCTATACATGTGACTAGTCTGTTTCTAACTCTGGAAGTCCATC
>JAXQQM020066046.1:0-66328 GCA_034641835.2 Pinus albicaulis
TTTGGTATACTTGACCAACCCTTGTAATGGTTCAGCCATCCCATTCAAAAACATGCATACCTTCCTGTTCATAGTGAGGTTGGATACCATCACTGAACGCTGCAAATACTTAACAATATAATCCTCAAGATCTCCCTCCAGCTTGAGCTTGGTTATCTTGGCAAAGTGAGCTTCCGGATCCATTGGATCAAACCTCTCCACTAGCTTCTTGGTGAAAGCTAAGTGTGAAGTGATATGATGATGCCCAAGTGTGGTCAGTCCATGAAACCACCAATCTTTAGCTTCCCCTTCTAGGAGCAACACAGCTATCTTGATGGCTTCTATCTTAGAAACCTTGTTGAGCTGGAAGTATGTGTCCAACTTCTCCACCCATGCTTTTGCTATGCACTTAGGTGTCCCATAAAATGTGGGCAAGAAGAACCCTAACATACTGTGCTATAGGGCTGATCCCTGCATAAATTTATCCTCCTTTTGATGAGGATCAATCCTCCTTTCATCCTTGATCCGGCAAAACTCCTGAAAGCTCAAGTGCTCCTTGAACCTTTGAGACTGGAGTTCATACTCTTAAAAATATTCCCCCATAGTGCCCTCCTTATCTCCTCCAGTTAGAAATGAAGGCATGGTGGAGAATTGTGATACAGTTGAATGCCCCATGCCATTTGCAGTGCTGGTGCTTGCCTCATGGAAAAACCCTAAAGAGTCCTCTTCATGCCTCATCTCCTTAACATCCCTTGCAATGTTCTACAGGGTTTGAAGTACTATATTTGAGATGTCTTCCTTCTCCATGCTGAAGATAAATCCCTAAATCCCCCCCCCCCCACAAGTTGAGCTAAGAGCAGAGCTCTGATACCACTGTAATATTCCTTTTCTGAAATTTCTGCAATATCTCCAATGAGGACGCTGTATAAGGAAATCAGTGCAAAAATAATGTAGACCAAGACTTGGATCCTCTAATATATGCTGTATTTAGCTTAAATAAAGAATGGAATTAGAAAAAAATCACTCTAGCTACTCTAAACAGATCTCTCCAGCTCATATATGCATAAAAGCACCACAATCCCACTGCTTCATAAAATAGAAATGCCAGAGACTGCAACAACATTATTTTTATTATAGAATCTACAGAAAAATATGGTTTAATACATATCTAGAGCTTTCATTAAGCATGGAATCATAAATGAGAGGTTAAACCTCTTTTACAAGCACCTCGGAATGCCCCGAAAAGGGTTTCCGACAAAATAACAACAATAAAAGTAGCTCTGCAGAAAATAACGTTGTACCCAACAACATTGAATAAAGAAAGATCAAATATGATCTGAAATGGAAAAACAATACACTAATTTTCCCTAGGCCTTCATCAATAGATCTCCCAGAGTGAAATAGACTCCTCCTTCTTTGAAACAAGAAAAATAGGAAGATGCAACCCCAGCTACTGCAGCTACTGCAGAAATAACGCAATCCTTGGAAGTGACTGTTGGCCCCCTATAAAGTTTTGACAGGCAAACAGGGGGCTAAAATGTTTTTGAGCCTTCAAGGAATGCATTTCCTCTGAAAACACATCATCCTTGAAGCCTCCTTATGCCTTTATCCTTTTCTAAATCCTCACTGCTGATTCCCATTATAAAGCCTCTCTGATTGCAAAAAATTATGCTCCTAAAGGCCTTCATTTATCCCTTGTATCCCTGCAAAATGTCCCTTTTCAACCATTTTTCCCCTTTGTTAAAGCTCACCTTTTTTACCTTCTAAATCCTCCCAAAATCCCCTTTAAATCCTACACATACCCCTGGTTGGGTTTTATTTCCCCTTTTTCCCTTATCGTTACCCTTCATTGGCCTTGAAATGCACTAAAAATGGGCCAAAAACCCATTTCCCACCTTAGGACAGGCCTAGCCCCCTTCGGCCAGCCCCCTAAAACCGTTTCCCATGTGACCTAGGCACTAGAACCGGATGCTAACCCGAAAGGCGCTTATCGCAAATGTGTATCGGGAGCGTTTTGAGCTGTTGATCTATACAGATCGGATGATCGTCGCAAGCTCCATAGCGCCTGTGGCCCACTCCGTTTGCCCCTCTGATCGCATCACAAGCTTTCATTCAACCCGCCGATCAATGGTCCGCGTTCACCCACCCCGATGGTCCCCATGCCAAAACACCGTGCAGAAAACTTCCAGTTTCCATCGCACCACCTTAGGAGGGCAGGCGATATTTCTCATTTCGGAGCGATTCCGCTCACCGCATGACGCGTGGCCCGGCACACTGTTCAAAGAACACCCTCCATCGCACGTTATAGTTTGGTCGCAGACCTGATGCGATATGTGCGTACACCATCCGATCTAGAGCTATCCAGCTAATGGTGATCGCGCCACGAAGTTTCATGGGAGTTAACCAAGGCAAACCGTACCCCTGGCCTACCATCCGTCGCCCTCTGCTACGTTTTCCACCATCTATCTCCTCCTGATATCGGACAGTCTAGATTAACTACATGTCCCGCCGTTGAACGGTCCCGCCACGTCATTATTCCACGTGTGTTCGTCGTTTATATTGCATTCAAAGGACCCAATATCAATGTTTTGCATTAGAACCCGCTCCATTTCACCAACTTTCACCATGTTCCACTGTTTCGCTGCGCTTTCACCATCACCCCGCACTGTTCCACCTTCTCGCCACACTGCGCTGTCATTCTCGCTATCCCCACTGTATCCGCCTTCCCATGCATTGTTTCCTTAACGTGTTTACGTGTTTTGCAGGGTTACACGTAGGCTGAAATCTTCCATGATTCATAGTCTACGTTACAGTTACAGAGAACAAAGGAAAGGACCATTTTCAGGAGCTGAAATTATGGAGAAAGGCTTGGGAAGGTGCCACAACATGAATTTCGTTAAAGGAGTAGGGTTAAAGTCTGTCAAACCTCTCTAGGGCCATTAAAGCACAGATTTCATAGTCAGAGGAAATCGTGGAAGCGACAAAGAGTATCAGTGAAAGATTAGAGAATTTAAAGCCAGTAATCAGAGATTTTTGAAGTCTAGAGTTAGTAATTTAAAGGTGAAATATCAAATTGAAGACCTCATGGATCATACAGAAGGCCCAGGGCACACAAAACAATATGTATCAGTGTAACCATCAGTAGAATTTTCTTTCCACATAGGACAAAGTGCTCATACCGTCTTCATTCTTTTTCGTGTCCCTGAGGAAATTTCCGCCCTGACAACAGTCCTATGCTACCAGTGCATTAGTTATGCAGTATGGCAGACCTCACAGTTGTCTATCCACCTCGGTTTATTCACCAGAATTCTGCGAAAGGCTACAACAAGTACATCAAAGACATACCTGGAGTAAATTGCAGCATGACAAAGACCACTCCATCATCCAAAGAGTACCAGAGATAAATGCCCAGAATTTAAAATAGAATGGGGTCTCGGCCCTCTTCCTCTTCCAGGTTTTAATACTACATTTAGCTTTCCATCTACCTCCTCAGCCTCTTTTCAACTATAAAATTCATGAAGAAACTCATTGTAAGGGTTGTTGTTCGGTTGTTGCCGATTGCTGTTAGAGGGATTCAGTTTGACTGTTAGAATAGTCTTGGGAGGGAGTAGCAGAGTAGTTTGTAATGTAGTAGGCTGGGAGGAGAAAGTTGGAATGTAATCAGCCATTGAGCTCAGTGTGTGTGACTGGTTTTGCATTAATTAATCAAGAAAATTTCACAGGATCATGGTCTATTACTACGGGTGATGTTTCTCTTATCTTATTATTTTATTACATTTTCATGCTGTTCATTGGCCTTCTGGCTTGCATCAGAAATCTGGCATAGGATTTACCCTTTTTAGGTACCCTATGTTTATGCTCTCCTTACCTTTAATTTTTTTTGCTGATAGTGAATCTAAGAGTAAATTCAGCTAATTTAACCAGTGTAGCGGTTCCATATGCTACTAGCTGATGTATGAATTTGGGGTTTTCTGCTTGGATATTCTTGCTGGTGTCAAAGCATTGAAGGTTAAAAGTCCTTCTCTGATCTATAGACCCTAGCTCTGTTAAAAATTATCTCTGTTTTCCCTTGGAGCATGCTAAAGTAGACCTGGAGTTAAATGACCTCTGGTCTGATCTATAAGCTGCCCCTTTGTCCCTCCATTAAAAGCTGCCTATGAGTATGTCAAAGCAAGTCTGGAGTTAAATGACCTCTAACCTGATCTATAGACAGCAATTGGGTGTCTTTCCTTCTTCCACCTTCTTTCCTTAACGTTCCATTCCATTATCTATCTAAAAGATCCTTTAGTGTAGATGTCTTGCCCTTTGAAAGCATTAGCTAGTTGTCTGCATGTAATTACCTTTCATGAATCCATAGCCCAATGGATAGCACATTCTTAACCTATCCTCTTCACCGAAAAATCCTGCTATTTTTCTCCTTTCTTTCCATTACATTCTCAGTCTATGAGATCATGACCAACCCAACAACCAACCAACCAAATAATTTTAAAACCCCCCCTTGTGCTTCATAACTAGCCTAATACATCATCTTGAGCTTCAAAGATATATCATTATTTGCCTTATCTGGAGATATCCCTCTCTAGGTCCAGGAGGGCTAGATCCTAGGGCCCCAAGTGGTTTGATGTTGTCTCATCTTTTGGTCTTGCCAATCTGGCCAAAACATGGGAACCCCAACATAATGGCGACTCTGCTAGGAAGTTGAATGCATTTCAACTTAAAAAATTCTTAGGCACTCAAAGACCCAGAACCTCTGGTTAGATTGGTATCTCATTGTTGATGGTGGACAACAGCCTGCTCCAAACAGTCAAATTCATCCACCTGGCAACTCCACACTCCATAACTCCTAGAAGACCAAATGACTCCACTGGTAGAAGACTCTGAACTGGTTGAGAAGATACCGTGACCTCTTTCTGATTTACAAACATGCTTCCATGCATATAGAGAATATATGCCCCAATGAGTAGGGAGCATATCCCTAGATTCCCACACAAAATGCCTGAAGTGGACTGGTTAGAAAACCTGCCTACCTTTCAGGGTGAAAACGTTGATGACCCCTTGTTACGTCTCATCATGTTTCATATACATGTGTGGAAATTAAAAGTTGAATGGCATGAAGACAGCCTAATGAAAATGTTCATGGCAACATTAGAAGGAAAATCTAGGGTCTGGTATGAATGGTTAGAACCTTTAAGAGACATGCACCAAGTATTTTACATTAATTATAAAGGAAAATCTCCATCCTTATCATGGGATTGTTATGATCAATCTCAGAATCTCATACAATACTTGTTAGATATGGATGAGGATTTGGTTAATATGCATCCTAAAGATCTGTTATCAGCCATTCAAGAATTTCATATGCATCCTAGCTATCACAAGAATATGGATGAATCAGCTGAGGAAGAAAAAATTCAAGAGACCGTAGACATTCCTCAAGATATTCCTGAAAACTTAGATGCTGATCCACCATCCCTTACAGTTGAGGCTTCAGAGGACATTCTGCCTCAAATCCAGTCTTCAAAGGAAACAGAGAACTGTTGCACTTCTGCACAAAGGAACACAAGACCATCTTCCCCTTTGATAGAAGAAGAAATAGATCAGATCATCAATGGATAGCCAACCTTTGATTTTTTTTACAGATCAGACATTCTTGTCCATTCATCTGATGAGATTTGTTGTACAGAGATGGAAAGCTCACATGTAAATCAGAGTGAAGAAAAATCTGCTGATAATCCAATATGTCTGGTTGGAAGCATTGCTTATATTCATGGTTTTCCTATTTTTGATCCATCTGATGATGATGTTCTCCAAATAGAAGATGTTCTTGCAGGGTCATCATTAGTAGATTTATGGGAGGAAAATCAGTTCCCTTTACTTCCAGAGAGTAATGAGCCAATGCAGGCTATTTATGATATTGATGAAGAAAGCTTTAAGAGTGCAGAAGAGGGTGAAGGATCTCTAGATCTTTGCTTCACTCCATTACAACTCATCAGTAATGTTTCTCACATGATTGGAGGTCAGCAACCTTTCATCTCAGAAGATGAAGAGGAAAACAAGGAAGAGACCTTTGAGCAGTTTGAAAGCAAGGAGTTTTCTCTTGAAGAAGAGGGAGCAATAGATCAAACCCCTGCTCAGGAATACATGGATCTCTTCACAGAGCTCGACCCACCTGATCAGAACATCCCAGAGCTCCAAGAGGACAACACTGCCATATATGATGAGTCCTCCGGTTCAGAAAATGAAGAAGATGAGGGAGATTCTGTTTCTCAAGAGAGTCTTTTCTTGATCCAGTGGAAGAAGAGGAAATCCTGGTTGAAGCCTGCCTGCCAGATATTCATAACCATGTATCATTTCATGATCCTTATGTTCATTTCCTGCACACATTTGAAGAAGGATCAAGGGTCTTTTTGAGAAGTGTGTTGCAGACAGCAAGAAAATTTTTTGTAGCTGCTGTTGTGGAACGAAAAGAGTGGGAGCAACCCTACCTATCCAGCATGCTCAAAGAGTTGAGCAAGAAATACTAGTCATGGGATCACTTGATGGATTGGTTGCATTGGAAGACAATGTTTGTAAGCTAGACTTGTAAATAGTCTAGTTAGAATAGGGTAGGTAGGAAAATCTCAATAAGGTTCAGTCTGTGAGCATGTAGTTAGTTGCTTTTAATTTCTGCAAAGCCCAACAAGCTAGACAGTCTAATCCTGGCTTGACTGTTTTTCAATTTATGTCTTAGAATATAGAGAGGAAATCTGCTAGACAGTTTAATCCTAGCAGATACTAGTTTAGGTAGAGAAACTATGAGGCCAACAGTCTAATCTGGTCTCATGGAGTAACAAGGGTAGAAATAGAATAGGTTTATTTTCCTGTTTGTAAAAAAATGATGATGTAAAGGGTCTGCAAGTCTAAATGCACCCAAAAGATAAATGCTAGGACTATAGTGTGGGTAGGTAGTTGTTTGGGAGAATTTTTCTGCTGATATGATGTCTTCATGGTTTGTGGCAGATGATCTAAGAAAGAAAAGAATGAGTCAAGTACCAGGCATCTGGCCTACACCAAAGATTTATTTTCTGAATTCTTGACTCCTTCAAGAAGAAGCCATCCCCATGTGGAGCCACTGTTAGCCCCCTATAAAGTTTTGACAAGCAAACAATGGCCTAAAATGTTTTTGAGCCTTCAAGGAATGCATTTCCTCTGAAAACACATCATCCTTGAAGCCTCCTTGTGCCTTTATCCTTTGCTAAATCCTCACTGCTGATTCCCATTATAAAGCCTCTCTGATTGCAAAAAATTGTGCTCCTAAAGGCCTTCATTTATCCCTTGTATACCTGCAAAATGTCCCTTTTCAACCCTTTTTCTCCTTTGTTAAAGTTCCCCTTTTTTAGCTTCTAAATCCTCCCAAAATCCCCTTTAAATCCTACACATACCCCTGGTTGGGTTTTATTTCCCCTTTTTTCCCTTATTGTTACCCTTCATTGGCCTTGAAATGCACTAAAAATGGGCCAGAAACCCATTTCCCACCTTAGGACAGGCCTAGCCCCCTTCGGCCAGCCCCCTAAAACCATTTCCCACATGACCTGGGCGCTAGAACCGGATGCTAACCCGAAAGGCGCTTATCGCAAATGTGTATCGAGAGATTTTTGAGCCGTTGATCTATACAGATCGGACGGTCGTTGCAAGCTCCATAGCACCCGTGGCCCACTCCGTTTGCCCCTCCGATCGCATCACAACCATTCAGTCAACCCGCCGATCAACGGTCTGTGTTAACCCACCCCGCTGGTCCCTGCACCAAAAAACCATGTAGAAAACCATTGGTTTCCATCGCACCGCCTTCAGAGGGCGGGCAGTATTTCTCATTTCGGATCGATTCCGATCACCGCATGACACGTGGCCCCGCGCACTATTCAAAAACTGCCCTCCATCGCACATTATAGTTCGGTCGTGGACTCGGCGCGATATGCACATACACCGTTCGATCTAGAGCTATCCATCTAACAGTGATCGCGCCACGAAGTTGCACGGGAGTTAACCAAGGAAAATCGTACCCCTGGCCCACCATCTGTCACCCTCCGCTATGTTTTCCACCATCGATCTCCTCCTGAGATCGGACGGTCCAGATTAACTGCATGTCCCGCCGTTGACCGGTCCTGCCATATCATTATTCCACATGTGTTCGTCATTTATATTGCATTCAAAGGACCCAATATCACTGTTTAGCATTAGAACCTGCTGCATTTTGCCAACTTTCACCATGTTCAACTGTTTCGCTGTGCTTTCACCATCACCCCATGCTGTTCCACCTTCTCGCCACGCTGCGCTGTCATTCTCGCTATCCCCACTGTATCCGCCTTCCCATGCATTGTTTCCTTAACGTGTTTACGTGTTTTGCAGGGTTACACGTAGGCTGAAATCTTCCATGATTCATAGTCTACGTTACAGTTACAGAGAACAAAGGAAAGGACCATTTTCAGGAGCTGAAATTATGGAGAAAGGCTTGGGAAGGTGCCACAACATGAATTTCGTTAAAGGAGTAGGGTTAAAGTCTGTCAAACCTCTCTAGGGCCATTAAAGCACAGATTTCATAGTCAGAGGAAATCGTGGAAGCGACAAAGAGTATCAGTGAAAGATTAGAGAATTTAAAGCCAGTAATCAGAGATTTTTGAAGTCTAGAGTTAGTAATTTAAAGGTGAAATATCAAATTGAAGACCTCATGGATCATACAGAAGGCCCAGGGCACACAAAACAATATGTATCAGTGTAACCATCAGTAGAATTTTCTTTCCACATAGGACAAAGTGCTCATACCGTCTTCATTCTTTTTCGTGTCCCTGAGGAAATTTCCGCCCTGACAACAGTCCTATGCTACCAGTGCATTAGTTATGCAGTATGGCAGACCTCACAGTTGTCTATCCACCTCGGTTTATTCACCAGAATTCTGCGAAAGGCTACAACAAGTACATCAAAGACATACCTGGAGTAAATTGCAGCATGACAAAGACCACTCCATCATCCAAAGAGTACCAGAGATAAATGCCCAGAATTTAAAATAGAATGGGGTCTCGGCCCTCTTCCTCTTCCAGGTTTTAATACTACATTTAGCTTTCCATCTACCTCCTCAGCCTCTTTTCAACTATAAAATTCATGAAGAAACTCATTGTAAGGGTTGTTGTTCGGTTGTTGCCGATTGCTGTTAGAGGGATCCAGTTTGACTGTTAGAATAGTCTTGGGAGGAGTAACCAACGATTTTAATGTAGTAGTGGAGAGATAATGTTGGACTCTAATCGGCCATTGAGCTCGGTGTATGTATTTGGTCTTGCATCAATTAATCAAGAAAATTTTGCAAGATCCTGGTCGTACTACGGGTGATTTTTCTCTTATCTTATTGTTTTATTACCTTTTCATCTTTCATTCATTGGTCTTAAGCTCGCATCGAAATATAGCCATCGATTTACCCCTGTTAGGTACCCTATGTTTCTGCTCTCCTTGCCTTTAATGTTTTCTACTGATAGTGAATCTAAGAGTAAGTTCAGCTAATTTAACCAGTGTAGCGGTTCCATATGCTGCTAGCTGATGTATGAATTCGGGGTTTGTTGCTTGGATTATCTTGCTGGTGTCAAAGCATTGAAGGTTCAAATTCCTTCTCTGATCTATAGACCCTGTTTCTGTCAAAAATTATCTCTGTTTTCCCTTGGAGCATGCTAAATCAGACCTGGAGTTAAATGACCTCTGGTCCGATCTATAAGCTACCCCTTTGTCACTCCATCGAAAGCTGCCTTTGAGTATGTCCAAGCAGGTCTGGAGTTAAATGACCTCTGACCTGATCTATAGACAAAAATTGGGTGTCTTTCCTTCTTTCACCTTCTCTCCTTGATGTTCCATTCCATCATCTATCTAAAAATATCCTTTAGTATAGATGACTTGCCCTCTGAAAGCCTTGGCTAGTGGTTTGTAAGTAATTCCCTTTCATGACTCCATAGCCTAATGGATGGCACTTTCTTAACCCATTCTCTTTTGCCGAAACATCCTACTGCTTTGCTCCTTTCTTTCCATTACCTTCTCAGTCTATGATCTCATGACCAACCCAGAAACCAACCAACCAAATCATTTTAAACCCCCTTTGTGCTTCATACCTAGCCTAATACCTCATCTTGAGCTTTCAAAGATATACCATTCTTTGTTTTATTGGAGAGATCCCTCTCCGGGTCCAGGAGGGCTAGATCCTAGGACCCCAAAGTGGTTCTGATGTTGTCTCATCTTTTGGTCTTGCCAATCTGGCCAAAACATGGGAACCCCAACATAATGGCGACTTCACTAGGGATTGAGTGCATTTCACCTTAAAAAATTCTTAGGCACCCAAAGACCCAGAATCCCTGGTTAGATTGGTATTTAATTACTAATGGTGGATAGCAGCCTGCTCCAAACAATCAAATTCATCCACCTGGAAACTCCACACTCCATAGCTCCCAAAAGACCAAATGACTCCACTAGTAGAAGACTCTGAACTGGTTGAGAAGATACAGTGACCTCTTTTTGATTTACAAACATGCTTCCACGCATACAGAGAAGATATGCCCTAATGAGTAGGGAGCATATCCCTAGATACCCATAGAAAATGCCTGAAGTAGACTGGTTAAAAAACCTGCCTACCTTTCAGGGTGAAAACGTTGATGACCCCTTGCTACATCTCATCAAGTTTCATATACATGTGTGGAAATTTAAAGTTGAATGGCATGAAGACTGCCTAATGAAAATGTTCATGGCAACGTTAGAAGGAAAGGCTAGGGTTTGGTATGAATGGTTAGAACCTCAGAGTTTGTTTTCTTTAAGGGACATGCACCAAGTATTTTACAAGGATTATAAAGGAAACTCTCCATCCTTATCATGGGATTGTTGTGATCAATCTCAAAATATCATACAGTACCTGTTAGATATTGATGAGGATTTGGTTAATATGCATCCTGAAGATCTATTAACAGCCATTCACGAATTTCATATGCACCCTAGCTATCACAAGAACATGGATGAATCAGCTGAGGAAGAAAAAAGTCAAGAGACCATAGACATTCCTGAAAACTCAGATGTTGATCCACCATCCCTTGCAGTTGAGGCTTCAAATGACGTTCTTCCTCAAATCCAGTCTTCAAAGGAAATAGAGAGCTTCTACACTTCTGCATAAAGGAACACAAGACCATCTTCCCCTTTGACAGAAGAATAAATAGATCAGATCATCAATGGATAGCCAGCCTCTGAATTTTTTTACAGATCAGACATTCTTGTCCATTCATCTGATGAGCTTTGTTGTACAGAGTTGGAAAGCTCACATGTAAATCATAGTGAAGAAAAATATGCTGATAATCCAGTATGTCCGGTTGGCAGCATTACTTATATTCATGATTTTCCTATTTTTGATCTATCTGATGATGATGTTCTCCAAACAGAAGATGATCTTGCAGGGTCATCATTAGTAGATTTATGGGAGGAAAATCAGTTCCCTTTACTTCCAGAGAGTAATGAGCCAATGCAGGCTATTTATGATACTAATGAAGAAAGCTTTAAGAGTGCAGAAGAGGGTGAAGGATCTCTAGATATTTGCTTCACTCCATTACAACTCATCAGTAATGGTTTTCACATGATTGGAGGTTAGCAGCCTTTCATCTCATAAGATGAAGAGGAAAACAAGGAAGATATCTTTGAGTAGTTTGAAAGCAAGGAGTTTTCTCTTGAAGAAGAGGAAGAAAAGGAACATACCCCTGCTCAAGAATACATGGATCTCTTCACAGAGCTCGGTCCACTTGATCAGAACATCCCGGAGCTCCAAGAGGATAGCACTGCCATATATGATAAGTCCTCCAATTCAGAAAATGAAGAAGTTGAGGGAGATTCTATTTCTCAAGAGAGTCTTATTCTTGATCCAGTGGAAGAAGAAAAAATCCTGGTTGAAGCCTGCCTGCCAGATATTCATAACCAGGTATCATTTCATGATCCTTATGTTCATTTCCTGCACACATTTGAAGAAGGATCAAGGGTCTTTTTGAGCAGCATGTTGCAGACAGTAAGAAAATTTTTTGTAGGTGCTGTTGTGGAACGAAAAGAGTGGGAGCAGCCCTACCTATCAAGCATGCTCAAATAGTGGAGCAAGAAAGACCAGTCATGGGATCACTTGATGGATTGGTTGCATTGGAAGACAATGTTTGTAAGCTAGACTTGTAAATAGTCCAGTTAGAGTAGGGTAGGTAGGAAAAGCTCAATAAGGCTCAGTTTGTGAGCATGTAGTTAGTTTTTTTTAATTTCTGCAAAGCCCAACAAGCTAGATAGTCTAATCCTGGCTTGACTGTTTTTCAATTTATGTCTTAGAATATAGAGAGGAAATCTGCTAGATAGTTTAATCCTAGCAGATACTAGTTTAGGTAGAGAAACTATGAGACCAACAGTCTAATCTGGTCTCATGGAGTAACAAGGGTATAAGTAGAATAGGTTTATTTTCTTTTTTGTAAAAAATTGATGATGTAAAGGGTCTGCAAGTCCAAATGCACCCAAAAGATAAATGTTAGGACTATAGTGTGGGTAGGTAGTTGTTTGGGAGAATTTTTCTGCTGATATGATGTCTTCATGGTTTGTGGCAGCTGATCTAAGAAAAAAAATAATGAGTCAAGTACCAGGCATCTGACCTACACCAAATATTTATTTTCTGAATTCTTGACTCCTTCAAGAAGAAGCCATCCCCATGTGGAGCCACTGTTAGCCCCCTATAAAATTTTGACAAGCAAACATGGGGCTAAAATGTTTTTGAGCCTTCAAGGAATACATTTCCTCTAAAAACACATCATCCTTGAAGCCTCCTTGTGCCTTTATCCTTTGCTAAATCCTCACTTCTGATTCCCATTATAAAGCCTCTCTGATTGCAAAAAATTGTGCTCCTAAAGGCCTTCATTTATCCCTTGTTTCCCTGCAAAATGTCCCTTTTCAACCCTTTTTCCCCTTTGTTAAAGTTCCCCTTTTTTACCTTCTAAATCCTCCCAAAATCCCATTTAAATCCTACACATACCCCTGGTTGGGTTTGATTTCCCCTTTTTTCCCTTATCGTTACCCTTCATTGGCCTTGAAATGCACTAAAAACGGGCCAAAAACCCATTTCCCACCTTAGGACAGGCCTAGCCCCCTTCGGCCAGCCCCCTAAAACTGTTTCCCATTTGACCTGGGTGCTAGAATTAGACGCTAACCCAAAAGGTGCTTATCGCAAATGTGTATCGGGAGCGTTTTGAGCCGTCGATCTATACAGATCGGACGATCGTCGCAAGCTCCATAACGGTCGTGGCCCACTCTGTTTGCCCCTCCAATCGCATCACAACCGTTCATTCAACCTGCCGATGAACGGTTCGTGTTCACCCACATCGGTGGTCCCCGCGCAAAAACACAGTGTAGAAAACCGCCGGTTTTCATCGCACCGCCTTCGGAGGGCAGACGATATTTCTCATTTCGGAGCGATTCCGCTCACCGCATGACGCGTGGCCCCGCGCACTGTTCAAAAACCGCCCTCCATCACACGTTATAGTTCGGTCGTGGACCCGGCGCGATATGCGTGTACATCATCCGATCTAGAGCTATCCATCTAACGGTGATCGCGCCATGAAGTTGCGCGGGAGTTAACCAAGGCAAACCGTACCCTTGGCCCACCATCCGTCGCCCTCCTCTATGTTTTCCACCGTCGATCTCCTCCTAAGATTGGATGGTCTAGATTAACTGCATGTCCCGCCATTGACCGGTCCTGCCACGTCATTATTCCAGGTGTGTTCATCGTTTATATTGCATTCAAAGGACCCAATATCACTGCTTTGCATTAGAACCCACTGCATTTCGCCAACTTTCACCATGTTCAATTGTTTCGCTACGCTTTCACCATCACCCCACGCTGTTCCACCTTCTCGCCATGCTGCACTGTCATTCTCGCTATCCCCACTACATCCAACTTCCCATGCATTGTTTCCTTAACGTGTTTACGTGTTTTGCAGGGTTACAGGCGGGTGGAAATCTGCCATGATTCACAGTCTCTATTACAGTTACAGAGAACACAAGAAAGGACCATTTTCAAGAGCTGAAATTATGGAGAAAGGGTTGGGAAGGTGCCACGACATTAATTTCGTCAAAGGAGCAGGGTTAAACTCTGTCAAACCTCTTTAGGGCCATTAAAGCATAGATTTCATAGTCAGAGGCAATCGTGGAAGCGACAAAGAGTATCAGTGAAATATCAGAGAATTTAAAGCCAGTAATCAGAGATTTTTGAATTCTGGAGTTAGTAATTTAAAGGAGAAATATCAAATTGAAGACCTCATAGATCATACAGAAGGACCAAGGCACAAAAAATGATATGTATCAGTGTAACCATCAGAAGAATGTTCTTTCCACAGAGGACAAAGTGCTCATATCGTCTGCATGCTTTTTCATGTCCCTGAGGAAATTTCCGCCCTGACAACAGTCCTATGCTACCAGTGCAATAGTTATGCGGTATGGCAGACCTCACAATTGTCTATCCACCTCGGTTTATTCACCAGAATTCTGCAAAAGGCTACAACAAGTACATAAAAGACATACCTGGAGTAAATTGCAGCCTGACGAAGACCACTCCATCATCCAAAGAGTACCAGAGATAAATGCCCAGAATTTAAAATAGAATGGGGTCTCGGCCCTCTTCCTCTTCCAGGTTTTAATACTACATTTAGTTTTCCATCTACCTCCTCAGCCTCTTTTCAGCTATAAAATTCATGAAGAAACTCATTGTAAGGGTTGTTGTTCGGTTGTTGCTGATTGTTGTTAGAGGGATTCAGTTTGACTGTTAGAACAATCTTGGGAGGGACTAGCAGAGTAGTTTGTAATGTAGTAGGCTAGGAGGAGAAAGTTGGACTATAATCAACCATTGAGCTCAGTGTATGTGACTGGTTTTGCATCAATTAATCAAGAAAATTTCACAGGATCCTGGTCTATTAATATGGGTGATGTTTCTCTTATATTATTGTTTTATTTTATTCTCATGCTGTTCATTGGTCTTCTGGCTCGCATCAGAAATCCGGCATAGGATTTACCCTTGTTAGGTACCCTATGTTTCTGCTCTCCTTGCCTTTAATGTTTTCTGCTGATAGTGAATCTAAGAGTAAATTCAACTAATTTAACCAGTGTAGCGGTTCCATATGCTGCTAGCTGATGTATGAATTTGGGGTTTTCTGCTTGGATATTCTTGCTGGTGTCAAAGCATTGAAGGTTCAAAGTCCTTCTCTGATCTATAGACCCTATCTCTGTTAAAACTTATCTCTGTTTTCCCTTGGAGCAAGCTAAAGCAGAGCTGGAGTTAAATGACCTCTGGTCTGATCTATAAGCTGCCCCTTTGTCCCTCCTTTGAAATCTTCCTATGAATATGTCCAAGCAGGTCTAGAGTTAAATGACCTCTGACCTGATCTATAGACAGAAATTGGGTGTCTTTCCTTCTTCCACCTTCTTTCCTTAACGATCCATTCCATCATCTATCTAAAAGATCCTTTAGTGTAGATGAATTTCCCTTTGAAAGCCTTGGCTAGTTTTCTACATGTAATTACCTTTCATGACTCCATAGCCCAATGGATGGTACATTCCTAACCTATCCCCTTCACTGAAAAATCCTGCTATTTTGCTCCTTTCTTTCCATTACCTTCTCAGTCTATGATCTTATGACCAACCCAGCAACCAACCAACCAAATCATTTAAAAACCCCCCCTTGTGCTTCATAACTAGCCTAATACCTCATCTTGAGCTTCAAAGATATATCATTCTTTTCTTTATTTGGAAAGATCCCTCTCTGGGTCCAAGAGGGCTAGATCCTAGGACCCCAAAGTGGTTTGATGTTGTCTCATCTTTTGGGCTTTCCAATCTGGCCAAAACATGGGAACCCCGATAGTGACTATGTTATCTAGGATGGAGAATGGTTTCCCTCAAGATAAATGATGAGAATTGAACTAAGGACCTCCTCCTTAGATCTCCCAATCAGCTATAGCAATGGTGAAGATAGAATTCCCACATGAGAATCCCTTTGTACTAAACAGTGTTGCAACTCTGGCTAAATAGCTGAAGCTTGCAATTAGTCATAAGACTGAGACATGATGAATGAATGAATGAATCCTTTTCTGCTATCTCCTCCTTCTTATCCTTGGTGAGCTTTCCTATCCCGGGCCTCACTCATAGGTGATGTGAATTCCTTGAGAAGTTTCCTCCTTCAAAACTGCGCTGCCCTAGTAGCTTTCCCTCCTCTTGTGATAGCACTATTGAATTGGTCAACTGTAGCTAGATCATTAATTTTCCCCTCTTTCACACCAAAGAGGCTTTATTTTTTCCTCCTACTTCAATCCCTTTTCACATTGGGATATGTTTTTATTGCCTTTCCTACTTCTTATTTAAAAAATGGAGAAGTTGTAATATTCCAAGTAGCAGCAGCTTAGTGGGAATACTACAAAGGTCAACCACTCTATGTGCTGCTGAAGCTCAGACATAGTCTCAGCCATATCAAGATCCTAAAGGACTGCTCTCCTGACACCCCTCTCTGCTGGCGCATATGCTTCACACTCTGGTTCCTCTACTGGTTGAACTCGACCAACATCTGCATTACATCAAACATTTAGTTTAGCCTTGGGAAAACATCAAAATACAAAAACATTGTATAAACCTTAGGAAAATAAAAAGCATGGTCAAAACATTCTTACCTATTGCACTCCACTGAGCACCTTCTGGTAATGCTAAATTTGGATCTCCTCGGAAATCAACGCCTGCGTATGCATACTCATCAATGGCGAAAATCTGTCGCCAGAACCAGGCAAATAATGTAGTTGAGAACACAATGGTCGATTTTCCTGCATGCCTACCCATGATTTCTACCCATCTTTGCATCCACAGATATCTAGGATTAGACACATCTAGTGTCACATGTTGTGGCTACATCAGTGGAATCCGTTCTAAGGAAAAAGATATGAGGATTGAACCATAACTGAAATTGTTCTTCCTTCCTCCTTTTTCCTTGTTCAATTGTTCTTTTATCTAAGAAATTACAACTTCAGACCAATTGAATATTGTTGGCTCGATACACTCTAGCGCATATTGCATATAGGATCTATTTTCTACATGTAGTGTAATGGTGCCGACAAGTTTTGAGATCGTGAAAATGATAGTTCTCAAAGGAAAATATCTAACATCCCAGATGTTTTTCTTTCCATCTTTTCTTGGCTCTACCCCTGGATAGCAATGCTGCAGAACATAATCTCTCATTGTCTCTCCTCCAAGAATAGACCTTGAGAGTGAAATAGGCAAGCCTCTCCTCAAAAAACCTATGAGAAAGTATACATCCTCAACTGTTATAGGAACCACTTGGTTCTTAATATGAAATGCCTTGATAGCTAGATCCCATGCTCGAACTAAGAACTCCAAGAGTTCTATTTTTTTTCTCATCCCTGACAACCGGAAGTACTTTAACAGTCCACACTCTCTTAGGGCTCTTACTGTGCTCGGATCATTTAGGGGAATCATATCTTGTTCTTCATGTTCTCTTTCCCTCCATGTAATCATCATTGTAATCCGAGGGAAACCTAAAATACAACCATAAGAACCATTAGATTCCATTCAATGCAAAAAACTGGGAAAATTCTGGGCATAATGCAAAAAACAAAAACTAGATTGTGCCCAACGCAGTCCCTAACAAGAGACAGTGCATTGTCTATGCAAGTAGCCTTCAATTTACTTGCTATGCAACACAGGTTTCTACATCCAAGGGTGTGTTGCCCTCATTTTGGGTAGAATTTACCCTAGGGACCTCAAAACCCTAAAAATTTGCAGAAATTGGAAATGAAATGATTACTGAAGGAGAGAGGAGGTTCATGGCACTAACCTAGATCAAACGACAATGAAATCCGTCCACAAAAATGATTGCAATTAGCAGATGAAGTTCGGGGGAAAAATCAAGTTTAGAGCTCCAAAATGAAAATGGTAAATATGGAATGGTAAAAATGAATAGTAAAACTACTTTTAATCGTCATTTAATTATTTGCAAATCATATTTATTGCTATGACTATAGTTTTATTATGTTTTTAATCATGAAACAGATATTTTTAATCCATTTGATGTTGTTCTGAACATGTATTACAACTGATGAACAGATTAGTTATACAGATTTATTTCAAGAATGATTTGACCACAAATAATAAATTTTATCCTTATCTTTCGATCTTTGTTAAAAACGAAAAAGGATTTGAAGCACACTTTTATCTCTTTTTCAAGCTTCGATAACAATGAAAAAGGAACCCCTGGAGTCTTCTTTCATCTCTTTTCAGACTCTGATAATATGAAATGATTACCGAGCACTTGTATTTTCAAGCTCGTAAAAGTAAATGAATCGATATCTACTCAGTATAAGTTTAACCTTTTTCCAGACTGAGAGAGATTATTTATGAAAAATGAATAACTTGGTTAAACATGACCAAAGAGGTTCTCTCAGATATTATTTTACATTTTTTCAGATCTGAGTGACAAATTTACAAAAAAGTTCTTATGGAGTTTTCTTTCGTCCTCTTTTTCAAACTCTCTAAATATGAAAAAGGACCAGTCTATCACTGTCGTTAAGCTTGTTAAAACATAAAATAGCGATTGGCTTTTTGATCATGGCAAGAATCAAGTTTCATTCATCGCTAGACTCGTTAAATTATTAAATACCGATACTTTATTCACCCGAAGGGTTGAATTATAGATCAAGCAAATGTTATCCTCCTCAAGCTTGTTAAAAAATAAAGATGTAATGGTCGACAAATGACCGGGGAAAATTTGGGAAAGTGAGCAGAATTCTTTACGGTAGCAGGTCACGGTTGAAAATGATACTTCACTTCATCATCGTGACTATTTGGGTTGGGTAATCTTCTTGATGGTTCATTCATACCTATGGTTCATCATACCATCACTTCGGTTTTGGGTCAATGCTTCCAACTCATCTCAGTGTTGCCGATATGTTCAAGAGAAGTCATCCAGTGAATAACTCATCCTTTTGAAATACTCATAAACCTTCATTATCATGAACTTCATCCCTGAAAGTTGCTATATCAAGTCATACCTTTGTCTCCGAAATCAGTAACTCCCATTTCGAAATAAGGTGGCTTCATGTTGACGAAAAATCATTATCCAGGAAGTTCACTTAGAAACATTAGATTCTAGTACCATGAGATTTGTTACAACATTGGAAAGATCCTCGCCTCTAGACTTTTAACCGAAATATTTTGTTTGGTGTTCGACATCAAATCATCTATTCACGCCTTACAAAATGTACTCCAGTACCTTGACGACCATTGACATTAATGGTGGTTCTCTTGCGTTTGTTAACAACTCACATCATTGGATGGTAATCAAACGATGTCTTTCCATGTTCGACTACAAATCATATATTCGCATGGCTAGACTTGTACCTGAATGATCGAGTGAATGAGATAAGAAGACCCTAGATCTAGTTTCGGCCATCTGGGCTAAGATTTTAGAGTTTTTGTACACATCATCTGTACGGTGACCTTACATACAGATCGTCATCCAAACATGGGCCTATATCTGTAGGCATGTCTGCATTGGGAAACATTCCAATGAAGACGACTTTCTGAATTATGTACATGTTATTAGATTGTTTATGTGATGAACATGGGAATGCCTACCATCAAAAATTATGATCAAGAGGATATATCACGATGTAATGTATTGTAATATTGATGCAGGTCACCACTCCGCTTCATCTCCAGCCCATCACAGTGTAAAGCATATCAATCAAAATATTTCTATTATTATTATGACTTCATGCTTTAGGGGGAAATTGTTATAGGTCAATTTGGGTGTCATTCCCAATGACTTGGTTAACTGGGCATCATCTCCAGGACCAATGAATAAGGTTCTATCATTCCCTATCATTTCAGTTCCTCTGCAATATCCCAAAATGGGAATTCTCAGCAATGCATGCATGAAAAATGAATTTTCAGAAATTTATTCTATAAAAATCAAAATAAACACTTGGATCCATTAGATATAACAATATTACATATAAATCCAAGATAATATCAGAAAAAAAAATCAAATTAGGTGAGGCAAACAAGCCTCCCACACCTAGTATAGCTCAAAAATTGCTGAAACCCCAAAACTACTGCAACATGAAATTACTGCATAAAGAGACAACGTAGTATAATAAATGTTTATACAAAGAAATAGTAGAGATAAATAGATATGATGTTGTATTAATCAATATGGCCCAAAAACTGAGATCTAGTCTCCTTTATACAAATCCAAGAGAACCCGGGAAGGGTTTCTAGGAATACACCCAAATAAAAATGGTGATCGTCAGCACTAAGACTGAATAATCACTGAAAAATAAAGAATAGGAGTATAGAAGGATGAAATAATGTATATTTGATGTAGATCTACTCAAAGGTCTTCCCCCATGAAAGGATGAACCCTTCAATCACAGGAAAACTTCCAAAAAGAACCACAAGATCCCCTGTTGAAATTTCCCTCCAAAATAATGCAATTCCATATTGGAATTACGTTGTAGGTGATGGAAATATATTGGCCTGATGAAAAAGGTCTGAATTTAGCTCAAGAACCCTCCAAAATGATCTCCCAATAGAAGGAATCCTCCCTCCTATGCAAAACCAACTCAGAAAGTGGGTTTCTCAACCCTCCACTGCAACACAACACAATATCCTACAGAAATTGTGCTGTAACTAAATATTGAAGCTTGGCCCCAATTATGGATGTGTGGAAAGATAGATTAGGTCTCTCCTAAGAGCTACTCAAAGGGAAGAGATGGAATTCCTAAGCAGGAATGCCAAGTGCTAAACAACACCAGCAATCTTAGCTAAACAGCTGAAGAGAGCAAAGGTATAAACATACATATCAAAATATAATTCATAAGCTGACCTCATATGGCTGCCATCCTCTTCCTTACAAACTATGTGAGCCTTTTCACCTTGGGTCCCACTCATTAGGGTTTCCACCATCACACAATCAATATCCCTCAAAAACTGCGTTGTACCTTCATCAATGGCACTCCTCCATAACATCACTGTTTGATTTGGTCAAGGTTGACCTCTTCAACCTGATCCAACCCTTTTCACACCTAAGGGTCTTCAATCCAGCTCTCACATATTTATATAAACCAATACACATTCATATTGAGCTGCCTTTATTGATGATCCACTCCTCCCACATTAATGCTGTTTACTTGCTCAAACTTGACTTTGTCCACATCCATTTGTCCTTGTTCACACATGAGAGTGCTAGATCTAGTTATTATCATGATCCATTTTTACATCAAGAGGGATTCTATGCTTATTCAAGATAAGTATGGGTATCTTGCCCCATTTATTCATCTACTAGGTGTTAAAATCAAAAAACAATAGTCCTATTAGCTGCATGCTAATTTAGGAATATTACAGTCCTCCCCTCCCAAATGTTTCTTGTCCTCAAGAAACTGCAAGGATAGAACTGAAGAGCCTCCTCTCCTCCTCCTATAGCATCTGCATATGATAAAATCCTCCAATGTACAAGATGTTATATCATCAATACATCTCCAAGTTGCCCCTCCCAAGTATGCAAGCTAGCTTTTGGTGAGCATCGCAAATAGCTATCTCAATGTAGAATTAAAACTTCCATGGAGGCAACAATGTAACTTTTAGAGGCCTTCTTGAGGCATGAGATCTTATATGTATTGGGATCTATCATCCCCATGTGAATCTCCCATCCCCAAGCTATCATCCATACAAAATGAGCCACCCTCTAGAATGGTAACTCATGAAGAATCTCCTCCACCTTTGGCTCCTGAAACGTAGGTGGGCTAAATAACTGAACATGGTAGAAAAAATGGCCTAACCCACGCTGTCTTTCTCTCCACTCATGATAAGTGTAGAGCATCTGCTGATCTTTGGCTGCAATAAGGTTTCCCTCAAGTGGCAAGAAGAAGATTGGATATTCAAATATTCTCTCTCTAATGTCATGGATCATGTTGGCCAAAACCATTCCATTCAAAAAGAATGGCACATCATCAACATATGGCATCCAAATCAGAGAAATGTTGAAGGTTATGTGAAATATTGGATGATACCAATGGTTTCTCAAGTGGATACAACACAGTCTTTCCAATTTCTATTTTAGAACATCATGTGGCAAGTTGTCCTCCAACAATTTACTAGCTGTGCATGTTTTCTCATCTACTATGTGGTAGTAAGAAGCAATATATATCAGTTGAGCATAGTAAAAATATCAATAAACTTGCCCAAATTCATGTAGATAAGGGTTATCATCATAAGTGTTGGTCCTATAATGACCATGAAACCCAAAAATAATCTTGCCCTCTTGTGGAGCAATGCATTGTACATAGATGGTGAGATAATGCAAATACTCAATGAAATGAATAATGAGTACAATAATGCATTTCTTACCATGCATAATGAGTAGGCTGAAAGTGAGGTCCATGGATGAGTCCTCCCATGATAATCTCCTCATAAAATTCTGCAAAATGAAGGGATGCATACTCCCCTTGGAACACTCCATCAATAGAAACATACTCCCAAGTGACAATGTTGTTGGCCTTAGTGATAATGCTATTTTCACTCCATGACTTCTTCCTTTAACATTCCACATGCCAAATCCATCCACCCTCATGCTTCTATGTGGATGAATCTTCTTCCTATGTGGAAGCCCCTCCTTATCCTCCAATGCTAAAGGGTAGCCTCTTTGCACCTTGAATGTGCCATCCCTTTCTCTGGAAATATCATGATAAGTATGGGAAAAATTCTGCCCATACTCTCCCAAGAGTAACCATAACAACAATAACTATTGCTGCCCCCTCACACCTCCATCATGAAAACCATGTGGTGAAAATATGTTGATTGACATGAAGAGGATCATATCAACACAATGCACCCAACCTCTTTGCTGCCATATGATGCAAGTGTCCTTCCAATCTTCCTCCATCCACATAACCTTTGGAGAAGGATATATCACATGATGGCCAAACTCTTTCAAGAGCAGCCGACACAGCCATGCCTCCTGCCACCTGGTGTCATAAATATGCAAGTGGCTTACCAACCTCTTTCTCTCCATCCACTTCCATTCATCCACATGTGGATGTATCTTACCATGCTCCACCTTGGTATTCCTCCAATGAAGACTACCATCCTCCCAAATCAGATTTCTACTTTTGCATTTCATGGGATGTTGAAATGCAACCTCTTGGAGATCTCCTAGAGAAGAACCCACACCAATCATCATACTGAATCCATAAGGATCCAAGTATGTTGAAGGAAAAACCTCCTCATAGGCCTACACAATGCTCATCTCAATAGATCCATCACAATGATGAAAGACAAAATGGCTCTCATTGATCATCTGCTTATCCAATGTCATACAAGTGTAATGGTCATTAGAATGCTCTAATGATATCTAGGCCCCCAAATCCTTACTGCTGCCTAATGACAGCGCTGTCAATCTCCTCCTCAAAGGTGTATTTGTTGTCTCATGCTCACTCTCAATGCTGAACATAATGTTCTGCATTGGATTGTTTAGGAAAAATCTCATCCTATCCTCCACAAGTCCAAACCCCAACCCAAAATGTTGTGTGCAGCTCAAAAATGACTCATTATGATGATTTTTTATCCCTCCTTTTAACAACTCAAGGCTTCCCAGTGCAGTGCAATTATGCTGCTCCAATTTAGCAATATGTTCTGATCCTTGATCATGCATAGGCAGATTTCCACAACCCTTTATAAGATCTGTTGAAATAACAAAAAGTGGAAATTCATGCATACCTTGGTGAAGCTTGGGAACATCTTATATGGCTTCAAGGGTTCCTCCTTCCAATGTGTTGGATTCCCCAACTGTTGAGGATGATGGATGCTCCCCCATAGTTGTCTCAACACTGGTACAAGTTTCCTCAAGTGGTGGTGAGGGCTCCTCCCCCTCTGATATCTTCTTATCAAATATTTTGGTCACCCTTTGAGTGAAATATACAAAATTAGTCACTCTTGCATGACTCATATGGCTGAACCACCAAGTGCTTGCTTTACCCTCAAGGTGCAACGCTGAGATTTCAACAACCTCTCTTTCTACCATCGGATGTAGTAGGAAGAATGCATCTAGCTTCATCACCCAAGACTTTGTTATACATGTGGATGATCCATCAAAAGTAGACAATATAAATCTATTGCCCCTCATTCTCCTATTTCTATAGGGCCTCCTTTCTTCTTCAAGATGAATAAATTGAGGGAAAGGTATAGTCTCCTTGAAAGCCCTAGGATGAGACTTGTACTCTGCAAGGTATCCACTTAGGATCTCATGTTCCAAGTGACCTCCATCTCCATTCCTCTTGTATTCTTCCTAAAAAGGGAAAGACAAGGTGTAATTCTTTGGATCTTTCTACAGCATTGGTTCTTTCCTTTGAGAATAGGAAGTACATGGCCCTTCCTCTTCTTGAAACCCTCTAGAAGTTTCAATGCTTCTCTTCTCTTCTTTCTATTTAACCTCCTTGGAGAGGTTCTTCATAGATATGAAAAGTGATGAGACCAAGCTCATTCCTTTCACCATTTTAGATCTCTTCTTCTTCTTATAGCATATTGGCTTGAAGTACACAGGATGAGCCAAAGATCACGCTCTGATACCACTGTAATATCCAAAAATGGGAATGCTCAACAATGCATGCATGAAAAATGAATTTTCAAAAATGTATGCTATAAAAATTGAAATCAACACTTGTATCCATTAGATATGAAAATATTACATATAAATCCAAGAGGATATTAGAAACAAATCAAATTAGGTGAGGTTAAAAAGCCTTCCACACTTAGTACAACTCAAAAATTGCTAAAACCACAAAATTATTGCAACATGAAATTACTGCATAAAGAGACAACATAGTCTAATAAAGGCTTATACATAGAAATAGTAGAGAAAATAGATTTGATGTTATATTAATCAATATGGCCCAAAAACTGAGATCTAGTCTCCTATATACAAATCCAAGAGAACTCGGGAAGGGTTTCTAGGAATACACACAAACACAAATGGTGATCTTCAGCACTAAGACTGAATAATCACTGCAAATTGAAGAAAAGGAGTATAGAAGGCTGAAATAATGTAGATATGATGTATATATTCTCAAAGGTCTTCCCCCATGAAAGGATAAACCCTTCAATCACAGGAAAACTTTCAAAAATAACCACAAGATCCCTTGCTGAAACTGCCCTCCAAAATAATGCAATTCAAGACTGGAATTACGCTGTAGGTGATGGAAATATATTGGCCTAATTCCAAAGGTATGAAATCAGCTCAAAAAACATCCAAACTGATCTCCCAATAGAAGGAATCCTCCCTCCTATGCAAAACCAACTCAGAAAGTGGGTTTCTCAACCCTCCACTGCAACACCCTGCAACACAACACAATATCTTGCAGAAACTATGTTGTAACTGAAGAATGAAAATTGGCCCCAATGCCAGATGTGTGGAATGATAGATCAGGTCTCTCCCAAGATCTACTCAAAGGGAAGAGATGGAATCCCTAAGCAGGAATACCAAGTGCTAAACAACACCAACAATTTTTTCTAAAAAGCTGAAGAGAGCAAAGGTCTAAATAGAAATATCAAAATATAATTCATAAGATAAACTCATATGGCTGCCATCCTCTTCCTTATAAAATATGTGAGCCTTCTCACCTTGGGTCCCACTCATTAAGGTTTCCACCATCACACAATCAATCTCCCTCCAAAACTACGTTGTACCTTCGTCAATGCCACTCCATAACAACACTATTTGATTTGATCAAGGTTGACCTCTTCAACCTGCTCTAGCCCTTTTCACACCTAAGGGTCTTAAATCTAGCTCTCATAAGTTATCTAAACCAATCCACATTCATATTGAGCTTCCTTTATTGATGATCCACTCCTCCCACATTAATGCTGTTGACTTGGTCAAACTTGACTTTGTCCACATCTATTTGTCCTTGTTCACACATGAGAGTGCTAGATATAGTTATTATCATGATAATTTTTCACATTAAGAGCGATTTTGTGCTTATTCAATATAAGTATGGGTATATTGCCCCATTTATTCATCTACTAGGTGCTAAAACCAAAAATCAATATTCCTATTATCTGCATGCTAATTTAGGAATATTACATGCTATATGCCCTAAGACAAAGAACAAGACAAATCATACATGAATTTCATTTGCAAAGGTTTCCATGATTCTAAGTTTATTATATATCATATGAGAGCTCATCAACGCTACCTCTAAAGGGACTAAGTGCATTGCATATGTAGGTAGCCCCATGCAAGGCTGCTCTGCAAAGCACTTCTCGACATTCACAAGTGCGTTGGTCACATTGGGAGTGAAATTATCATTTTTCCGGAATCTCCACTTGGCCAATGCCTTCTAGAAGAGTTCACATGTGTCAAAATTTGAATCCATGTGTCCATTTGACATCTACAAGATTGGGAACATGTCTTGACTATTATTGGAAAGTAATTGATTGTAAAACTACCTTCAACTCCTCTATAAATTGAGCACAAATCTTAGTGTTTGAAAAGGAAGAATTTGAGTATAGAAATGCTGGTGGAATTTCAATTGAGGTAGTGATTTGGAGTGACATATTTCTGGAGATATTTGCATTGTGATGAGGCTAGGATGCCATTAGAGATGGTGACACTAAATCAATCACTAGGTTGTAACCTCCCCTTCTATCATTAATAAATATTACTACTTATATTTCCCTATATGCATCTGTATAAGCTTTGATTTTCCATATTATGAGTTCTTATTTGATGTATATGGTTTATGATTTATTGGTTTAGCTAACTAACTTGAATAGATGTATGTATTATTGCTATCTCTTGCTGTTTAGTGTTCATTCTTGCAGGAAATATTTTGCATAGCCGGCTGGAATTTGAAGCTACAGAAAAAGCGATAGAACGATACTTTTGAAGCGCTTGGACTCCAAGTAAGCTTCTTATTTTATTTGGTGTGTCTGTTTATAGTTAGGAAAGGTAGTCGTAAAGTCTTTAACCTGTTGTTCTAGTTAAGAACTTGTCTAGAGAAGAATGTTTTATTCGTAATACACAATTCCATATAACAGTAAGAAAGGCTCTTGTGATTATTTTTAGATCTTGGCATCAGGCCAACTATTTATTTGACCCTACAATGCAGTTTACCTCCAGATCTATGTTATTTATATAGGAGGAGTTGCAGGGTGGTTTGGCACACCATTTGGAGAGAGGGTTTTCTAGTGAAAGGGATTTGCCTTTCATTTAGAGGATCTATTGGAGGAGGCTATTCTATTGTGCATATCAGATCAACCACACTTTCCAGATCTGTATTTTGCAGTAGATCTTCAGCCTAGGGTTTAGATCCCCATCTTGTATATGGCGTTTTCTAAAAACCATTAAGGTGTTCTTCAAAGGATGTTGTATATTGCTCAGATCTGTAGTAGATATATCTTTTGAGGCACATATCAGCCTTAGATCTATTGTATAACCATTTTCTGTAGCAGTTCCTTTAAAACAACAGTGTAGCAGTTTTCCAGTATTTATATATAGTAGCAGCACCAATTTTTGAGGGATTTTGTCCATTGGAGGCTTGTTCTTTCTTATTTTACATCTTATGGCCCATTTCTTATGCATAGCTTTCTGTTGTTATAACATATGAAAGGTCTCCATATTGGCCTCTTGATTTTATATGAGGATTTACATGATTGTTCCAGCATTTTGAACTATATTCATGCTTTTCCCATTTGGGAATATTACACATCATCAGTCATATTTTCTCCCAGACTTGCATGAAGTATAATCAAATTTTTGCAACCCTTCGTTAATTGGCGATGTTCATAAAATTCTAAACCCTTTGGCTCTAGCACAGTTCTGCCAAAGGTAACGTGTCTATCATTTCAGAAACAATTCCGATGAACATCTATAGGGTCCGAATATATTTGAGAATGTTTTCATTGGAGCTGAGTGCTCCCCTGAAGAAATTAAAGTTTATACCGATATTTTCAAATAATTTCGTGATGTGTTCGCTTGGTCTTATGAGGAAATGTTTGGAATTTATCCATCAATTGTGAAACATGAGATCAAGACTTACGAGAATGCTAAGACTATATGACAAAAGCTTCGACTGATAAACCATAGGAAAGAAACAACTATCAAAGCCGAGGTTGAGAAGTTGCTTAAGGCAGGTTTCATATACACCATTCCTTTGACTGAGTGGGTTTCAAATCCAGTCCTAGTTGATAAAAAAAATGAATGATCCATGTGTGCATAGAATTTAGGGATTTAAATAAGGATTTTCCAAAAGATAATTTCCCCACGTCCTTTGTTGATCAGATTATCGATGAGTGTGTAGTAAATGAGATTTTCTCCTTCATGGACACTTTCTCAGGTTATAATAAAATTACTATTTGTCCTTAAGATCCACATAACAAAAAAATCATCTGCCCCTAAGGTACCTTTGCATACAAAAATATGCCTTTTGGCCTTAAAAATTCTAGAGAAAATTTTCTGCGGGCCATGTCCTATGATTTCTGCAATATCAAACATATCATTGAGGCTTATTTGGATGACTTAGCCACTCGTTCTTAAAAAAGAATTAAATCATCCTCATCATCTCTGATTGATTTTTTAGCGATTTCGCTATTATAAAATCTGGTTGAATCTGAATAAATGCATTTTTATAGTAACATCTAGTTGATTATTGGTATTCATAGTGTCTACTGAAGGGATTTGCATAGATCCCTTCAAGGTTGAGGCAATACTTCAATTACCTCCCCCGTCAACCATCCGTCAACTTCCAAGTCTCCAAGGAAAAGCCAATTTCTTGAGGAGATTTATCGTCAATTATGTTGAGATCACAAAGGGATTTATGAGATTGCTGAAAAAAGGAGTTCCATTTCTATAGGATGATTTCACTCAACACTTGTTCGATGCTTTGAAAAAAGCATTGAGCTCTGCTCCTTTTTTGAGTCCAGCTGATTATAACATGGATTTCCTCTTGTATCTCATTGTGACAGAATCAACCATTGGTATGGTTATGGTTTAGGAAGATGATTCTCTCTTTGAGCATGTGATTTATCATCTGAGCCGAGGCTTGGTAGGTTCTGAATTAGGATACTCTCATGTAGAGAAATTAGCTTTGGTAGCTGTCTATGCTGTCCAACAAATTGGACACTATATTCTTCTTTGATTTTTTTTTTTTGTCTTAATGGCTGTTAACCTATTTCAGTTTGTTCTTAGTAGGTGAGTGATTTGGGGAAAATATAACAGATGGATTGTAATTTTACAAGAATTTTATCTCAAGTTATTGTCAGCCAAATTTAAGAAATATTTAGTATTTGCGGAATTACTCTTAGAGTTTCCTTGTGAAGAAGAAATGGTTTACGAGGAATAATTCCATAATGAACATATTTTCGTTATTTTCTGACAAGATCCTTGGTATGGAGATATTAGTATATATCTTCAGACTTCGAAGTTTCCCCTCACTTTTTCAAAGGATGAGTGGAGAAAATTGCGTCACTTATCTAAAATATATGTTATTATCGGTGACACTTTATATCGTTGTGGGGTTGATTCAATTATTAGACATTGCTTAACCCTAGAAGAAGATGAGTCAATGATGAATGATTGCGACAATGGAGCTTGTGGTGGTCATCTATTTGGGCATGCTAGAACCCAAAAAATCTTTTGTGTAGGCTATTTTTGGCCTTCGATCTTCAAATATAGTGTTGAAGCGGTCAAGAAATGCCATCCTTGTCAATTTTATACTCAGAAGATGCACACTCATATAGATCCACTCTTTCCTATTGTTATTTTCAGTCCATTCAAAAAGTGGGGCATCAATTTTACAACTTGTAACCCGCCTTTGGAAAAGGGTCATAAGTATATCATTGTAGCAGTGGACTACTTTACTAAGTGGGCTGAGGCTATGCCCACTTTTTTTAACAATGGTGAAGCAACAACCTTGTTTCTATTCAACCAAGTCATTTCTCGCTTCGTTATTCCAAAGAATATTGTCATTGACCATGGCAGTCATTTACAGACAAAAATGATGGCTGAATTGGCTCTCATGTTAGGTTTCCAGTAGGAGAATTCATCTCCTTACTATCCTCATGCCAATGGTTAGGTGGGAGCTGCGAATAAATCCTTTAAGGATATCCTACAAAGTAAAATTAATAAATATTGATGAAATTGGCACATCATGTTGTATCCCACGCCTTGAGCGTACTGGATGTTAGTTAAGACTGAAACAGGTTTCACTCCTTTTTAAAAATTTTATGGTTTGGAGTCGATTTTCCTTGTGGAATGTGAAATTCCTTCTCTTAAAATAGCCGTAGAAATTCTTCCAGACACTCCCAGTCTTCACGAACACTTCATTTATTTGGAACATCTTGATGAGAAGCGTCGGGATGCAACCACAATTAATGAAGCTCATAAAAAGAGGGTGAAGATCCAATATGATAAGGTCGTGTGTCCTAGGGTTTTCTCTGAAGGTGACCTTGTCCTAGTCTATGACCAAGACAAAGATGCCATGGGAGCAGGAAAGTTCAAATCCATGTGGTACATTCCTTTTATCATTAAAAATGTCTTGAAAAAATGAGCTTACGAATTGGTTTATTTTGATGGAAACAAGCTGGTAGAGCCTTGAAATGGGCTCTATCTTAAAAAGTATTATGCCTAGGTTTTGTAGATATTGCATATATTTGTGCATATCTGTCTATAGGTTTCATAGTGATATCAATATTTTTGATCTTCTTTGGAAGGTATTGATGCATGATCTGGTATATCTAGGGTTTGTCGATGGTGCTAATCGACATACCTATAATTTGGCTTCCACGGCTTTGGTGATTTACTATCCATCCAGTTAGTTGTTGGTTTAAAGGGGCATATGTATTGGTCCTGCTTCAAATAATGTTTCTTAGAAAAAATACCAAGTTTGAAGGGAAAGGGTTGCCCAAGGTCATAACTTAGAGCATCAAGTATACAAGGGTGGAAAATGATGCTATAACATGCCCAAGACCTTTCAAGAAAACATGAAGTGTGATGGTATGCCCATACATCCTCCAAATTCAAATTACCATTGAAGTTTCTTTGCCTATGTGGTTAACTCTGAAAGCCTTTGAATATCATTCGTGTGACCTTTACTATCATGCTACAAATTTAGCCTACTTATTTTCCCCATAAGACCTTCGTAAATTTCTTCTTCACCCACTCCTAATCCACCCAGTAAATAAACTTGGTTCACTTACAATGCTAAGTTACCCTTTTAGTTCCATTAGTTGTTGAAGAAAGAGAGCTTGTTGCTACCAACCCATCATAAGTTTCTTATGCTACTTTCCTACTATTGATCTTGTCTTGGTATCTTCAATGAACTTCAAATATTACAATATGTTTCTACTCTTAGTAATACTTCATATATATCTTAGTGTTATATAGGAAATTAAAAATAAAAAATAAAATAAATTTTTTTGAGGGTGACATTGGTGTTTTTACACAAAAACCAATGCCTATCAACTGCATAAGGATCATCCTTGGTACAAATGTTTTTGGATGCTTTCTCTATTCCCTAAGAACTTGTGGATCACTTGTGTAGAACCTATTATAGAATATTATACACATGTTTTGAAATGCATAGGTAGGTATATGTATGCTTCTTCTTTGCTTTTGTTTATAATATTTATTGAATACTTTTATTTGTATCTAAAAATCACTTAAGCCTTTTTCCTCTTCTACTGCAATACTGTTTTCTCTTTCCAAGGACATAAACAACCTTGAGTTTGTGGGGGGAGGACAACTTCACCTTTACAATTAATGACCACACCTTATCCTATTTATATCATCTTCATCCTTGTTCAGTCTGAGTCTTCCATATCTCCTCTTATAGGGTGGTCCATGGCAGCTTATATCAAGCATAAATACTCATAATGAGCAAAAACACATAACATAAATCATCGGGTGTAACATAAGTAAGCAACCTAATAGAAAAAAAAATAAGACTTCATGATTTGACCAATTCTTAGAGGTGGAGTCACCACATTAAACGATATGCATTGAAAAAAATGAATCTTCATTAAGTATGCTTACATCTTGATTGATATATAGATATAGGGTTGCATGAGGACATGCAACATATTGAGTTCGGGAAAGATGATGAGTCACAAAATAACCATCATTTTACACCTTCCTTTCCTTCCTTTTATCCATTTTTCATTTAATTTTAACCACATACTATCCCATTTTATTCTCACATGTACGATTTAGGCTCAAGATGTTTTTTAGTACATTTATTAGTATTCATGTGATTTTCGATTAACATTAGACAAAATTAGTATATTGTTTATTTAATTTTGAAGCAACAACTCATGTGTGTATAAGCTATAGGGTTTTGATTTTCATTCTATGAAATCATGTTCACCATAAATCACTTTCATTGCACATTGTTATCAATATATTTAAGTTATTTTGTTGTCTACTACAACTAAAAGGTTCTCGTTTGTTTAAAATAATTGTTAAAAAATGAAAACTTTGGTGCAAAATCAAACCTGTAATAGTTTCTATGAAATTATAACTCTGCTGCAAAATTAGACCTGTAACATCCTGCTGCAAAATTAGACCTATAACATCTTGCTCCGAAATCATATATGCATTATATGATTTTCCCAATGAATGATTGTATGTGGAAACATATTATAATGAACAAGCATGTGGACCAAGGGGCATTTAAATGGTGTAACTATATATAACGTGCAGTGCATATGTTATATGTATATGGTACGTTACATATATTTATTGTTGGGAAGTTTGTTAAGATATATATGGCATGGTAAGAAACGATAAGCACCGATTAAAAACCAATGTCATCAACACATTAATAAACAACTAAAATACAATGGGATTAGTCCATGAACGAACTAATGGTTCAACACACATGCTTGGAGGAAAATTATTGCTATATATTGTAACAATATAACATATAACATCAATTGGTTGGAAGAAAAAACTTGTTATGGGTTGGTTGGAATGGAAATTCCATGATTCTAATGACAAAAATATCAGACTACCATGATATATTATTGGAACATTCGGGTATATTATTATATTTCAATTTCCTTGATATTAAACATATGCCATATATGTTACAAAAAAGAGAATGACCTTGTTCATATTCGCTTTTATTATGGATTATAAGTTCTTCCACATATGTACTATGGAATTAGGGAGTTCAATACCATTAATAATAATTTTTGAACATATTTTGAGAATGTTATTCTAGCCCACATGACTAGATTCAAACTTGACAAGTAGGGGCATCCAAAAATATGTGAGAAGTCAACAAGGATCTTGGAACTGTTATAATTATTGTAACCACTTGAGAATGTCTTATCCTTAAGTGGATCTATATTTAAATATTTGTCTTAACCATTTGAGGATATCCCTAATTCATATATATTTAAAAAAAATTTGTAACCACTTGGGATCTCTTATCCTCAAGTGGGATTTTGGTTTCAAGCAAGTTTTTGTATAAATAAGGGTGCCTCCTCCACTCCAAAGAGAAGATGAATCTTAGAGAAATTTCCCAACTTATGATGCAATAGTAACACATTTCTTTTCTCATATTTTCATTCTCTAGTGTAGATGTAGAGTGTATTAGTTTAGTATTATGGGATAACTTGTTACTTTGTTCTTAGGAGAAATGGATCATGGTAGCATATTATTCCATTGAATACTTCATTTTTATGTAATTTATTTCTTGCATATAATTTGTTGAATTTATGTGTTGTTCATGAACATATTATCATAGAATAGTTACTTCTTTTTAAGGAAACATGATTGATAAGCTAAAAAAGCACCGAGAGTTCCATCCATTGTTTCTTGATAGAAAAGGCCCTATCTCTCTCATAGATTCTCATTTAGTGTTGTATAAAAAGAATCATAATTTCCTGTATTCCTAAATTAATATACTTTTGATTTCATGCAAGTGTGTTTCACTACTAGGATCTCATTTTTGCAAAATTGGTCATTTATGAATTTGGTGAAGATATTGTTGCTTGTGTATACTGCACAAAGTTCCTTGCAAGATTACTCACCCTATTTTGAAAAAATTAAGTGCATAGTGTATCTCAAATTTCAATTGAAATAAAAGACATATAAATACACCAATAGTGGAAGTACAGACTTGAGGACACATGTCATGCATTTTCGACATTTTCAAGTGGCCAAGTGGGCCAAATCTAAGTGACACATGTCACCACTTAGGAGTTTCCATATGGTATGAATGATAGAAGGATGATTGTGATAGGGCGATGTGACAAAACATTTGAATTTATGCTAGGGATCATATTTTACCAAGTGATTTTTTTGTATTTTTATTTTTGGAAAAATTAAAAAATATGTGGTGTTAGCTCCCCGTAAATTTCCGAAGGCTGAAGGTAGAACTACGGAGGGCCAACATCAAACCGCTTTGGAGTCCAAGACCTAGTGTTCCTAGACTCAGAGAGGGCTCTCTCTGTTAGATATAGCTTTGTTGATAGGGGAGCATGTTAGGCTACCTATTGGTTCATAGAGGTTTGTTTGAAAATATGTGTTTGAGGTAGAAAAAGAGGGCCATTGGGCTATGGAGTCAAACAGGTGTAAAAAAATTCAGATGGATGGATGACTGAGGTCATGTGCAACCAGGAAAACTTGCCATGTCAATGGATATTAACCGCTTATGAAATGGAAAAGAGGATGAGATTAATGTTTAATGGGAATGCAGAGCAGATTGTCTCTGAATTCTGCATTCCGGTCTCAGAGGAAAACATAATGTACCATTTCAAGACTGAGCAGGGTACCCCATGGTAAATCCTACACAAAATTTTCTATCCACAGTAAAGAAAGAACAACAATATGTAAAACTAGATACGACATAATACGAGAAAAGGTGCACTTCACCACAAAACATGACACAATAATCTGGAAAACAACATCATCTTTCATTCATCCAATGAGAGTGTTTACAACTAGAAGAGTCTATTACAATGGTTTTTTCCCTTTCCGAGCCCCCTTGATACTGATAACACATGTACTATTTATATAAAAATTAACTCGGTTAATATGTCTACTACAGTAATTAAATTCCAGCAAAAACTGGACAAGTGGAGTCATGCAGGTGGTGATAAGATAACTCTCACAAGCGGTGGCTGTATTTATTCTTAAAATCCAATATTTGATTATGAAATGATTGGAATTTGGCTTGTCGCATGTCGAAGAGGTAATGACGGTTCTGACATATTGGCTCTACCTTGGTGCAAAATGATTGCTGAGCAGTGTGTTGGCTGTAATGATGGCCACCTTTTATTAAATGACTTATGTATCTTCTACACAGGTTATTGTTGTAGCGGAGCTTTGAAATAGAAAAACCCCATTGCCTTCCTCTTGAAACACACAGTAATGATCCAAAAATTTGAATTGGAAAAGTGTGGAGCGGCTACGTGAGGCCATGGTGGCAGGAGTACGATGTAGCGGTGGAGGGTGTTGGTTGGCAGATGTGTAACAATAGTGGTGGTTTTGTTTGAACAACGAAAACCATTTTCGGAGGGGGGCATGAGCGGTAGGTGGTTATGGAGCGAGGGGTGCGAAGTACTATGGGTGCACCACGTAGCAGGGAAGGTGGTATGGGATACCACCCATTTCAGACCTCCCCCCCCCTTTGTTACTGTTCATCAGCCGAGGGGGGGCCAAAAATCCTTGTGGACCATCCGATGTATAGGGGTGATCCGAGATGGCAGGGAGTTTCGGGAAGGTTAGTGTGGATGTGACGTGGCAAGAAGGTGGGGCCCCAACCTATATCACAATCATAGGTCAAAAGTTGTAGTTTATGAGCGACGAAAGTTGAAAGTTAAGTCTTTTGATGTGTGAAGGGTGATGGCAGGAGGTGATGTGGCAAGGAGGTGGGGGCTGCCCGCACATCACAAATCACAAATCATAAATCTTGGTTTATGAGCGATGAAATTTGAAAGTTAAATATTGTGATGTACGAAGTGTGGTGAGTGGAGGAGTGACGTGGCAGTTATGGTGGGGGCCAACTGCATCGCAAATCACAATTGGGGCTGGATAAGTTTTGCAATATGGTTAAACATTTGAAGTTACGAAATGAAATAAGTTATGTTTTGCGATATGCGATAAGGGTGGCGGTGGAATGGCATGGGGAAAACTAAAATCTGTGCAATGCGATGAATATCACACATCGACGATCACAAGATTTAAAGGTTAGAGGAAAGGCGATAAGTTAAGTTCCCCAATCTTCGAAATGGTATTTGTGATGTGATGCGAAGAAGGGAAAGGGTGAAAGGTAAGTAAGGTTAATAGCGCTCAAATCATAATAAAAGGGTTTATAATGTATTTGAGCCTTATGAAGCGGTAAGTGAATGGGTCCCACCATCATCGCATTTCGGAAGGCTTTGTAGGAGACAACAATTGAAGGATTTTATGATTTTTCTGATGTGAAAAGTGATATGAGTGTGCAGTAATGAAATAGAGGGGAATGAAGCGTGGGAATTTTAGAAGGATGGAAAATGAAGGCAAAAAGAGGGTAGATGAAAGAATGAGGGAAGAATGAAGTTTTCTCACCATCACACCTAATCAGCAACACTTTCCTCTTTCAACTGAACTGAAAGGCAGATTGATTCCTTTGAAGTTCTTGACAGTTCGGATCTTCCTTTTTTTTTTTTTTTTTTTTCCTGAAAATAAATGACAACCATGGAATATTATTTTAAATTTGAGAGATCTAGGAAAATAATCATTCACCTTGTGATACTGTGAATTACAGGAGTCTAACATGTGGGATAGTGAGACCTTTGAGCTCATTCAACCATTTGACTTGTTCAGGTTTAGTCACAACTAAAAGTTCATATGGTGAAAGGCACTATTATTCATGTGTTGTAGCAGTACGTGGAGGAATATAGCAGTTGGAGAAGTTTTAACAACCACATGGAAAAAATTAGATGTATAATTATTAATTTTACCAAATTTGGCATGTTGAGATTGCAACAAGATGATGAGCTTAGTGGAAAGAAGTTGCTTTCACTAAGTGGGCCCGCAGGCTATTTTTGGCGCACAGTCTATTTTTAGACTATGTCTATTTTTGATGGAGATGCCAAGGAGGATTGCGCAGTGAAAGCCAGGTGGATTAAAACTCATTCAGAGCCCATATTCAGTAGGGATTGCGCAGTAGAGGCAGGCTAGCAGGTGGCAGAGATCGGTGCATGGGATTTGCTAGATCAGACCTAATTAGTGTGTAGCAATTGGAGATTGTACTGAGAGCTTGTGAGAAGCTTTGTATGATGATTGTTACATGATATCTATGACATATATTATACAGATAGTTGGGGGTTTTCAGCTTTAAGCTTTCCCATAAATCACCATGTTAATGTGTGTGAATTTTTATGGCTTTAATGTGTGCATGCAATTGATTTAATTTCTGCATATGATGATCAATGGTGGAATAGATTATGTATTGTGCATGAAGTCAAATAGTGTATGATTAGGTGAATTCAGAAATATAAAATATCAGTTATATAATTTCTACATGGTGTCGAGCATAGGAAATCATCGAGCACCGCAACACCGGGTTGAGTTTCTAGCGGCTAGAATTCGAATTTGCAGTAGTGTTTTCTTGGTGTCGAAGTTGAGATGTCTTTCAATGGATTGCGATTGGAGTATGCCCTTGAGGTTAGTTCGAATTATATTTCATGGAAGGAGAGGATGGATGTGGTGCTGGAGGATAATGGGTTGAAGGAGTTCATAGATGCAGAAATTCCAAAACCTGCTTCTAGCGATGCTGCCGCACTTGACGCATGGAAAAAGAAGATAGAAAAATGTCAAAGGATTCTATTGGAAGGTGTGAAGGATCACATAGTGTCCAGCCTTCATGGTAAAGCTTCTCCATTCTTGATGTGGAAAGCTTTTACAAATGTTTTCCAAAGCAAGAGCGACCATAGGAAGTTGGCGCTCAAGGATAAGCTCAGGAAAATAAAAATGGAGAAGGGCGAGAGTATACCCAAGTACCTAACGAAGTTTTCCCAGTGTAGGGATGAGCTGGGAAGTGTGGGGGTTACTGTATATGAAGAGGAATTGGTGAGCTTGGCTCTCCTTGGGCTTCCAAAGAGTTGGCACTCCTATGAGGACTCTGTCAATGGTCAGGAGAAACTGCCAGGATCGGAGCGACTTTGGTCAGATCTTGTGCAGAAGGAGATAAGGCAGAGTACTAGGGATGGATATTCATCGAAGAATGAAGATGAAGAAAATTGCGCTTTGGATACCAAAGCAAGGAAGTGGAAGAGCAAGAAGAATGCTTCTCAATCCGGTGCAAAAGGCAAGAAGCAAGACATGTCTAAGGTGAAGTGCTTTCACTGTCACCAACACGGACATTACACCGCTAATTGTCCATAGAAGAAAAAAAATAAGTAGGCTGCTGGATCTGCAACTGGAGAGGCCTTAGCCTTGCAGTTTGAGCTGGATTTTTTGCTGAATGCATGCTTGGTCTCAAGTGTGATGGGTTCAGTGTGTTTTCTTGACAGTGGTGCGTCTTTTCATATGACCAGAGATAAAGATTTGTTCAGTGATCTGGATGAGAAGGATATTGGAGTGCACTTCGAGATGGGCGATGATGGTAGATATAGTGCGACTGGTATCGGGACCATTTCCTTTCAGAGGGAGTCTGGTAAAACTTTCATATTGAAGGATGTCATGCATGTTCCAGGATTGAAGAAGAATCTGATCTCGGTGGCCATGTTGGAAGACAAGGGATATGATGTTGTCTTTAGCAAGGGAAAGGCTTTCCTGCGCAGTAAGGCAACTGGTGAAACCCGGAGGATAGGGGTTCGAGTTAAGAACCTTATTAGCTGTGTCAAGATGGCTATGCAAAGAATGGCGTGCAAGGCAGCAAGGAGGTGAGTGGGGGTTGAGGGTGAGCTTAGTGGTAACAGAGATTGGCCATCTTCACCGTGGTGCTTTGAAAATTTTGTATGCATTTCTACAAGCCGATCAGTGCAAGGGATGTACCTTGGGAAAATTTGTGAAAGCCACCTTTCACGAGAAGGATAGTCGCGCCATGACGATCCTTGAGAGAATTCACACAGACGTGTGTGGACCTTTCTCAGTAGCTTCGACAGCAAAGCACATGTACTATGTGATATTTGTCGATGATTTTTCTAGAGGCCGGATCTTCTTCATGTAGAAGAAGAGCGAGACATACTCAAATTCTCAGAGTTCAAGGCACCGGTGGAGAAAGAGTCGGGGAAGCAGGTGAAAGCTCTAAGGAGTGATAATGGTGGTGGATACATCTCTGGAGAATTCAAAGACTTTTGTAGAAAAGAAGGAATTATAAGAGAACTCATAGTGCCTCATAACCCACAGCAGAATGGGGTCGCGGAGAGAAAGAACAGAATGATCGTGGGTGTTGCACAAGCGATGCTGCATGACCAGGGCCTACCGATGCACTTGTGGGCGGAAGCATGCAACACTGCGGTTTATGTGAAAAACCGTTGTCCTCATAGAGTACTCAGCATGAGTACACCCGAGGAAGATTTTACTGGTAAGATGCTTGATATTTATCATTTGAAGATTTTTGGCTCACCTGTTTACTTTCATGTGATGAAGGATGCCAGGAAGAAGATGGAGCTAACCACAAAGGTTGGGATATTTTTGGGGTACATTGATACACCCCACAACTATCGTGTGTATTTTCTAGAGATTCGGAAGAATGTTTTTCGACGGGATATCAAATTTCATGAGGAGAAAGCCATGAAGTGTTCGCTTGAGAGGGAGCCACACTTGCATGCAGATGAGGAGCTATTAGTTCCTAAGGATGAGCCTCAGGATGTGGATCAGCCACAAGAGGAGGTTCATGGAGTGGAAGAAACCATTCATGCAGCGCTAACCATCAGAGGGCGGAAGCGCACTACAGAAGCTGAGCGACTGAATCAAGATGCAGAGAATATTGTAGGAGCACCTAGATCACAGAGCAGACAGAGACAGTCACCTGACCGATATACTGGATACATGGCTCTGATGAGCAAGTGTATCGTGACAGAACCATCCTCTTTCGAGGAAGCTGTGGAGGACCTTGCATGGGTAGATGCCATGGTGGAAGAGTATGATTCGATTTTCAGAAACAGTGCATGGGAGATTGTCCCAAGGCCGGAAGGGAAATCAGTGGTGGGTTCGAGATGGATCTACAAAGTGAAGCAAGCAGCTGACGGGAGTGTGGAGAAGTACAAGGAAATATTTGTTGCCTGAGGCTTTTCACAGATAGAGGGGATCGATTATGAGGAGACCTTTGCACCTGTCGCAAGGTATTCTTCCATACGGACGATTCTTGCTCTCTCAGCACAGATGGGGTGGCACATTCATCAGATGGATGTGAAGACTGTGTTCCTCAATGGAGTCATTGAGGAGGAGGTGTACATAGAGCAGCCCAAAGGTTTCGAGATCTTCAGCAGCGAGTCGCATGTGTGCAGGCTCAAAAGAGCGTTGTATGGGTTGAAACAAGCACCTCGTGCTTGGTACACACGGATAGACAGTTATTTCACCGGACTTGGTTTTACCAAGAGCGAGGCGGATCCCAACCTATACCAGATAGTGGTTGAGGGTAAGTTGTTGATCATTGTACTTTATGTAGATGATTTGATACTGACCGGTGATGAACAGTTGATACTCTCATGCAAGGCTGATCTTGCAAAAGAGTTTGAGATGAAGGAATTGGGCCTCCTTCATTATTTCCTGGGATTGGAAATTTGGCAGCGCAGTGGTGGACTATTTTTTTCTCAGGGTAAGTATGCCCAGGAGATACTGGAGAAGTTCAACATGCATGGCTGCAAGCCTGTTGATACTCCTCTTCCTGGTGGTTGGAGGAAGGAGGATGCTACTTCAGCGGAGGTAGTGGATGCCACTTTTTATCGACAGTTGGTGGGGTCGCTTATGTATCTGGTCAATACACGACCCGATATATGCTATGCTGTTAACCAGCTTTCGCAAGCTATGGTTAAGCCTACCAAGCTCTTCTGGAAGGCAGGCAAGCATGTATTGCGTTATCTTAGAGGCACATCGGGATATGGACTGTGGTACAGACAGGAGGATGAGGTGAAGCTGTGTGGCTTCACGGATGCAGATTGGGCAGGGAGCCCAATGGACCGAAAGAGCACATCTGGAGGGATCTTCAGTATCGGGTCGACAACAGTTTCTTGGTACAGCAGGAAGCAGAGATCCGTGGCACTCAGTTCAGCAGAGGCCGAGTATATGGCAACAAGTTTGGCTGCATGCGAGGCTATATGGATGAGGAAGATCCTGGTCGGGTTGTTCGGTTCACACTTAGAGCCTACTGTGATTTATTGTGATAATCAGAGTTGCATCAAACTCTCGGTTAATCCAGTATTTCATGATAGATCTAAACACATTGAAATCCAGTATCATCATATCAGAGATTGTGTGCAGCGGAAGATCATGTTACTTTCATACATTCCTACGGAGGATCAGGATGCTGATATCTTGACGAAGGCGCTCACCAGGAGCAAATTCGAATACCAAAAAGGCAGGATCGGGGTGGCAGATAATCCCTATCTTGTTGAGAGGGAGTGTTGAGATTGCAACAAGATGATGAGCTTAGTGAAAAGAGTCGCCTTCACTAAGTGGGCCCGTAGGCTATTTTTGGTGCAAGTCTATTTTTAGACTATGTCTATTTTTAGACATGTCGATCATATTCTATGAGTTGCAGGATGCTATTTGTGGATGGTTGGTCAAGTTGGAAAAATAGATGGACTTCTATTTTTAGACATATTGGGCGGAATCTATTTTTAGATTGCCAGTCTAAAAATAGATATGTCTAATATTATTAGCTCTTAATAATATTTGGACTATAAAAATTATCTTATTCTCTTGGAGCACTTCAGTTAAGTGCACAGATGTGGCACAGGAGCTGACAGAAGGAATTACGCTATTCCTGAGGGTTAAGTGGAGCTATTGCATGGATACTTCAGTTAGAACTCATGTGACATATTTTGGTGGAGTTATTGAGGTAGTTGATGGAGTTGTGTTCAGTTTAACTGAGTTAAACATAGTTGAGCTAGTTGTATCTAGTCTAACTGATTGATACACTAGTGAGAGTGGTGTTGAATTAATTAATAATTAATTCACTAATTATTAACTCATTAATCAACCGAAGAATACATCAAATAACTACAAATTCTGCATGGACAATTTCGGTGGAGACCAAAGGAGAGGTAGGTGAAAGAGCAAAGGTGACTATCATTGTGACTATACTCGGTGCATGATCTGCACCACACATTGATGGAGATGCCAATGAGGATTGTGCAAGAAATCCAAGTGGATTCAAACCTATTCCAGAGCCCATATTCAAGAAAGGATTGCACAAGAGAGGAAGGCTAGCATGTGGCAAAGGATCGATGCATGGATTTGCTAGATCGTGACCCGATTAGTGTGTAGTTAGACGGAGATTGAACAGAGATTGTGAGAAGATTTGTATGATGATTTAAGCATGACTTAAGACATATATTATACGTATAGTTGGGGGTTTTCAAAATTTTAAGATTTCCCATAAATCACCGTGTTAATGTGTGTGAATTTTTATGGTTTTAATGTGTGCATGCAATTGATTTAATTTCCGCATATGATGATCAATGGTGGAATAGATTATGTATTGTTCATGAAGTCAAATAATGTATGATCAAGTGAATCTTGTAGACATATAATATATCAACAGTATAATTTCAACATGGCGTTGCACAAAATTTAGAAGTTCTACTTCAAGACCTATAGAATTTCTAGAATTGTATATGTGGACAATTAATTTAGTTTTTTTAGCAAGATAGAAGATAAAATATTGAATACTTGAATACCACATTTAGAAGACTTGAAAAAAATGAGATAATCAAAAATAATATTCATGCATGATATTGGAGCTTAAATAAAAGTTCAACAACTAAAATTATCAACTCAAAATTCTTTATAAGAAGAATCAAATTTGCAAGAAGTGTTTTAAGATATAAGGCAAGGATGATGATGTGAGAAAAGGGATATTTGTATGGTGGATTTATTAGTGATTAAATATTGTTGAAGGTGATTTTATGGTGTTTAAGGTGAGTGATTATGTGATAAATTTATTTATTTTATAAAAGGAAGCAACCTTCATGATACAAGTTTAAAAATGGGAATGAAAGGTGAATCAAGGAGGTATAGAAAGTAGAAACTTGTATATTAGGGGTTGTATAACCTTCTAGTAGTGGTTGGTAAAAAAGCAGGATGGATCTCCTTTCAATAGTAGCTAATAAACTAGGGGTTTTAGCTCCTTTTGATTGTAGTTGATAAATTTGGGAGTAGTAGCTTCCCTTCTTGTTGTAGCCAGAGATTGTAACAACAAGTATAAGCTTTCCGTTGTGGAAATAATTGAAGAGAAGCTTGAAGAATCTATGTGTTCTATTTTTTTTATTCTAATGATTGATTCTTGTGATGCTATTATGAATTGTTGAAGTATTTTTATGTCCTAGTAATCCTAACTAGTAAAAGAAAAAAATTAAATTCCTACAATACTAGTCTACCCATCCTCTCAATATTTTATTGGTTTTTAAATATTTCCTCTAAATGAGGTTGTTTACCTCATAATGAGATGAGATATACTATCCTACTACCATTAAGGCTTCTTTGGGCCTGGCTGAATGATAAACTGATCATATCAAGAGCTTAAGTTTTTTCAAGTAACTTCAACCCTCGAGGAAGTTGATTGGGCTTCGAGGACCCTTGATACTATTAGAGAAAAACCACGAGGTCAAGAATCAACATATTTGGAGAAGCCAAGAAGTTTAATGTTTAAGCCAAATTCTAGAATTTTTTTTCTTTCATAATATTTCCAACTCAAAATGTGTCCTTTGTACACACTTCTTATTAACTCTAAGTGCCTTATGTTGTGTACAAATAAGTGTACCTTTTTTTCATAATAACAATGTGAATGTACTAAAACATATCATGAAAAGATCCATGAAGGAAATATTTTCATATATCCCATAATTCTTCAATATCATAAAATTTCAAACTTCGATTCATATATCATGGAAAACCATGAAAGGATGTTTTTACAAAATGCATAATGTCCAACCATTTCAATCACATTTAAATATTAGATCTAGTAAGACCAAGGCATAGAATTATCCTTTATATCAATTCAAATTATGCACATAGATAACTATTGAGATTCAACAATAATTTTTTTGGCACCCATGATCTTAGTGAAAATTAAGCACCTACACTAGGGTGGGGACCATGTGCTATTTTTAGATGCATGTCTACTTTTATTATCCCTTAATTTATATGGACAATAAACCGTAATCTATTCTCAATGTGGACTTCAAAATAGTTAAATTAAGTGGAAAATTAGTTAGCTAAGTGAATTTCGAGTTAGAGGTTGGTTGGTGGGACATGGTAGTAGTTATAGTTGTAATAGAGTGATTCTAGTTGTACTGCAGTTAGAAGTGTAGTGGTGCATGAGTTTGTGCAAGTTGTAAATAATTTAACTCAGCTTATGAGTTAAAGTCAAATTTTCTAGTTAAAATCAAGATACAAGTAGTGAGAGATCGAGTGATTTAAATATTAATTAATTCACATGTGCTGATATCACATGCAACCGAGGATTTATTAATATTAGCCGCATGCATGTTAGATCCAAATCCTGAAGCCCAATTGATTTCTAGGTGAAAGGGAATTTGACTATCAGCTTTGACATTATCTTCTTTGCACACATGAAAGTAAACACACATTGGATGTGCCCATGATACTTGAGTAGTAAAGGTAGGTAGGATTGCATCAATTTAGGATAATTTTCATTCAAAAGGATTGTGTCATGGAAGGCAGGTTGTCTCGAGACAAAGAATTGGCTAAGGAATTTGCTAATTTTTGTATGATAGTGTGAGACAATTAGCTGATGCAATCGAGGGCTCTTGTGAGAAGATTTTTGTATGTAATTGTTTCATGATATATGATATAATATAGAATATATTATAGTGGGGTTTTTAGCTATAAGCTTTCCAAAATTATCTTTGTTGTGTGTGATTGATCTTTCTTCATGTTCATGTGATTGATTGTGTTTTTAATTCCGCAAATATTTGTAGAAGCGATTCAATATTTAGCTTTATGAAATTGTAATATTGGGTGAGTAGATATACATGCATATTTTATAATTTATACATGGTATTAGAGCACAGAAATTGGTATGAAGCAAGTAAAACCGAGTTTGTGACTAGACAAAATTCGAATTTGCGTAAAGATTTTATTGGTGCTACAACCGATTGAAGATAAAAATGGCTTTCAATGGCTTGAGGTTAGAGTATGCATTCGTGGGAAACTTGAACTAAATTTTTTGGAAGGATAGGATGGAGGTAGTACTCGAAGACAATGGCTTCAAGGAATTCATTGAAAAAGATGTTCCTAAGTCGATGGTGCAAATATTGATGCATGGTAAAAGAAAGTGGAAAAGGTGAGGAGGATCCCGTTGGAGGGAGTACGAGACTACATTGTCTCAAGCCTCCATTGGAAAGACAAACCATATTATATGTGGAAGGCTTGGAAACATCTTTCCCAAAGGAAAGAATGACCATAGGAAATTGGTACTCAAATATAAACTCAAGAAGATCATGATGGTAAAGGCAACACCATTCCAAAAGTATCTCACAAAGTTTTTCCAATGTCGGGATGAACTAGGGAGTGTGGGAATAACAATATTTGATGATTATTTGTGAGTTTGGCTCTCCTAGGACTTCCTAAGATTTAGCACAAACTTATGAAGACTCAAGGACCTGACGGTAAAAATTTCAGATTGGGAACGACTCTAGGTCGATTTGGTGCGGGAGGAGTTCGTATGGAACACCGTAGATGGATCTTCATCAAAGCATGATGATGAAGAGGATTGTTCTTTGGATTCGTTAACACCGGAAAATAGTACAATGTACATCTACATCAATTAATGTCAAGCCCAAGGATTTGCTGTACAGAACATATTATGGAATCAAGAAGTATTTAAAATCTCTAAGGTTTTTAGAAAATCATCAGATTTGAACTAGTCTTAAATGCTACAATGCGCACTTAATCATTCGAGAAGAGTTCTTCTACATTCGTTTTTGCCCGATAAGCACGCGTTCCTAGAAATGGAAAAAAGTCACTTTCCAGACCACACCAAGAAAAGGACAAGCACTTATATGAAGCAACCTAAGGACAACCACCAATGCCTCCCGTACACTATGTGAGCACACAAAGGAATATTTGGAGCACACAATGGAATCATACCTCTCCCTTGGGTCACTATCCATCATGTACCAAGGAAGGGAAGGAGGATTTGAAACTCCCTATATAAAGCCACCAAGAGATGAAGAAATGGTGATCACATTGTTATACGCTAAAGTTGCCCAAGCAAAACCAACAAGCAGTGACTAAGAGGGCTGGAGCTAAAGAGGACTCAATCATTGGCCACCCAACATCCTAGTCCACCACAATATAGAGAGAGAGAGAGGGATACTTCATCGTGAGGTAGAGCTTGGAAGGCAACATCCTTGCATCTAGACCTAGAGCCATTGTCTAGGGCCCTTTGGCAAGTGGGTAAAATTTCTTCTCCATATCAAACGTTTAATAAGAAGAGGCCATCGAGATATCATTTGCATTATTATCATTTTGACTCTCTTTATAGCTTTTGTGTATTTGTGTTTTAGTTTTAAGTTTAACCCGGTAACATACTTTAGCATACTTTTTCCACTAAATTTTATGCTTTTGAGCTCCACCATTTTTTGCCCGGTACCAATAGCTTAAAAAGTAGACCACACTCTTAAGCCGGGTTTGATATCGTACATCCGTGCAACTAATCCACCACAACAGGATTGGTGACTCCACCGACATGTTCCAAGTTTATGTGGTTGTGCCATCTGCGGTGGAGACCCTCGGTCGCATGCCGGAGTGGAGCCGACAAATTTTCGATCCATCTTATAGTCCCTAGATTCACCGGAGCATAGACCGAAGAAGGCGCCTCCTAATATTTTTTACTTTGTTACACTAAAATTTGTCACCATGACTTTTAGTAATTCCTTAGAAGTCTACAATATCAAAAACCCAAAGCTGCCTTTGAATCAGAAGTCTGAGAAAGCCTTTAAAACTCTCAGAACATTAATTTTCTCTTAGTATTGTCCGCAATTCCGCACCTTTTGGCTAAATCATGTGCGTAGCCAAACACACTTTCCGTTTATTAAAAGTGTGGACCCCTATAAAAGATAAGAAAAAGTAAGTAAAATCTAGAAGCTTAGTTGTCATTTTTGAAGCTTCTAGAAACATTCCCGTGGTGGAAAGTCCGTCTTTTCAAGTTCATGCATCCCATCCATTAAGGTGCTAACCCCTTGATGTACAGAACTAATCCCTTTGAAGGAGGATTCTACCTTCTTGTATGGAGCTATAACTTCCTCTTCACTTATAAAGAGGCATAGGGCAGCCTCAAAGGTTACAATGATGAGTTGAATTTTTAGTATTGTTAGAGGTGAAATGGCCGTTGAAATTTAATTCCTTTTAGCTCAGATTTTATGGGAAGATTACATACTTGTATGTATCTCGATTGGAAGAGTTTACGTTTCTATTAGAGTAAAGGAAACGCCTTGCCTGCATCATGAAGGCATGTATAACATCAAGGCGACACTATGTAAGGCTCTTCTTGTTTAAGTTAATACAAATAAGTCCATTTTTCTCAATAAGTCATTAACTGGATTGGTTTATTTTATGGATCCCTCGATCACCATAATAGATATGATTTATGAATATATGCTATACAGTGCTATTTGATGTTTGCTTGTTTGTGATTAAGATCTTTGAAGGCAACTTTTCAGGTGACTTAAGGATTACTACCACAAAACAAGTAGTTGATCTTGGTGAGGGAAAATCCAATAGTTTGTATTCTTTGGGAAGCTCCGCTTTAAAGGAGTCACACTCCAGGTCACATTCAACCAAAGGGGATAACCAATTCTATCTCATTGGGAAGGATACAAGATATGCACGTATTAACAACTAAGAAACCTCGATAGACCATTGTCGTAGGAGTCTGGGTCACTTGTTGTATACCTTGATTATGTCAAGGAGCCTTCAAGGGGATTGAGCTTTGTTACTCTTCCCTTTGCGCATGTTTTAATGATAGACTGCTCTGTGCATATTAGTTCCCGTTGGTAACCATAGTGACCATAATCTTTGCCAGCTTTTTTCCTAAGGTGACTGTGGAGGAAATATCCTAATCGTACTTGGAGCAGGACGTCGACTAGGACTCACTTGGACTCTTCTGAGGGTTATCTTCACTCGAGATGGTTGGCGGAGAAACTTGCATCGGTCTATTTCATTAAGTAGGTTGTCGTGTAACCTGCTCCAGCGGCTCTTCTACATTAAATACTATGATCATGTTGATTTCACTACCAACTAGTGTTTTAGTGGGAAGTTACCTGCTTATGGTTTGATCTCCTATATTTTTAGGCGTGTGATTCATTTGTTTGTTTCTTAGTCACTCTAGAGTTTTCATTTGAAATTTTATTTGATTTATATGTGATTAATAATTTTTAATTGTGGTTGAATTACCAAGACAATCGCGTAGACCTGTGGAAGCCCCCGAGCATACACTGCCAACTTGAAAGGCTACAAGCTCTAGTATCGCCTAGTGACAAGAGAATTAGATCACCGTAAGCGAGAGAGTCATCTATAGTTGTTCATCCCCGATTATCAATCACAAACAACAAGAGCATATTCAAAAGCCAATTTCGCCTTCCGGCTATCGGTAGTATTCTTCTAGTGAATTAGCTAAAGAGCCCGAAATTTCTGATCCCGACATTGAACTTGTTGTTTTGGAACCATCTTCAGATTTGTTACTCCAACTTCTAGTGATCCCGGGTTCACTCAGGTAAGACATATCATTATCAAAAATATTCCTTCCGACCTCATGTCTATTGAAGAACTTGGTCCTCGTATGAAGACATAACTCTTCCCAAAACCAACCGTAATTTGAATCTTAGGGAGCGTGAATCGATATTCTACAAATTTTAGAAGTGACACTTGGTATTTATCAATGACAACATTTTTTTTTAGAAAACCCGGTCTTAGTTTTTCACCAATTCCGAATTCCTTTTCATCCTAAACCAAGGGGTTATTATCCTTCATCAATTATGTCGTGTGAGTCATCTATGTTTTCCCAATCACCGTAAAAATTTTTATACGGTGGTCCTTCTTATTCTTTTGGGGTACCAAATAATTTCCTTCGGTACTTTATTAGAGCAACTCCTCAACCAATTGAAAAAGTGTTATCATCCGGTACAAATGGAGCTAAAAATGAAACGTTGAATGCAGAAAAATTTTTATAATGTCCGGTAATATTCCAAATCCTCAACCTCAAGGTAGCCTGTATACTTGGGGGAAACCTCAAGGTAGCCGGCTATCGCCTGGGGCAACCTCAAGGTAGTCGCTTATCGCCTCGGGGAAACTCTCAAGGTAATTTTTTACCAGGACAAACCGTAGGACAATATTATTTACCCGGAGAACAACTCAAGGCGACGTACATACCTCAAGCTTATCAACCTCAAGGATAGTACATACCCCAAGGTCAACCCCGTACCAAGATATTCCCGTGGTCCTTATCAACCCTGCATTCGCACGTGCCTCAAGGTTATCAACCTCAAGGCCGCACCCAACTCAAGGTTTCAAACCACCTTCCGGTCCATCATTTTTACAAGGAGCTAGAAATTTACCACTTAATTATCAACCCTATGTTCAACCAGGCTATGGTCCTTCATATGTACAACCTTCTATGGGTCAATACCCCGGAATGAACATGGTGTGGAATCCATCCCAAATTCAACAGACCATGAAACCTAATGTAGTTACCTAATCAACCCGGACAACCTTTTAGTTTCTCGGTCCAACCCAACATCCTATCCAGATACACGTTCAAGTCCCCCGCACCCGGTTCTATTCAACATCCTAGGCCTAGTACACCCGGGACTACCAACCAAGTAAAGTACGTAACTTCTATTCAACCTACAACACCAAGCTGAGTATCCGTAGCTCCAGCTTCTATCCATGCATTAGTGCAAATTCCTCAAGCGTTTGTGCCAATGCTCAAGACCTACAATTCAGAAAGTACCTGCAAGTGATGCTCATGGGACAAGCCGTACTCGCAATATTGTCTCTAGTCAACCATAGTTTAACTATCAACCATACCAGGGATGCGTATCACCTGGTCGAGTACACAAAATCCAAATTTATCGCATTAGCCGTACCCTGTATACTTATCAAATACCTCAACAACCCCATTATGGTATGGTTAATCCCCGGTTACCTAGGAGGTTACACGATTAAAAATGCACATCCACCCCACGGCATTCCGGATATCTCCTCCCGGTAATTGCCATAACACAGTGTTATCAAGACCCTAGCCATCGGTTACCATTCATAGCAACTTTAGATTTACGATCTATTGCACCTTACAAACGATCCTATTTTTTTATCTTCCATATTGGCCATCGATGCCTAGAAAGTTTCAAAGGATATTCCAAAATTTGAAGGTAAGTCAAGAGAGGACCCATCTAATCACGTTATGACTTATCACCTCCGGGTGCGCATCCAATTCACTAGTCGATGATTCGATTTGATTACGTCTTTTTCGCAGAAATCTCATTGGTCTAGCTACCAAATGGTACATTGAGTTACCACATGGCTCTTTTAATAATTTTAACATGCTAGATTCTACTTTCTTAACTCCATTTTCGCCAAGTTCGTAAGATACGACAACGGTACGTAATTGTTGAATTCATTAAAACAAGCCTATGTCTACATACATATCTGATCATATTCATGAGTGGAGACATAGAAGGTGTTATTGAAAGTCTTTATTCCCGATCAAATTTTGCTAAATGGTTTATTAAATCATTATTGCCCAAAATTACCGAAGATGTGGCCAAAGGAGGCGTCGTTACAGAAGAGCAAGTCATTTATTAAGATCAGTACCTTGACCTTGTATATACTCAAGTAGGGTACTTCCGTATGATAAAATCCCCAATTTACCAAGACCCGGTCGATTAACTTAACTCCTTCTATTTCCGCCGATGGTGTAATTGGTTATGTTAGCACCGGTAAAAGTAAGAAGAAGTCTTCCAAGACCACTTCTCCTATTATCACTTTACCCGATTCACCCAAAGGATATTCTTTCCAAGAAGCTTCCGCCGATATTCACATTGTAGAGTCATCTACAACAAAATCTAAACCGGTGGTAAGAAGAAAGGTAATAATAAAAAGAAAAATCTTCAAAAGAGAAAATGATAACCGAACTAACCGATGTACGTAAACTCGATATCCTCATTTCATCCGCGACTCAGATCATTTTATGAAAGAGTGCCCGCATAGGGCCGAGGTATCAAAATTTGTTAAGGGTTCACCTATACTTGCTGCCTTGAAGGATCCATTTCCCACTCAAGATATTAACATGGCTAGATCTTCCTCCACATGGTTGAGGATATCTCTATGGTTGCGACACGATCAAAAGATTATGGTAGTAAAATACCGTAAAGAAGCAAAAAATCCACCCCGCATCGACTACATCTCCCTCGCTTTTGATCTATTACATATCGACAAAAAAATCCCGACTTAGTGATTAAGCCACCTACAAAAGGTGTACTTCGTAAATCGCCCTTTCAATCCACATGCTAGAGCTACTCGAATTACAATATTGTTGAAGATTTGGCAATTTCCCTTCAAAGAATGTTGGCTTCTGAAGTGCTGCAATCATGCCTAGCCCAAAGAAAATTACTTTGTCAGCCTTAGGAGCCGTAGATCTCCAAGGTGGATTCGAACCTCATGATCTTCGATTTGGAGAATTTACACCCCGCCTACCCCATCAAATGGCTTTTCGCATTCCAAGAATAGTAAAAAACAAACGTATCTTTCGATCACAGTTGATGAAGGGGCTTACGTGTATTATGTCATTAAAATTTTGGAAGAACTTGGTTCTCCAACAATTAACCAATCACCAAATACTTAAAGATTTTGACCTGAAGAGGTTTTCAGCCATATGGTATCTTACAAGATCTACCAATAGAGGTCGAAGGCAAAATGGTTAATCTAGATGTGGAGGTGGTTGATGCCCCTCTCGGGATTACAACCTTCTCCCGGGTCGGCAGCTTGGTATTACGCTATGACTCCGCCGTTGTATCATTGATCTTTCATCTCATCATGTTTCCTCATAAAGGAAAGATCAAGATAGATCAGTCTCCTCATATTATTCGTCCGACTCCAACCTCTCTACCGATAGCATCCAACATATCGAAATCGACTATCCCTTAAAAAGGATGTTGGAGTAGGTTTAATTAAAGATCTCGGCCATCGAAATTTTTCCCCGCTCTCTCCCAACATACAATCTCCTATTGCTAATATCAATATGATTTCATCAAGTACCATGTCCGTTGATGATCCTGAATAGTACCTTCGTAATCGAATTGGATTCTTCGATGGCCCGATACCTTTGACTCCATTTGAGTTAAGATATCAAAATGTATAGTCATTTTCTCGATACTCCTTCAACCGAGTCTGATCCAATGAATGTGATCAACAAAAGAGTCCTTGAATATCGAGCTTCTGGCTTCGACACCAATTTCGGATCTTGCTCAAGTATTCAATACCGATGAACATATTCGTGAATTCTTGTCGGCAGATGAGTTACCATGGGAAGATCTTCATCATAGATCTTCATTTTTACTCGATCTCGATCATTTTGAGAATGATTTTTCCTCCATTTTTACCATCGATTACGTCAAAGAACCTAAAAATCCTTTCTCACATATCGATTTTGAATTAAATTTAGAGAATATTTTCACAATGGCTCCTCTGAGATTTCAAAGTAGGAAACTCGGAATTTTTTAAAACATTCATATAGGTGCTTCTTGTACGCCGTATGAAATCCAAGCATATAAAGTCTTCATTTCAGAATTCCACGACATTTTTACTTGGTCATATGAATAAATGCCAAAGAATTGATCCGTCAATTGTTGTTCATGAAATTAAGACATACCCGGATGCTAAACCTGTATTAGACAGAGATTACGTCGTATACATCCGAGAAAAGTACTACTATTAAAGCCGAAGTTAAAAAATTATTTTGTGGCAAGTTACTATCCGATCCCGCACCCGATCGGGTATCTAATATTGTTCTAGTCAATAAAAACAAGGAAAAATAAGAGTATGTATCGACTATAGGGATATAAATCGAGCTTGTCCAAAAGATAATTATCCAACCCCTTACATCGATGAAATTATCGATGATTGTGCCGGAAGTGAAATGTTCTCGATGGATGGATTTTCTCGCTACAATCAAATAAACATGATCCCCAGTGAGATCAACCTAAAACAAATTTCACTTGTCCATGGGGGAATTTATCTCCAAACTACCTTTGCCTTAAGAATGCTATTTTACCTTTTCAAAGGGCCATGTCTTATGCATTTCATGACATTAAGCACATTGTGTAGCCCTACCTCAATGATTTTCCCCGCTCTCATTCTTCACGCGTAGCAAATCATATTAATCATTTACGGTTACATTTATATGATGTAGGCATTATAATATTCTCTTGAATCGTCACAAATGTGCCGTATACAATTCGGACGATTACTAGGATTTATTGTCTCAAAGGCAAGCATCCGTGTTGATCCATCGAAGGTTGAGGCAATCATCAATTTACCTCCTCCTTCTACTCTTCTCCAACTCCAAAGTTTTCAAGGGAAAGAAAACTTTTATGTCGATTCATTCCTAACTACGCCAAGTTAATGAAAGGTTTCACTAGGCTGTTGAAACAAAACTTTCCTTTCTTTTGGCATGAGGTCGCCGATAGATATTTTGATGCTTTGAAAAATGTGTTGACCCATGCATCAAGTATCGCATCCTCCCAACTACAACCAAGATTATTTTTTTACTCCTCGCCGCTTCCAATTCCATGATAGGGATGGTTTTAGTTCGTGAAGATGAATTCCATAGTGAACATGTGATTTATTATCTTAGTCTAAATTTGCATCCGACCGAGATCAAATACTCACATGTGGAAAAATTGGCCTTGGCAACTGCTCAAGATGTCCAACATTTTCATCACTACATACTTTTATGCAAAACGAAAGGATCTCCTCGATTGTAACCCCATGATGTACATTTTGACCAAACAATTGCTAGGGGGAAAATACTCCAAATGGATTGTTATGTCGTTAGAGTTTGATCTGGAGTTTGAAAAATCCAAATCTAAGAAATCATTGATATTTGCTAAAAATTATGTGTGATTTCCCACGTACTAATACATAAAATATGGCAACAACCAATCACGCATGAATCCTTGTTTCTTATTAGTACCATTGATCCTTGGTATGGAGATATCATTGTTTATCTTTCGCATCTTACAATCTTTTTGGCCTCCGGAAGCCACAATTGCAACGACGAAAAATATGTTTCCAAATACCAACAATATCATATTGTTGCAAAATGAGGCATTGGATTCATTACATGTAACCTCACTCGGCTAGGGGGCATGGGTATATTATTCTAGCAGTAGATTATTTTACCAAATGGGCCGAGGTGATGCCTACATTTGCGCATGGAAAAATGCAAATGGTTTCCATATTCAATCATGTGATTGCTCATTTTGGTGTAACCAAAGAGATAATTACCGATCACGATTACTTTTCGAATATCATGATGACCGAGTTAATGCACTGCCTTGGCTCGCGCTATGACAATTCTACACCATATTATCTCATATGCCAATGGTTTAGTTGAAGCGATTAATAAATTTTTAGTCACCATGATCAAACGAATCATTGTAATTCATAAGTTGAATTGGCATACCATGATCTTTTCAGCACTTTGGGCATATCGAACCTCAAAGAAACATCGATGTGCTTTATCCCTTTTCAAGTGGTTTATGGTTTAGAATTAGTTTACCCATTGAATGCAAGATACCATCACTCCAACTAGCCATAGAGTTACTACCAGACACTTCGAAGAGGGAGAAACGTTTTTTATACTTGGCTCACTCAGATGAGAATCGACACACCGCCGCATTAGCTACCGAGTCTCATGCTAAAATAATGAAAGCTCAAGATGATACAGAAGTGTTACCCTCGTAATTTTTCGTAAGGAGACCTAGTTTTGATTTATGATCAAGACAAAAATAGGCTAGGGGGTTAAATTGAACCTCAGGCATGGTCCTTATATTTTCAAGCAACAACTTGCAAAAGGGGCCTATGAATTGATTGATTTGACGGGGTCTCTTTAGTAAACCTTGTGAAATGGACTTTATCTAAAGAGATATTACGCTTGATTTTTTTTTGTGGAGATATTCTTTGTATATTAGTTACTTTCTAGATAGTGTGCTATAGATTAGAAACGTGTGCCTAGTTTAAGTGTGCTCTTACTAATACTCATGCTTATCCGAATACTTTTGATATCACAGATGTCGATGTCCTTTCAAACATATATTGGTTTTGCCGATGGCGCTTGTCGTAGTACATGGAACATCTCTTCCGCAACTTGCTATTTACTCACCCACCGATGAGTTAGTATCGATGCATGGGGTAAGTCTCGATCAAACGACGAACAAGATTGCCAAATATAGTGAAGTTATTGAATTATTATTGGAATCCATTTCATTTGGAATTCAAATTTTGATCGTTGGGTTAGATTCGAACTCATTGTATTACGCTTAAACCGAGTATATGCCATTAGAAATCCAAATATTACTAAGATTATTTTTAAGGGTTCTTCTCTTGGAACGAGAGTTCGATTATATTGAGTATCCATTAAATTCCAAAAAATTTTAAATACATTAAGTGTATTTTAAATTTAGTGTTATAAACATACATTTGCAATAACAAAGTAATAAATCAACATTCGATAACATGATTGAACAGTAACTAGAAATAGTTATATATCATATTATAGATGTAGTGTTCAAAAATAGTACATCGCCTTTGATCATAGGCTCAAAATGCCTCATGATCGAAAAGTGATACAAAAAATGAGTCTAGAAGTCAATCATCCACTATCCGTGGTGATGATCAGTGATAATACACTACCGTCGTGCCACCCTAATCAAAAACCTCCTCGAATAGTCCAGGAACACCAATGACATATCTCCGTAGACGGAGTTAAAGGATATCATCTATGGTGGTCTCAGGAATATCTATAGTGAGTCGCCCCAAATGGTGGTCTAAATTAGTCAGATCTCTCGTGGGCCCGATCTTGTGGGGGTGGTGGTGGTGGAAGCCGCATCCTTTTGCCTCCGGTCAAAGGGGCAGAGAATGGATGGTCGACTCGGACTCCACATCCGCATTTGAAATTTTTGCTGTTAGTTTCGGACGATTTAAAAACGAAATAAAAAATTAGAAATTAGAACATGTCAAAAAATATTTTTTTTACCTAACTCGTTCATTGAGCCTCGGAGGAAGTTGCATTTAATTTTGCCCATGAAAATCCATGCCAAAGATAAGGAAAATACTTATCACAAAAATTTGGCATTCCAGCCTCCAACGAAAATATGTCGAGGAACAATAATCTCCCCACTCCGCTCGTATGCCATCAAAGAAACTCAATGAACCATCCTAGGATCTCGAGGTCGACCAACATCAATGAATATGCCGCGGGGCTAACATAGGGATACTCTCTAGAGAAAAGGTCACGACAATGGATCCATACCTTAAAGTTGTTTAACTTCCCATTCTTTGCTCGGTAAGTCAGTCTTTCACATTTTACAACATCGCCTCGCACCAGCTGAATATAGCAGTTCGGAAGAAATCGACGATGACTGAGATACAAGCATAAGCATGCAAAGCCGGTGACTAAGACAACTTGACAAATCCGTAAAAGCGACTACTTTTAGCCACCTGACAGATATTATGTCAACTTGTCTCGGGATTGGCTTCATCATTACGTAACTCTAATCAGAGGGCCGGAAACGACCGCCACCTAGCCTAGCCCAAATAGAGATAGTTATCTTCGCCTCTCTTAGACAAAACCAACCAAGAAATATATGTTCTTACCACCCGAGCCGGTGACTTCCAATCATGAAATGACTGTCCCGAACATCCCATTTACTCACCAACCAAGTAAGAAGATCCACTTCGAGCTCTCATGCCACCGATAGCCCAAAATTTTTAAAGCCCGCATGCTCTTAAAACTTGCAAAATTGGTTGATGAATCATTGCCGCTTCATCTACCTCCTCATGTTCCCGTTCTCGCCAAATGAGCATTGTAGATATCATATAACAAGTAAAATGAAGGATTAGAATAATTTCAAGAATTTTTTGGGTAATTTAGGAAGAAAAAAATATGTTTTTAAATTCATGACCTGCCCCCACACTTTACACTTAGGGAGCGTGCATAGCTCCACACGAGCCCCGTGTTAAAAGTGTGGCCCCGACATTTTCCTTTGTGGGAAAATGCCTGGGACCGGGCAGTACCCGTCTTACCGTGGACCCCCGAGGGCAGATTTTTTAATATATTTTCCTCCCAAAAAATGAAATTTTGACCCTAATTTAAAAAATTGAACAGATGTGAAAAGAAAGATAAGGAGGTTGTGAATTACCTGAAATAGACGGTTTTCGATTCGACGGTCGGTTTGCCTAGAATCTTCTCCAAAGCGTTTTTTTTTCCAAGAGCTCTAAAAACTTCACTCCAACTCAAACATTAAAAATGAACTTGAAAAAACTCATTTTTATAAGTTTTTTTGAATAGATGAATTTTAAATTTGTTTATTTTTCACTTTAAAAGTCGGCTTTTCAAAAAAATTTATTATTGAAACGAGTATGTTTAATTTTTTGAATTTTTTGTGCGTAATAATGGATTTTTCAAGCAAAATGGTCAATTTTGATGAAGAGTAAAACTTTATCACTTTTTCTGCTCTTTAAAATTTACACAAAAAAGTGAAACCATGAGTCCTCTTTAAGCCCTTTTCAAACTCTCTAAAAATGAAAAGATTGTTGAGTATTTGACTATTTGAACTCATTAAGCAAATGAACGGTCGTCCCTTCAAGATAAGTTTACCCCTTTTCCAAACTGAAATCGACTATTTACGAAAAAGGTATACGTTGACTAATCATGGTCAATAGAGTTATCTCTTGTATTATTTTATGCTTTTTCAGTTCGAGAGACTAAATTTACAAAAAAAAGAACACCCATGGAGTTTTCTTAAGTTTTTCTTCTCACCCCCCAAAAAATGAAAAATATCGAGTTTCTCCTATACCGGACTCATTAAAATTTAACAAATAAAGGACCTCGATTACAAACGTAGGAACGGACCACTCATTCTTAGGGTTCGATTTTTTAAACTAAGTTGGACTCATCCGAAGGATGAGATTATAAACAAGAAAATGCTATCCTCTCAAGCTTATTTCAAAATAAAGAGGTACTCTGCTTAAATGGTGGGGGAAAAGAGAGAAAACAGATTCATTTGTTACACTTTGATTTGTAAAAGCATTATACCACTCTTGAACATGACACCTTTTGTCGCATTTCCACCTAGGTTGGGAAATCTTTGCCCATCGCTTAATCAAACCACATTGAAGGTCTTCAAATTTACTGGTATTAGCTTAGGGAAAATGTCACCAAACCATCTCTGTCATTATGTGTTCAAGAGGATAGTCAAACAAACCATTCATCTTCAAACACTTGTCTCCTTTCGCGTTGACCATCCTGAGTTAGTCCTTGCAAAAATTTCTTCAAAACTTGATCTATGGTTTCGTTTCATGAGCTTGCTTACAAAGGATCGCTTTCTATCGACGAAAGCTCATCATCTAGGAATTTTATCTAGAATTGCCGTTACCTTGAAATCTCTGCATGCCTTAACAAAGAAGTTTCGCTTCGATGACAGTTACATCATTGACCTTCGATCGAACGATTCCGTGAAATGTTTGACTTCGCATCACTTATTCACATTTCGTGGATTGTACCGACTAATTTGAGAGCCATTGTCATTATCGTGGCTTTCCACACTTGTTAACAGCTTCTCACATCATTGACTCGTAATCAAGTGGTTTCTACCATGTTCAACTTCAACACATTTAATCGCATGGATAGAATCGTACTAGTTCTAGCTTAAATCAAGACCCTAGATCTAGTTTCCACCATCCAAGCCGTGAGGAGTTTTATTATTGATTATGTGGTAGACTATTCATTACGTATGGCTACGCCCATGCCGTGTCTACACTATTGATGTAATATTAAAATAATTTCGTATCGAACAAGTTTAGTTAGTTTTGATTCGAGTATGGGAATGCCTACCTCAATGATGATGTATATACATATATGCGTTGTGTTGAATTTTTTTGATGTAGGTTCCAACTCGGGGTGTCCACAAGCTAATCCTTGAAATGATAAAGCACATCACTCTTCGAATACTCTCAGATTTCACACTTTAGGGAAATTTGTTACACTAAAATTCTGTCACCATGACATTTTAGCACTCCCTTAGAAGTCTACAATATCAAAGTTCCTAAAGTCAAGCCTTGAAACTAAGAGAAAAGCCTATAAAAGCCTTAAAACTCTTGTACCGCACTTTCTCTTAGTATTTCCTATGGTTCCGCACCTTTTGGCTATAAATCATGCGTAGCCAAACACACTTTCTGTTTATTAAAAGTGCGGACCCCCTCGTAAAAGATAAGAAAAGGCACAAGTAAAATCTAGAAGCTTAGTTTAAGTCATTTTTGGAAGCTTCTGTGAAATATCTCAAGGTGGGAAAGTCCGTTCTTTTCAAGTTCATGCATCCCATCCATTAAGGAGCTAACCCATTGATGTAAGGAACTAATCCCTTTGAAGGAGGATTCTATCCCCTTCTTGTATGGAGCTATAACTTCCTCTCTTTCACTATAAAAGAGGCATAGGGCAGCCTCAAAGGGTTACAATTGATGATCTCGTTTTAGTATTGTTAGAGGTGAAATGTCGTTGAAATTTAGACCCTTTTAGGCCGAGAGTTTATGTGGGAAGGATTACATACCCGTATGTATCTCGTTGGAAGAGTTTAAGGTTTGGTCGAGTTAAGGAAACGTCTCTTCCGAACCTCAGAAGGCCTATATGACATCAAGGCAGTATTACACGGCTCGTAAGGCTCTTCTCATTTAATTTAATACAAATAAGTCCATTTTTCTCAATTTTTAGGTCCCTATATTACTAGCATAGTCCCTTATTGTTGTTAGTGTAACCCCCCTTGGTCATATTATTGTACCCTTGTAACCCCCATTTTGTTATTATTATGCCCTTAAATTATTATTGTGCCAGTCGGCTAGGATTACATTGTGGCCCACTAGATTACATTGTGGCCCCATGGACTCCTATATACAGAAAGGAGGTTTTGTAATTTTAATCATCCAAGAATTTTTCATTCATGTAATTTATCGGAGGTTGCCCCCCTAAAAGTGGCTTATTTCTAAGGCATTGATATCTCTTTTCTTCTATTTTTTGAGTTGGTTTGACAACATTTCGTATCAGAGCTTTGAGATTCTAGGGTTTCACTGCTCCGAACAGGTCATCGTGGCATTTTCGCTATAACGTTTTTTCTACGACGTTTCAGAATCTGAAATTTTTGGGGTACGAAGACAAATATCTGAGGAATATTGTTACAAAATTTCAGAGCTTGTTTCGCAATATTTTCGGAGATATGATCTGTGGAAGTTAGGTATTTTTTCAGGCTCCTAAACAGGTCATCGTGGAATTTGCGCTATAAAAAATTTTCTACGAAGGTTCAAGATCTGAAATTCATATGGTACGAAGCTGAAATCCTGAAGAAAGTCGTCAAAAAATTTCAGAGCTTGGTTCGCAATATTTTTGGAGATATGATCTGTGGAAGGTAGTGCTTTTTCAGGCTCCTGAATTTCATCTCAAAGAGGTGATCGTGGGAAAAGTTCAATAACTCTCTCTCTGGGCATCAGATTGGAGTGACGTAAAAATTGGTCGCAAGAACACGGACTGTAGTTTCTTGGCTATCAATTTCAGAGATAAAGAATGAAACAGTGACACATGGCAAGTCGTAAAAGTTCGCTCTACTGATCCAGTCCATAATTAGGTCATTGTGGGAGATTGGACACAACTTTGTCTTGGAGAATCCAAATCAGATCAGACCTGTTACATTCGAAAGATAATTCATAGGGCTACGTCGGTACCAAAATTCAGATATTGAAGTGTTGCAATCATAGAGATAATCCAATTTCAATATCGAGCTCTTCAAAAGCAAGAAAAAGGTGTGTATTTTTTTTCCGAATTGCATAAGTCTTGTTTGAAGAATCAATTTGAATTGATTCCAAGGGCATATTGTAGAATAGATATCAGTATTGGGTTCTAAAATATGCCCCGTAAAAATAATTTAACACCCATTAAGCCTTCAGAAGGGTCTACTATGACTCATGAAGATGAAGAATTGCAACATGATCTATCAAAATTACAAGAGCAAGTGCAACAAATTTCACTCTCGCAAAGAGCGACAAAAAATGAAATGGAAGTTTTGAAGAAAGGCGTGGAAGCTAAGATGGATGGCGTGGAAGCTAAGATGGATGGCATGGAAGCTACGATGGATGACATGAAAGACAACATGGAAAGCATGAAGAATGATCTCAAAGCAGACATCGAAGGTTTGACAAAGTTGATACAAGAAAGGTTTTCTAATGGTGAAAAGATAGTAGAAGAACCTCATGATGAGAACAAAATAAATGTTAATCGTGATTTCATAAACTCTAATGTTGGCGGGAAGAACCACCATATTCCAAAAATGGATATGAGGAAGTTTGATGGAAAGGATCCTGTAACATGGATACTACAAATGGAGCAATATTTTGATCTCCATAACGTGCAAAACACACAAAAGGTACGCATTGCAACTTTACATTTAGAACAAAATACATTTGTATGGTATCGATGGATTTGCTCCCGTAAAAAAATTGTCACTTGGTCAATTTTTACGGAGGAAATGATAGCACATTATGAGGATACAAAGAGAAACACCTTCTTTAGCCAATTGATAAATCTCAAACAAAACGGTTTAGTGGGGTAGCACATTGAGGACTTCCAAAAATTGAATATAAGGGTAACTGATATTCCAGAGGAACACAGGATTGATCTCTTCATAGGCACTTTAAAGGATAAAATACAACATGAAGTTCGTGTTTTGGAACCGGATTCATTGGAGAAGGCATTCAGGTTGGCAAGAAAAGTTGAATGTAAAATAATGGCGACAAGGAAGCCTACCACTCAATTCTATAAAGAAGGAAGTGTTGCTACGCCTAGATTTCCACAACCTACAAGGTTGACACCACAAAAATTTGAAGAAAAAAGAGAAAAAGGGCTTTGCTACAGTTGTGATAGCAAATACACTAAAGGTCATAAGTGTGCTGAGAAGAAATTATTTTACATAGATTGTGAAGAGGAAGAAGAAAATGAACAAGAAGAGGATATACACCAGGAACCAGCCCTAGAAGAGGAATAAATGAATCTGACCATATCATGTAATGCACTGGCAGGAATTACCACTCCTCAAACTCTCAAGATAGAAGGACATATCAAGAAGAAAAGGGTAATAGTGTTGATTGATTCAGTAGCACCCATAATTTTATTCATTGTAAGGTAGCCAAGGAATTAAATTGTTTCCTATACCCAGCACCAGAATGTCAAGTGATGGTTGCAAATGGAGGAACTATAAATTGCTCTGGAAAATGCCATAATATCAAGCTAACCATGGGGGAATATGCATTGACTAGTCCAATGCTTTCCATTCCTATGGGAGGTGCTGATGTTGTACTAGGAGTACAATGGTTACAATCTTTGGGGACGGTAGCTTTTAATTTTCAAGAACTTTTCTTGAACTTTTTTTCAGAAGGAAAGGAAGTCGAATTACGGGGTATTGAAGGGAATCCGGGAAGGATAATAAGCTCTAATCTCATGAAAAAGCTTCTAAAGAAAGAACAACGAGGCGTAATTGCACAATTATTCTCACTAGAAGTTCCGACATAAAAATCATCTATTTCTGCAGATCTCCAACAAGTCTTGGACAATCATTCCAAGGTGTTTAAAACTCCCAAAGGACTCCCACCTATTCATGATCATGATCATGCTATTCATTTGATTCCAGGAAGTGTTCCTCCAAACATCAGGCCTTATAGATATCCTTACTTCCAAAAGAGCGAAATTGAAAGTATGATTGCAGAAATGTTAGAGGCGGGTATAATTCAACCTAGTCAAAGTTCTTTCTCTGCTCCTGTAGTATTGGTACACAAGAAGGATGGATCATGGCGAATGTGTCCAGATTATAGAGAGCTCAATAAGCTCACCATTAAAGACAAATTCCCCATTCCTGTGATTGATGAATTATTGGATGAATTACATGGAGCAATTTATTTTACCAAGTTGGATCTTCGTTCAGGATATCATCAAATTAGAATGAAGACTGAAGATATTCCAAAAACAATATTTCGAACTCATGAGGGTCATTATGAATTTTTGGTCATGCCTTTTGGTCTTACCAATGCACCTTCTACATTTCAAGGGTTGATGAATTCCATTTTCAAACCCTTCCTTAGAAAATTTGTGCTAGTATTTTTGGATGATATACTAATCTACAGCAGGTCTTGGAAGGATCATGTTGAACATGTTGACAGGGTGCTCAAACTATTGCAGGAGAAACAATTATATGCAAAAACATCGAAATGTTTCTTTGGAGTACAAGAGGTGGAATATCTGGGTCATATTATATCTCACGAGGGTGTTAAAGTAGACCCTAACAAAATTAAAGCCATTAAGGAATGGAAAGACCCCACGACCATAAAGCAGTTGCGAGGATTTCTCGGGTTAACAGGGTATTATCGCAAGTTTGTTTAGAATTATGGGAGAATAGCAGCACCTCTAACAACATTATTGAAGAAAGATGCATTTTCATGGACCCCTGAAACAACTAAGGCCTTTGAACATCTTAAAGAGGCAATGTGCCTAGCACCGGTCTTAGCTACGCCAGACTTCACAAAAACCTTTATTGTGGAATGTGATGCCTCAGGAAATGGAATTGGTGTAGTTTTAATGCAGGAAGGAAGACCAATTGCTTTTGAAAGTCGTCCAATCAAAGGAAAGTATTTACAGAAACCTATTTATGAGAAGGAAATGTTAGCAATACTGCATGCACTAAAGAAATGGCGAATTTACCTAATGGGAAGACACTTCAAGGTAAAAATTGATCATGATAGTCTTAAACACTTTTTGGAACAAAGACTATCTTCAGAAGAGCAGCAAAAATGGGTCACAAAGATGTTGGGTTATGACTTTGAAATAATCTACAAAAAACGAAAGCTTAATGTTGTTGCAGATGCACTCTCAAGAAAGAATGAAGAGGTGGAAGCATTGCTTTGTGCCATTTCTATTATCCAACCAGATTGGATAACTGAAGCAAGAGATGAATGGAAGAAGGACAAAGATGTATGGACACTCATTCAAAATTTGCCGCAAGATCCTAGTACATCTGATACATTTAGTTGGAAAAATGATTCCTTATGGTACAAAGATCGCTTATATCTTTGTAATAATTCCCAACTAAAACAAAAGATTCTTCTGGAATTGCACACTTCTCCTTTAGGAGGACACTCAGGATTTTTAAAAACTTACCACAGGGTGAAGAAAGAATTTTTTTGGGATGGCCTTAAATCTAATATTCAAAAGTTTGTGGCAGAATGTTTGGTTTGCTAGCAAAATAAACTGGAAACAATTAAGACCGCGGGACTTCTACAACCCTTATCCATTCCAAGTCAACGTTGGGAGGAGATTTCAATGGATTTTATCACAGGTTTACCTAAGTCCGAAGAAAAGAGTGTCATCATGGTGGTAGTTGATAGAATTACCAAGTATGCACACTTTTGTGCATTATCTCATCCATTTAAAGCAAGTACAGTTGCTACTACATTTATGGACACAATTCCAAAGCTACATGGAAGCCCAAGGGTTATTGTGAGCGACAGAGATCCCATTTTTACTGGAAATTTTTGGACGGAGTTATTTTCTTGTTTGGGTACTCAATTAGCTCATAGCTTATCTTATCATCCTCAATCTGATGGTCAAACTGAGATCGTAAATAAATGTTTGGAAGGATATCTTCGTTGTTTTGTATCTGATAAACAAACACAATGGGTCAAGTGGTTACCTCTTGCTGAATGGTGGTATAACACTTCCTTCCATACTGCAGCAAAAATGACCCCATTTATGGCACCTTATGGATATCATCCACCATCCATCACATCATCTTTAAGGGAAAATTCGAAGGTTCAAGCAGTGGAAGATCACATCGAGCATCAGCAAGAAGTTCTCCAACTCTTAAAGGATAACCCGAATTTGGCACAAAATCGAATGAAACAACAGGCAGATCAACATCGCAGCGAGAGAAGTTTTGATGTAGGAGATTGGGTATTTTTACGGCTACAACCATACAAAAAAATGTCCCTCAATCAAGCTAAGAAGGATAATAAATTATCACCAAAGTACTATGGTCCTTACAAGGTGTTGCAAAAGATTGGTTCTATGGCATACAAATTGGAGCTTCCTGCTTCTTCGCGAGTACATCCAGTTTTCCATGTTTCATGCTTAAAAAAGGTTATAGGTGAAAATCTTCCAGTTCAAACAATATTGCCAGAACTTGATGAGGAAGGAAAAATCATATTGGAACCCGAAGCGGTCATGGAAACAAGAACTCGACAGCTACGGAATCGATCAATTTCAGAGTATCTCATCAAGTGGAAGAACTTACCCACTGAAGATTCTACATGGGAGGATAAGAATTTTATACAGAAGCACCCAGAGCTACTCAAGCATTGAGGACAACACTTTTTTGAAGGAGAGGGGCATGTTAGGTCCCTATATTACTAGTATAGTCCCTTATTGTTGTTAGTGTAACTCCCTTATTGTTATTATTGTACCCTTGTAACCCCCATTTTGTTATTATTGTGCCCTTAAATTATTATTGTTAGGTCGGCTAGGATTACATTGTGGCCCACTAGGATTACATTATGGCCCCATGGACTCCTATATATAGAAAGGAGGCTTTGCAAATTGTATCATCCAAGAATTGTTCATTTATGTAATGTATTGGAGGTTTCCCCCTCGAAGTGGCTCATTTATAAGGCGTTGATATCTCTTTTCTTCTATTTTGAGTCAAGTTACACAACACTCAATAAGCTGTCAATTGATTGGTTTATTTTATGGAT
>JAXQQM020067929.1:0-71452 GCA_034641835.2 Pinus albicaulis
ACTGACGCAACAACAGCTGAAAGTCAGCCCTGAGGAGAGATGGTCAACTGTCATCGTGGCTCTGCCAAACTTCTCTTTGAAACCTCGTTCCTTACTCCACGTGGTCTATTTTCTTTTTATTTTTATTTATCAATTTCAAAGAAATTGACAAATAAACGTATTCACAACTTTCGAATCTTATATTATATTCCTGGCATATAAATATTATCCCCGCACCTTATAACTAATGGTTATACCTTTAAACCTTATATTAATACTCCTCGCTTCGTAAACAAAACTTTATAATAGAGCTTTCGAACCGGCCCGACCTATGTATACGTAGCAACAACCAATCAAACGCATGCACCGTACCTTGTTATCGCTCGCGCACTTCGGTTATCGTTCGCGCATCTACAACAAGTGACCGCCGTCTGATGGCCCTTGCCTAGATCAACAGGCCTGAGCAATATCGCTTGGCGTCCTGGTACGATTGATAACGTGCGATGGCGCAGGTTAACCGGTGGTTTTACGGGGTCCGCCTCGCCACGTGTCAAGAGGTCTATGGAATCGCTCGTCGACTGGGGAATACCGCCTATACACCAAAAGTGGTGCGATATGGGCAATCCGCCTATCAAAACCGCTCGCAGTTTTTGTACAGCGATTAACCAGGGTTCCTCGTCGGGTTTGCGTTCTTCTTTGTTTATTCTCCGTTTGTTAACTCAGGTCAATCCTCGGCAGGTTTTCAATTAACAATAACGTGATTCTCTTTCGACGGCTTTTCTATACAGACAATGCCTGCGGCGGGGTTAAATTCACAGGGTTTGCTCGAATAAATTAAGGAAAACACCAGACAGAGATATGTGGAATTCATAATGTTAGTATGATTCTTTCGTCGTAAAATATCACTTTAGCTACGCATAACAAATAGCCCTAACATCGATTATGGCTGCAAAATATCTTTAAGTTTGCTGCACAAATTCAGATCTAAGCACAAAAAACATTAAGCAGATAAAATATAACATGGCTCCATAAATCCAATGGACAAGACAAGAAGAATGTATTTAAGAATTTTGTATTATATTAAAGAATGGGGCACCTGAGAGGAAAACAAGAAAGGTGTCTTCTGGTTCTCCTCAGTGGGATGGGTTCTTGAAAGTCCTCAATGTTTCAGATCTAACATTTCTCTCTCTTATGGGTGTAGAAAAAACAAACATAGAACTCAATGGGAGTTCACAAAACAAAATGGAAAATGGTGACCAAGAGTAGATCCAAAGTGATCTAATGCAATGAAGATGACTAATGAATGGGGAAAACCCCCCTATTTATAACAAAATATTGGGGCGATCTAGAACTCGGTGCATGAATAAAATATTATTAATCAAATTCTAGAAGCACCTTTTAGGAATATTTTATTATATTTGTTAGAGGGAAAAGGATTCTTGACTTGGGTCAATTCCTTTATTTATAAATAATAAATAAATAAATGATTTATTTATCATTTTAGGGGAATGATGGGAATATAATTAAATAAATAATGGTTTATTTGATTAGTTATGGATGATTTAGTCAAATTTAAATAAGAATATTATTTAAATAATGATTTAAATAACTTGTTCTTAGGAAATAATTAAATAAATAAGGATTTATTTAATTAATTTCTTTGTTTTGGGTTAAATATGACCAAATAAGTTATTTTATGTGGTGAAAGAAATTTTACTTGGGGTAAAATTGGTCTTACATGGTGTACTTGGGTTCATCTAATAATAGTAGGTTAGATGACCAAAAAATGGTGTAACAGATTTCCCCCCAACGTACGAGTGTTAGGAGCAAATCGTATGACCGAAGTACGTTGTAAGAACCCAATCACTAGATATCAAAAGGGAAGTGAGAGAGAGAAGTGTAATGTTGTCTGATGTGCTAAAGGACTAGACCCTGAGGAGATGAGACTTACAGGTGCAACAAGTCTCTAGTGTATGAAGTGGTACCTGTGCTAAAGGTGGCAAGGGAGGCATACCTATGCCCGCCGAGACAAAGTACAAAGAATAAGGTGCCTAAAAAACCACGGAATGCAATAATGAAGCATGTGTTGGCCTAAACATGAGCCAGATAAATAACATGATGAATCCCACATACATGTGATGCTTGGAATAATCGTCAGGACTTATACAATAATATGGTAGTACATGAGATACAAATACACCCAAATGCCCCCTACATGCGGGGGAGGGCTCAGAAGCGCTGACTGATACGTGCAAATCGAAGAGGCATCGCAAGCGGTTGAGGCTGATATCATCAAATGGGAGGAGCTGCATCAAGGGCGGAAATGAGTTCATCCGGGCATGTGGGGGGCTACCTGTAGGGCCACCCCCTCATGAGGGTTGAGACATCTCACACACACCCGGGATTCACCAATAGCTGTTGCTGCATCATTGGACTATCGAGTGTATAGATCACAATCATGCTGAAACAAGCTCGAACCAAGGTATACTGCCCCCCAGACATGGCTTCTGGAGTAAATGAGTTGATTTCGACAGAAGTAGGTCTGCCATAGGTGAGGCAACAAGGGAATCTCAACGAAGGCACGGGAGAAAATAGTAGAGTGACTAACAGACGGACACTGATGATGATAATGAAATGAGGAATACTGAGTAGCGGATGGACGACTTCCCTTGTTAGAGCATAAAGGGCATGAATGGTTTGGCAACGACGAACACACTATCATGAGGGATAAGGGACAATGGTACTGAAGGCCATAATGTGCAAATAGGGACCAAGCAATGAAGGATGGAGGACTATAGTGGGATACAAAGGGACGCGAGATAGACTCCATGACTGATGATGACGCAACTCAGATGCTCTAAACAAGGGCGACTCGATGGTGCTGCCACACAGTAAAGGTCCAATGGGGAACCATAAAAACATGAGTACAATAGGGTATCTCATGACGAAAATCAACACGAACAAAGACAAGTAAGGAGACAAAGGGGTGTCCCAAGTACAAGTATGGTAAGTGAAGAAATTCGATTTGTAGGAGAGGTGAATAGACTCTTCGTGGACAAAATGTGTCTGGGTGAAGTATCAAGGTACTAAAAACTAAAAGGTACCCAGAGCTCATGAACAGGCCAGGTCGCACTTGTTGGGGTCTGTTCTGTGACCTGGGTAGCAGGTACTGGGCAGAAAACTGCGACCTGTCCCAGGAAATGACCTGAAAAGTGCAACCTGGCAGAGAAAGGGGGTTTCAGTGCTGTTTTTTGGCTGAGATCTGGGATATTTATAGTTGAGGGGCATAGGTTCCCCCAAGCATGTTGTGGTCATGCCAAAATGGATGTAGAAAAAGAGGAATTTAAACACATTTTATGGAGATGGTGTTATGGTTATGCAGTTTGAGAAAGGACATGGAGGATTACCAATCTCGGTTAGTACTGCATATATGAATCAAAGGGACTTTAATTTTTTGGGTTGGCATACTTGGTGCCACTATCCCAAACATAGGATTTGGAGATAATGAACTGATGCTCTCTTGGAAAACGTGTAGGTTGGTCAACAATAAGGTCGAAAAGACTGGGTTGCTGATGTAAGATAAAGGAACGATAAGGGGCTATCATCCCGAGAGTGATCTGAAGTGATATGGGACTTTAGAGGTTCTTCTAAATGTGGAAGAATAATGGTACTAAAGTCGGCACGACTAGATATACTAGGAGAGTTGTAGAGAATTGCTTCTCTTGGTCTCTTAAATATGGGTGCCCCCTTACTCAAACATTGGGTTTCAATGTAATGGCCACAAGGTGTATGTGGTGTGAACGCATGGGTTCGATGTAAGGGGGAATAGATAAAGTCAGGGGTGGTGATTTCTTCCATAATGTCATCATCATGATAGGAGATGGGGTGACTGGTGGAAGAAAGACCGCCTGACATGGTGAAGCTTCCTGACTCATGATCACGAGAAGAGATGGTCGCATGCAGATTGTCACAAGGGTTAAAAATGGCCCAAGCTGCCAAGGCTAGATTCCAGGAATAGTGACTTGTCCCATCCGCATAGCCAATATAAGGTGTGGACGGAAGGTCCTGCAAAATAGTGTCACAAGACAAGACATGGAAGGAGTAAGAACAAAGATGACAGCATGAGTGAAGGGTAGACAGCACAGGATAACTACGGGAGGTAGTAGGTTGGATAGGGTGGCTATGACTCACATACCGACTAGAGGGTGATGGATGGGGGTTGGAGTGCAGGCTGCAGAGAATATCATAGATACGGATGGTATCGTCATGGTTATGGGTGGGAGGGAAGAGGTCAGGGAAACCGCATGAGGCCGCAAAGCTACCTAAATCATCAGCATGGGAAGAAAGGCTCACATATGGACCGTCTCGGGAGATGACAGAAGAACAAGTAAAAAGATGATCGAAGGATGTAGAGTCCAAGAATGTTGCTGAAGGGGAATCAAGCAAAATAGATGGAGTGGATTCATAGGGAATGTACTCCGAGGGTCGGATGGATGATGATAGGTATAGGAGGGGGGCAGCAGGTTCTGACATCTCAACATTAGGAGGAGGAATGTCAATGGTAGTAGGTGGATCCTTGAGTTGGCCTGATTCATATTGCGCGAGGATAGGAGAGGCGGATGGGTTTTGTTCCTTCTCGTACTCGCGAATGACCTCTAAAGAGGCTCGGTAATGCGTGAGGTGAGGACAATGGTGAGAATAATGGCCATGGACACCACAAAAAGCACAGGGTTTGTTGGTGCGAAGAGGCTTTGGGTTCTTGGCTGCGGACGAGGAAGAAACAAAGGATTCAGGGACCGTAGACTCCAGGAACGCGACGTTGACCAGGGGTTTGATGCGGGGTAGCTCGGGACAAGTATGGGTGGCATGACCGACAACATCACACAAGGCACACTGGATGGTATGCGTTGAAGGCCGAGGAGGGACAGGGTTTGTCGGGGTAGTCTTGTCCGTTGATGCCCCCCTGCAAGTGTTGCCATGCTGACTCGAAGCGGTCGCAACAGGAGGTGGTTCCTGTTGAGGTGACTGAGGGACTGTGGCAGCGGGAGAAGTCATGGGGATTGGTTGAACTAGGGTTAAAGTAATATATGGTTTGGGTTGACCTGGCAGGGTAGTGGCTGGATGGTCAAGATACCAGACGGGTATACCCAGGGTCAGGTGGGGGAGAGATAGGGTGGCCAAAATAGGGACCGAATAAGCTTTGGGAGGGGGAGCAAAGAAAGGTATCTGACCAGCATGGGAATGGCCAGGAGGAATGGTGCCAAGGGGGTTGATATCATGTGGAATCGACCCAGGAAGATAACGAGACGTGGGGGGACTGTGTGTAGAAGAAGTTTCAGAAGGAAGAAGGCTGGCGAGCGGGGGCGAAGGGCTAGGAGCTAGTTGAGGTTGAGGTTGCTGACCAGCCAAAGTGGGCTCCGTAAGGTCAGCCCAAGATGATTGCATCATGCAGACGTTTGCTAAGCTGGGGTCAGAGACAGGAGGGGGGAAAGGACCATGAAAAGTTCCAAGCAAAGAGGAGTCTTTGTAGACGCCAGGGGAAACACTGGTCAAAGAATCAACAGTTGGTTTATTAGTGACAGTAGAGATGGTGGACTTAAAAAATCACAAGCTTAACAAAACTTCACAAAACTGTACCTCTTTTCCTCTGTACGCAAACTCCTTCTCCTTCGCAGGAAATCATTTCCCCGCTCTGATACCACTTAATGAAAAGCAAAACCCACTATAAGCAGGTTCACCTTTCATTAATCAATATGAACCTGCAAGCTTCAAATTCTGTGTCAAGCTGCAGATTCATAACCTTGGATTTGAAACTCGATCCTGGGACCTATGGGTTATAGACCCATTACGCTTCCGTTGCGCCACTCTGATTTGCACATATATATCCATATATATATCGAAAGCACTTAACAAAATAATCGAGTTTTATAACTCGAACAATACATGCTATCCCACCTTTATATTTCATTCCAAGCTGAAATTTAAACATTTACAACCATCATCTATAATATATCGGTTCCATTTAAAAGGGTTAAAGCCCGAGCATCTCGCGTTCTCGAGAACCGTTGATCGTAAACCAAACGGTATCGTTCTACACAACTCACCCAACTTATGCGGAATAACTGCTGAGGCTCCACCGTTATCATCCATGCAGCTTCTCGACACAAACGTCGTCGGATCTTCAATCCATCTCATCGGACGACAATCACATTAAATTTACTTTTGGAATTTAACGCTCAGAAGTTATGCGATATTGGTGGTATTGGGATTATGACGTGTCATGTCATAATTGGATCGCATTAGTCTCAATGAAAACCACTCTCATCCTAATTGCCATGCGAACCCCGTGGTTTCAGTTTCAAAAATCGCTCACTCTTCAAACGTTCACTTCAGAATGTGTTGACTGGAATTTATGCTGCGTTCTTTGATTCACTTCCACTTCGCTCTGAATTCTTCATTCTACGCTATTAACTCAATAAACAATGATCAATTCTAAATAACCAATCTCAAATAAAGAAGCAGAGCTTCTTCGATGTCCTCTCAAACCTTACACAGAGGTTATATATATTTAACTCTGCCATACTCTGCAACAAATCTCACGTTATGCCATTATAGGATATCACTAGATCGCAATCGATCCTTACAGTGATCGATAGTCGATCATGAAACCATTAATATAAAATTTAACTCATAAATTAAAACTATAACAATCCATAACTCAACACACAGAAATTCCACATAACAATTTCTCTATTATATACAAAATATCATTTAAACAAATCTAAGGCATTTCAGCTTTAGCCTCAATTCCACTTCTGGTTACATTGCGCTCGCTCGCTCCTCCTTTATCACACAATAAAAACTCGCTTATAAAGACTTACAAAGGCGTGAATCAGTTAAGATCCACAAGATTTCTCCTGAAATCGCTCAACAAATTTATCATAAATCTTTCGTTACATAAATGACGGATAATTATAATTTAATTAACCCTTATCATTCCAGCAAATTTAGAATCTGTTTTCACAAATTTTGCCCTGTTTTGCCAATGCATGTCCGCATTTTCTCTCTTTCAGCTTCGAGTTCCATCCTTAATTTAAGGGTGCTCAGATGCCCCTGCATCATAGACTCTATCCAGTCGTTCATTCAACACACCTTAGGGAGACATTCCAACAATATTGTGTGGAGTTTGTTTGTAGGATCTTGTCTCGCATGGTGTCGAGGCAACGTTTAATCAGATCGCGGGGGAGGTTCAACAGGGGCTTCCTCTTCTAGACAACGTCATTTTTTCGGTTGGGAGTCACTGACCAATTTCCTCGATGTTGTGCCTCTGGAGGTTCGAGAAGAGATTCATACCTTGGAAGCAAGATAATTTGATGAGAAAATGTATCACTCTGACTCAGAAGTCTATGTAGGAAAAACTAAGTGAGTACCTGACCCGAGAAAATAGAGAAAGCGAAGGTTATACTTCTTGCATTCGATATTTCAATATAAACATATGTATACTTTGTTGCACATGGTATTATGACATAAACAAGTGGAAAACTATAAGCTCTTTGTTGGCCAAGAGGAAATGAAAAGGATAATGAGGGACATCCAATATGACATGGACGACATGGCGGTGCTCTTGAATAAAATAGAGCACCACATTATCACAAATTTGGATATAGATTCCATTGCTCCTTGGAACGGAGAAGCAGTTATCAATGCTACCTCCGTCAACATTATCAGTGTAAATTCTTCTACAGAACAACTAGTGATCATTCTAGACAAATGACTCTCTATCTGACTTTCTGCTATTTGGAATTGTTCTTGTGTTGTCCTACTTCTTATGCCTTTATCAATTATGTCATATTTGTTTTTTGTCTTTATTGTCATAGAGATCAATTGCATAGTGGTTATACAAATCTGTCAAAATCCGGTTTTTGTAAGATTGGTCATTTCTTAAGGCTACTTGTTCACTCTAGCATAATTGTTTATCACTTTTTTTGGTCAAATTGGTAGTTTCTTTTGGGCTCATGATGTCAGCAGGTTTTGGTATGATGGACAAGGTCCACAAACTGTTTCAAAGAATATCAATTGTAAAGTTTTATATTGAATATCAATAAAAATTTTGAAAAAAACTTATAAATTTGAAAAGGTCACTGCACTACATTAATAGACTAGGACAATATATACCACACATTGGATTTGTATTTAGTTAAATATAATATTTAATATATATTGCCCCAATACATTAATAAAACTATAACTCCTCCACAGATATTGATAACCTTAATTAAAATCCATAAAACACTATTTAACGCATAAAGTACTTGGAAAAGCCATGAGAGAGGCGGGAACATATGGTGAAGCATTGTTGACGAACGTCTCCGCGCGTTGACCGCATGGTATGGCCGGCGGGAGACAAGGGACCACCTACGAACAATCTCGTCACGTCAATCGATGTTTATTTTAAAGCGTGGGATAAATCGTACATGTTTATTTTACTATTTTTGGGTCATTTATTTATTTATTTGAGAGTCTGGTTTTTGGATAATTTTAGCTCTCAATTTGGTAGAATTATGTTACAGTTTGAGTTCAATATCTCGAGATGGAGTTTTGTTAATGAAATTCGATTTTAAAATTTTGATTAATTTTGAAATAATTTTAATTATTATGATAATGTTGATGGTTAATGTTCAATTGCTTTATTTTATATTAGATTTATTTTTAAAGTATTTTAAGTAAATTTTATTCAAAATCAAGTGTAAAAAAATATAATTTTAAATTATTAAGTTTAAATAATTAATTTAAATATCAAATAAATTTCGACATTTAAATGAGAAAAAATTCAAATCTCAACACAATGACTTAAAAGTTGCATTCAAGCTTAAAGTTTCAAATTTATTTAGTATATTAAGTGGAAATTGGATGATGAATATTTGTTTTTCATGCTTATTAGTTTAAGTTTTATTTAGATGGGCTAGAGTTAAATTTTTGTATGTTGTTATATATAATTTTTTATAATAATTGAGAGGTAGAGTTAAAGATAGTTATCCTTTGAGAAAAAACCCAAAATAGTTCACTAGCCTAGTTTTATAACACCTAATTTCTTTAATAAAATGTGTGTCAACAATATTTAACTAGAGAATGTCACTACTGCAACATTTTTCCCTATATCCTTGTGTGTATATAACAACATATATCCATCTTAACCATGGATCTAACAAGAGCTGAGAGGGATCAAATCTCTTGAAGTAAAAACTTCTTTTAAAATGAAAAATTTGAATAAAATATTTGCACCTCCATAAATTTTATCATATATATAGAGAGAGAGGCCACTTGTAATTTTTCATTGTTTATGTTGCATTTTTTAATATATAAAATAAATCAAAATTTGCTTAGACATAAAATAGTGAGATTGCTTAAAATATTTTAACTATAATTTACTTTTATTTTTTCAATTGCTTTATATAATCTATATATAGAGTTCTTTTTAAACTTTTAACTACTTTATTTCTATATAAAGTTGATACAAGATTATGTTGTTTCTTATGGATATCTACATATTTCATTTATGGTTGAGAGTGAGTTAAATATTTCTACCACTTCTCTCTAGCATGAGCACCCAAAGTGAGATTATTGATGTTCAATTAATCTTTTAATTAAACGAACCAAAAACATATATTTATTTTTGTCTTTTTATTACTTTTCCCTTTTTCCTTAGTATAATCACTCAGAGTGAAATTCTTGATGTTTTATAATACTTTTAATCAAACAAACCAAACAAGTATATTTATTTTTGTTTTTCATTATTTGTAATTTATTTTCTTTTTCTTTTTTAATTTAAAAGGGACACCAAACTTCAAATTGAACACGGACATACTTACACATCTCTCTTATAATGAGTTGTAGAATAAACGTCTCCGCACAAAAAATCTTATTTCTAAAAAATCTATCAAAATATAGTAACAGAAACTAAGTATCATAACCAAGCAAATTGTCTTCCTTGAAATCCGTCCAAACCACTAGTTAAAATCCATGATTAACCTTACAGATTCAAAACTTTTTGATCTTTCAAAATTTTCTTTTACCATCAAAGAGGTTTAAAAAGTAAAAAAGAAAATTTCATTTCAAAATCAAATACGTTAAAAAATTGGGAAGGGAACGTCAAATTCCAGGCTGCTCCCAAACAGTGCCTCGTGCCAACCCCTAGTGCCTACCCCTTATTTGGAAGGGAAATTCAGAGTTGCCAATGTGATAGTCAAAATCCACAGCTCCCCATAATGAGAGGAGACGGATGGCCGGGATTTCGTATGGGTTGTGCACTCGTGCATATGCTAGATACCACTCACGAGTCACGAGGTATGTGGTAAATCCACTCCCGGTTTGGTGAATAACCGGATAAGAAATGCTAAAATATCAACACCATTAATAAAATGTTACATCAAATGTAACGCAACTTCATCGTATTGTTACAGACGTTTTCTAATGAATTTGGGTAGTTGCAAGTCGGTGCCAATTGGCCATCAACTTTGACCATCATGCTCTTTTTTTTTGGTTTTTGCTTATGTACGGATTCCCATGAAGGAATTGAGGAGGCCTGAGAGTTTATTTTAATGCAGTGTTGATGGCAGGGTTCAGAATGGATTTGATGGAGAAAGAATTTTTGCTGGGGTGTATGGTTTTGAAATAACAGGTCCCACTGATTGGTTTGACTAAGAAGATTAACTGGTTGGTCTGTCAATATTCAGGAGTGTACAGTGCTACATGGCGTTGTTAATCTTTCTGAAATTAGAGATTTTTGGACAGATATACAGTGGATATATGGTAGTTGTTAGTTTGTTGTCAGTTGTGTGTTATGGCATGGTTTGTATTTCAAAGTACGAATGTTGAGGGATGTGCATTGAATGGGGCTGTTTGCCTGTCCCAGTTTGTGGTTGCTGAGTTTTTTTGGATGTATATACAGTGAATATGTTGAATATGTTGGACTACTTGTTTTGAATGTTTCGTTGTTTGTGAAGTAAATGAATAGGAGTGGAGGGATTCTGATAGGTTTTGAGTTGTCACTTTCATTCAATGTATGTTTGTTATATTTATATAAATAATTTAATTGTTTCCACCTAGTATCTTTAAATATGTGGTAGAATTCTGTTAATATATAAACTAATAATGGTTCCTAAAAGTGTAAAAATACCTCAAAGAATAGAAAAATTGATAAAATCATCTTGAGAAACTAAATTAGTGAATATTAAAATTTATATTTTTAATAGAATACATATTAGATAAATATTATTTGAAAAAAAGCTGAGAAAACTCTATTATGAAGAGCAACTTTCTATTTAGTGGTTGCTTATTAGCTAATGGAAATTTGTCATTGCATTATTTGGTTATGCCCAAACTAAAATAACTAATGGAAAATTAAGCAAGTAAATAGCTAAATGATCAAAATTATACATTCTTTATTTATTTCTTTAAGTAATGAGGAAGTTGTTTAGTGCAACAACTATAATCTATTTAATAAAATAAGTTTAAAAAATGTAAAATATATCTCTCTACTAAACTAAAATTTATAAAAGTTAAAATTTTATTAAAATTAAAAATTGCAAATACTATCAGAAAGCAAGCTTATGTGATTCATGTTATGTAAGTGGTTTGAAACAACATGTCAATATTATAATCAATATGTGATTTTGTTTAAAAAAAAATAAAAATAAAAATAAAAAAATTGTTTAGCATAAAGTGAAAATTCTATTTAATGTATAAATATTTTGCTTATAGATATTTATATTAGCATTTTAAATTAATTATAAAAATATTGAATTATTTTTCTATTAATTTTTTCTTATACACATTTAAATAACAAAATTATTATCCATTTTTTATTATTTAATATTAACATTTTTATTAATGTCTTTATGGCTTAAATATTTTATTTAAACTTTTGATCAAAATTAGTTAGCTAGATTGTAATTAGCAGCACAATTTTCAAAATGGTGCACTTAAAAATTGACAAAGAAATGATTTTTGGATAGTGATGTGGAAGATTGTCATTAATTAAATTAATTAAATTTGTATATTTTTTATTAATTTAATTTAATTTACACTTTAAAAATATATATATAAATAAATATTATTAATTTACAACCTATAAAACCATAAATAAATATTACTAATTTAAAACATGAAAAAATATATAAATAAACACCATTAAAACCTAAAATGCAAAAATTCAAATTATTAAAAGAGTAATAGATAAACATTACTAAAACCATAAATCATAAATGTAAAAATTCAAAAAAAACAAACAACACAGTTAAACTTCAATAAAGAGAAAAAATACTCACATTAAATATAAAACTTGGTGCAAAAAAAATTAAAATTGTGTTTCCTGTTGCATTTGGAGATAGTTTCTTACAAATCAAGGTTGCATAGATATTTTATTTGTTATATCTTTGCATTCCACCTAAGAAACATAATCATCATGTTCGTTCCTATTAATTTAAAACATGAAATAATATATAACTAGCAATTGCACCACATGTTGCAAAAGAAACGTAGTAACTAGTAGCCTAGAAGAAATAAGATGTTGCAAATAACAAGCCATCATGAAGGAATGAAAGGAAAATTTTGCTTCCATCGAAGCAGGTCGCGGAGCTGTTCACATATATACAAATTTTGTCATAGATATTGAAATGGGAAAGTGGGGGTGAAATTCCTTTGGTAATTAATAATCCTCTAAAACAAGCATGTAACTCAAATAAGATATTTTAAATACATTCAAGTACAATCTATCTAGCATAAATGTAAATAAAGAGAATTTTTATTAACAAAAATAGAGTTTACTCCAAGTTCATCTACATATCCGAGCACCAATTACATGTTTATCAGAAATTGTATATGAAGAGCAATAGTGTTGGTATACAAGAAAGTGAATGTCATTTTAATATTGAGACATTTTTGGAAGGAGATATTGTTCTTTATGTTATGGTTTATTTTCTTAACTACAAACTTAGTTTATTCTTTCTGTATATACATAATAAAAAAAATACAAAGTAAATTCACAAATTTAAGTTATAGTTTTATATTTTATAATTACAAATCTAGTTTCTTATTAAAATATTTTACACATCCTAGGTTATTCTAAATTGATCAAGAGTATAGAATTTTAGGGTGGTGTTCTATGTCCGTAATCACTGAGTGGGTTTTTTCTTTTTTTAAGTTTTGTTTGGAATTGAAATATATATATATATATATATATATATATATATATATCAAAGCTAAAATTATGTAATGAGAAACTTTGTTTAAAATTTCAGAATAAAAAGTTGAGTAAGTTTGACATCATATAATATGAAAATTAGTTATGATTATAAAGTAAAAAGCATGTAAGATTTTTTAAGCTATAGGTAATTAAAGATATGTATATAGTTTTTTTTGAACGAAAGAAATTTGATATTCATTAACAAAAAAAATCAGAAAGAGTATGTATGTAGTTTTTCTTTTTTTTTTGTAAGTCAGAGGAATCGGCAACATCAAACAGCTTTCACACGTGAGGTGTGGGGTCAAACCCTTTGGCTACCACTATAAGACGAGGCTCGAACTCGTGACCTGCTTAATAGCATGAATGCTTTAACAGTGTGTCTGTTGGCCACTAGACCATGCCCCTATGGGCAGAGTATGCATGTAGTTACAAACTATTACAATTAAGTAATTAAAGGTAAATTTAGTGTTATTTAAGAAATGAGAATTATGAACATTCATCTTTATTTCTCAATATAAATAATTTGGAATTTTAAAAAAGGTCATATATTTTAAAAAATTGCATTATTAATTTAATTTTTTATATTTTAAGAAATACTACTCATGAATAATAAAATAGTTGTAATATAAATAATATATAACAAAAAAACATTTATTTTTTTGAAGAATAAAATAGTTGTAACAAAAATAATATAGAAGAAAAAACTATGTATATTTGGATGTATGAAAATTCAGATACATTTTATTAAGTGAAATTTTAAGAGAATAATGGTTATCAACATTTAAAAATAATTAGTTTAGATCTATATTATTGATGAGAGGGATCAACGAGGTTTGCATATCAAGACATTTGATCCCTCTTGGCTCTTGGTAGATCCAAGGTTAGGCCATCTTAATTTGCCCCTTTGGATAAACTACATTCCACATGAATACCATGGGTCAATACCATGGGTTTTTTTATAGTTTAGTATCATTTATTTATTTATTTTTTTTTTTTATTTGACCTAGTTACAATTTTCATTACATTATGTCAATCTTTTTATTTAATTTACTTTTATTTTTATTTTTGTGTAATTTGACAAAGTCACCAAAACCTAAATTCAATCTAACCTATTAAAAAGAAAAAATCTAACATTATAAAAAACATATATATAACTTTTACTTGTGGATATAATGGCCTAAAACATCTCAATCGTCTAACATTTGATCCAATGGCTCAGACATGGACACAGTGACACCTAGGGGAGTTGTTTTCAAATAGAAACGCCTTACGGCGTAATTAAACACATTTAAAACCATAAATGCAAGAATTCAAAACATTAAAAGAGTGATAGATAAATACTACTAAAACCATAAATATACAAATTCAAAAAAAAACAAACAATGTAAAGTTTAAAAAAAAAAACACAAAAAAAAACAAACAAACAAATACTGCACACAAAATTCAACATTTTCAGCCTACATCACAATTTCGTAAGCTTAAAATAAATAAATAATCACATTATCTATAAAACTTTTTTCCTTGTGTTTCCTTCTGTATTTGGCACTACAATTCCATGAAGAAATAGTTTCTTCCAAATTTTGATTACAACCATATTTTAGTTGTTATATCTCTACATTCCACGTGAGAAACACAATCATTTTAGTCCGCGATGGTTTTGTTTTGGATGCCTCTAAATTAATTTATAATTAGGCCATTGCAACAAGATTTTTATTTATGTCACTTCAGAATCGACCTTTCGTCTCCAATACCACCTACTAGCTTAGTGTCACGTTCAAGGATAATTTATGGTACAGATGCTTGTTCTATATTCATTGTTAAATTTTGTCAGTGAGTTGTCTCTAAATTCTTGCAACAACATCCCACCTGCCAGCCTCAGCGTAAATGTTTGACATCAGTACATAATGTGAAGCATTTTCTGGTACCAATTCCAAAAATACAGTTCATTGAATATTCTCCAAGCAAAATATTGCCATGAATCTTACAGACACCAAGCAAGCTATCCCACACAACAATATTAGGATTAAAATGCATCTTATAAATAAAGTCATAAGCTTCCTAGACAAAAAAATGAACCTATTTCAATCTTTTGTGACAACACTTCCACTATTTCCTTGTCGAAGAATAATGTCTTCATGAACTCATAAAAAATGGTGATATTGTTCTCAAATTTTGTGATTCCAAGGATCAGTCAGCGGATATCTTCACCAAACCGCTAGGAAAAGTTAATTTTGAATTTTAATGTCAAAAGTTAGGAATAAAATAATGTAACCCTCAAGATTAAGGGGGAGTGTTAAAGATTAATCGTTAGTCAGTTGTCAGTTTAGAATTTGTTCCAGTCTGTTTAACTATTTCTTAATTGACATCTATGCATATATATATCTCATAATAAAAGAATCACGGTGTGTGCTTTCAGCAATTGGTTTTGTATTCTTCTCTCTTCTGTTGTCTAAATTTTTCAACACTAAGGTCCCACACTTGGCATACATGTCAATTAAAAAATTGCATACAACAATGTTTGAATCAAAATTACTTCTGATTATGTAACCATGCATTCGCTTACCTTACTGCAGAGTTGATAAAAAGGCACACGCAGGTAGAGTATTCAGCATGGTGATCGAATGAGGCTTTGAGTTTTGCAATTTCATTTCATTGAAGAGTGGCAAAGCTTCATTTGCATGCCCATTCTGGTCATATCCAGCAATCATAGCATTCCATGTTACTACATTTTTCTTATACATTCTAACAAAAAATTGCAATGCACGGTCTACATTTCCGCATTTTGCATACATATCAATGAGAGCAACACCCAATATAACATCCAACTCGAATCCACTTGCAATTATGTAACTGTGAATCCACTTACCTAGCTGCATAGATGATAAAATGGCGCACACCGGAACAATGCTCACCATCGTAACTAAATCAAGCTCCACGCAATCCACTTACATTTCATTGAAGAGTTCCATAACGATAACCGTGTAATGTTGAGTACACTCTGAAGATAAAGTTCAACAACTTCATGAAGGGTGACTATTTCCTACAGGTGTTTGGCGACATGGCCATTTTTCTTCAAGACGAAGAGACGTGGAGGAAATAAAGGACGAATGTGTTGGCGATATTTTCCTCTGCTAGTACCTGCAACGACGTTATTCAAACGACTTCCATGTTAGCGCAAAAGAGGCTTATTCCCCTGTTCGAGCGTGCGGTGAAAAATGTTGGAAAGGCAGAGGATTCAATCACACAATAACACAAAGATTTCACACATGAACAATGAGTTGCGGCTCTTCAATTAATCTAAAACTTTCTTTCTTTATCTCTTCAAACAATGGACCCGTGAAGGGTATTTAATCTAATTGACATGCACACACTCTCACACATAACTGAACTTAATCAACTCGCTTAACTCACTGTTTAACTCACTCACCAAATCTAACTGTAACTCAACTCAACTAATTCCACTTAACTATTTGTCTAACTTCTGCATGAGGAAGTAATTATATATTTTAACACTCCCCCTTAATTATGACCGCTAAACTAAAACATAACTCATGACAAATCAAACATTCCTGCTGGTCTATGTCTCAGCTAGGCTTACAACTCCCAAGTTTCTTTTGTGAAACTCAAACAAATCTACTGCTAATGGCTCTGTAAAGATATCAGCCAATTGATCACTCGTTCTACAAGGCTTCAACTGAACTTCTCCATTGCTCACAAGTTCTCAAATAAAATGATATCTAGTATCAATATGCTTGCTCTTTTGATGAAACACACTATTCTTTGATAATGCAATCGCTGATGTGTTGTCACAGTATATCGCTGTTGATCCTTGTTGTTTCTGCTTGAGTCCATCCAATACTCTTCTTAACCATACTGCTTGACTGCTGCTGAAGTTGCTGCTACATATTCTGCTTCTGCTGATGATAGTGTAACAATAGGCTGTTTCTTAGATGCCCATGCTATGACTCCTGAACCAAGATGGAAAACATAACCGGATGTGCTCTTCCGATCATCCAAACTACCTGCAAAATCACTATCTGTATATCCAATCAATTCTTTCTTTTCTATACTTGCATACATTATGCCATAATCTCTGGTTCCTGTTATGTATCTCAGAATTCTTTTTCCAACACTCCAATGTGTGTCTTTTGGAGTCTCCATGAATCTGGAAATCAGACTCACTCCCTACATAATATCTGGTCTTGTCGTTGTGAGATACATGAGGCTGCCAACCAATCTTTTGAATAGAGTTGGATTGACATCTTCCCCTTCATCATCCTTACTTAACTTTGTACCCGTTGCAACTGGTGTAGGTACAGGTTTGGCATTATTCATCCTAAATCTTTTCAACAAATCTGTTGCATACTTATTTTGACAAATAAAAATGCCTTTTCAGATTGCTCAACTTCAATGCCAAGAAAATATTTCATTAGACCTAGATCTGTCATCTCAAATTATTTTATCATGGCTGCTTTAAATTCATCTATTTCAAGATCACCTGTAAAAATCATATCATCAACATATAAGCAAACTATCAAAATTTGTCCATGCTCATTTACCTTTGTGTATAAGGTAGGCTCAATGCTGCTTCTGCAAAATTCATTCTTGATCATATAACTGTCGATTCTGCTATACCATGCTCTAGGTGCTTGCTTCAGTCCATAGAGCGCTTTCTTCAATCTGTAAACTTTATCTTCTTGTCCTTCGACTTCATAACCTGGAGGCTGCTGCACATAAATTTCTTCTTCTAAAATTCCATTCAAGAAGGCTGATTTGACATCCATCTGATATACTTTCCACTTGTTCTGAGCTATTGTCGCTAGAACTTCTCTTACAGTATCCAATCTGGCGACTGGAGAAAAATTTTCTCCAAAGTCTATTCCCGGTTGCTGCGAGAATCCTTTTGCTACAAGTCTTGCTTTAAATCTGTCAATCTCACCTTTCTCATTCACTTTGGTCTTGTATACCCACTTCACACCAATGAGACTTTTATCATGTGGTAAATCAACCAAATCCCATGTATCATTCTTTTCAATTGAATTCATCTCTTCATCCATGGCTTGCACCCTATTGTCATCTCTGATTGCTTCTTCAAACGAAGAAGGTTGGAATGCCAACAATGCAAAATTTGAACTAACATCCAAATCATCATAAATATCTTTCAGACTTCTCATCTTTTTCTTACCTGATTCGCTGCTTGGAGAATTCTGATCTGTGGATCTGCTTGAAGATCCATGCTGCTCTGAAAATCTGGGAGTCCTTGCTGGTGTGACTTTGTTTGGTGTCTGCTCTTTTGGTTCTTCTTGCTCCTCTTCTTCTACAAGAGCATCCTCCATCAATGGTGTTTCAGCATCGGTTAGTGTTTCTACAGTCCCATTCCATGACTCTTGTTCTTTGAACACAACATCTCTGCTAATGATTGTCTTCTTTGTGACAGGGTTATACAATTTGTAAGCTTTTGACTGCTCACTATAACCAGTAAATATACATTTTTCACTTTGATCATCTAATTTGCCTCTGATTTGCTTAGGCACATGTGCATAGGCTACACATCCAAAAACTCTGAAATGAGATACACTGCAAGACATACCTGACCATGCTTCTTCTGGAACTCTTTTCATCACGCTCTTTGTAGGAGATCTGTTTATCACATAAACAACATATGCAATTGCTTCTGCCCAATACTCGTTAGACATGTGTCTCGCTTTCAACATGCTTCTTGTCATGTTCATGATTGTTCGGTTCTTCCTCTCTACTACACCATTCTGTTGTGGTGTGTATCTGGTTGTAAACTGTCTTCTGATTCCATGTTGTTTGCAGTACTCATGGAATGCCTTCGAATCGTATTCTCCACCATGATCCGATCTCAATACCTTGATCTGTTGATCACTTTGGTTCTCCACCAAAGCTTTGAACTATTTGAACTTTGCAAAAGTTTCAGACTTCTGCTTCAAAAAGTAAACCCAAGTCTTCCTACTATAATCATCAATAAAGGTGAGGAAGTAGCAACTTCCACCAATTGACTGTGTCCTCATAGGTCCACACAAGTCGGTATGCACCAATTCAAGTGGTTTCTTTGCTCTGTAAGAAAATCCTTTCGGAAAACTTTCACGGTGTTGCTTTCCCAAGATGCAACACTCACACGTGCTAGCAGGTTCTTTGATGGGAGGTAAACCTCTGACCATCTGTTTCTGCTGCAACAATCTTAAACCGGAAAAATGCAAGTGTCCAAACCGAAAGTGCCATAACCAGTATGCATCAGAACATGCAGTTGTAAAAGAACTAACCTGATCATTGTAGTTCATAATGAGAGGAAAGAGTATGTTCCTCGTCATCTGCACCTTTGCAATCAGCTGCTTGCTTGGGGATTTGTCGTAAATAACACACTGTTGCCCCTGAAAGGTAACTTTGTATCCTTTCTGCATCAATTGACCAACACTAATCAGATTGTGTTTGAGTCCAGGGACATAGTATACCTCTGATATGGTCTTTGGCTCCCCCTGCTTGGTCACAATGTTGACCACTCCTTTTCCATCTACAGCCACAGTCTTGTCAGTTCCCAACTTGACCTCTGTCTGCACTGTGACATCCAAATTAGCAACCAAATCCTTGTTTCCTGTCATGTGGTTACTACAACCACTGTCTAATAGCCAGACCTTATCAGACGGTGCATGCATGGTGTTGCATGCTAGAAACATAGAGTCAGTATTTTCTGTACTAACATTAGCTCTCTGATTGCCTTGATCTGCAATCTTCTTCCTACAATCACGAGCATAATGGCCAAATCTATTGCAGTAATAACACTTTACCTTAGATTTGTCAGACCTTTGATTGTTCTGAAAGCTTCCGCTGCTGCTGCTTCCATGTTGATGCTCATGATCATCTCGACCATCTCTGTGACCGCCATAGTTGCTGCCTCGTCCTCTACCTCTCGATCGACCTCTGCCTCGACCTCTGGAAATATAGACTTGACTTTGGAAGGCAGTTTCCAATGTGGAATCCTTATTTCTGTCTATCCTTGCCTCATGCGATAGAAGAGATCCCATCAACTCATCAATTGTGAGTTTTTCCAAGTCCTTTGCTTCTTCTATGGCTGCGACCACAACATCAAATTTGGTGGACAGGGATCGAAGAACCTTCTCGATCACTGTTCGATCTTTAATATCTTCGCCATAGATTTTTAACTGATTGACGACAGACATGACCCTATTCATGAAGGAATCAATGTCCTCTGTCTCCTTCATCTGCAGAATTTAAAAATCTCTCCTAGTATTCTGCAATTTAACAATATTAACTTTGGCCATACCTTGATAGCTGGTCGCTAAGGTGTCCCATGCCTCCTTTGCTGACGAGGTTATCATGATCTTCTGGAACACGGCTCGATCTACTCCCTGTTGGATCAGAAGCAACGCTTGCGCGTTCTTCCGCTTATCTTTCTTCCACTATTCCCTCTCTGCATTACTGAGGGCTCGTTCTTCTGCCTCATCTTGAGGTTCTGCATACCCATACTTGACATGATCCCAGACATCATGCGCTTTTAGCATAGTCTCCATCTTAATGGCCCACATATTGTAATATTTCCCATTGAAAGAAGGAAGTTGTGGCTGGAAGCTGCTTGTAGCCATCTTTCTTCAAAATTTCATAGCTGGAACCCTAAAAAAAATTTGATATGCTTTGCAAAGCTTCAAAAAAAAATTCCTTATAATAAAACCCTAAGTTTTATTATTTTATTATTTATATAAAAATTTCTTAAAAAAATATTTATATAAAAAAAATCTCTTTTAAAAAAAACTTTTTATAAAAGCTCCACCTTTTAAAACTTCCTTATAATATGCTTATGAAGCCCTTTTAAAAAAAAAACTCCTTTTCAAACCAAATCTCCTCACGTGCTTTATGAGAGACTCTCCTTTTGTTTTTAAACAAAGACTGAAAAATCTTTATAACCTTTATTTAAAACGAAGTCATAAAAGCCTTTGGATATGACTTTAAATGAAGAGTACTCCGTTGACTTGTTTTTTGGTCGAATAACGCGTCCAAGCTTCAATACCTCCGCGTGTTAACGCTCTCCTCGACACTATGATTCCGCGTTAGTGTCTTAACGTACCGTAACTTCAAGTTTTTCGTTTTTAACGACGTTCTCTACAGTGGGTACCTGCGTTATAATGCTCTGTCTATAATTAACAGCTGCGTTATGGCGTAAAAACACAGAAAAATAAAAATAAAAATTAAAATTAAAAAAAATAAAATTTCCTTCTCACCCACGGATGATTGCTAATATGTTTTTCTTCCGTTCTCTGTGACCTCGCTCTGATACCAATCTGTTGGAAAGGCAGAGGATTCAATCACACAATAACGCAAAGATTTCACACATGAACAATGAGCTACGACTCTTCAATTAATCTAAAACTCTCTTTCTTTCTCTCTTCAAACAATGGACCCATGAAGGGTATTTAATCTAATTGACATGCACACACTCTCACACATAATTGAACTTAATCAACTCACTTAACTCACTCTTTAACTCACTCACCAAATCTAACTGTAACTCAACTCAACTAATTCCACTTAACTATTTGTCTAACCTCTGCATGAGGAAATAATTATATATTTTAACAAAAAAAGAGAATTGTCCTTGACCTCGAGGATGTTTTCCATCGCTACACCTTCGACAACATCTCTCGGGTTCGACTTGGGGTGTTTGAGCCTAGACCTCGCACATAATCGTTTCGCAGAGGCGTATGACTGGACCATCGAGCTTTCCATGGGTCGGTTTCTTGTGTCGATGATTTACTAGAAGACACTGATATTTCTGAATTTTGGGACGAAACTCCAAATCCGTAAAGATGTAAAAGTCATAGATGATTATATTGTGGAGATTTGTGCTATGAAGAGGCGAGAGATGGCATAGAACAATGTGAATTCTGAGGATTCTCCCAGCTTTTTGCTTCTTCTCCTCTGCCTGGAGAAGGAGATGAGCGGCCGCATGTATTCTGATGACCAATAAAGCTCCATTAGTGTATCCATTTTGCGTATAACTAGTGATCATGGCATTCCACAATCCCACGTATGATTTGCAAATTCATATGGAAGCGAGAAGGACATAAGCAACGAGGGTTAATGACGTCGTCCAGATACAATAGCGTTAAACGTAGGGGAACATGACATTGTTAAACGGAGGGATGAATTGAATTTTAAAAATTCCACGTGAAGAGATCTGTACAGTGCCGACTGACGAATCTGTGTGTTACCTCATAGAACCCCATAATAAAAATGCCTTCGTCGTAAAAATTGTTTAGTTTCATAATAGTTTGTACATGTTTACATAAGTAATGGAAACATCTTGCCCAATATTATAAAATAGTAAATAAAAAAAATAAAAAAAAAAGGTTAAAACATATTTTGAGTTTCATAATAATTTGTACATTGTTACATAAGTGGTGTATATCATTTTACTCAATATCATAAATAGGAAATAGAAAATTGTTAAAATTTATTTTGAGTTTTATAATCATTTGTAATATCATGGGTCTGGAGTATGTCATGGAACAATTTTTGCTTGGCTAAGAGCTTGTCTTTCTCATATATAAAGAAACAGGTTAACAACGCAAGACTTAGAAATATCTAGCAGTGGTGAAACCTTTCCTTCTTATAGTCTACCAATGGATAATTCAAGGAACGTGATTTTTTTGAATAACAATGATGAGTCAACTTGCATTAGCCCAATAATAATTGTTCTCAACACTGATTTCAAAATTAAATTATAATAAGCTTTCTCATTATATTTTAAAAAAAAAAACAACAAAAAAAAATACCTTACCAAGAGAAACTACATATGTATGCATGCAAACTGCTAAGTGGACATATAGATGGATTTTCTAAAAAAAACAGGTGTCTCAGCTTCAGACAAAGCTTGGGATATTGATTTTCGTCGTGCTCAATCATTATATATTATAAAACACCCAATGAAAACACGCTAACGTATCCATATCCATATGTGATGACGAGCTAGAATTATGAAATGTACAGCGAGATAATTAAGGCTATATAGATATTGCTTTTATCATATCTCCATAAAAGAGATTCTGGCATACAACTTATGTTATATAATGCCTGTGGCTAAATAGGTATGGGAATGGTACACTTATTACGCCGGAGGCGTTTTCCATTGCGGGCTTGGGGTGAGCAAACACTGTTCACCCCAGCCAATGAGAGACACTTTTCCAAGCGCATGGAGCCAGTTACATTTTTACATGTGGCAGTTCCTGAACCAATAAAATTCCTCGATCTTGTCCAGTTAAGTCATGTAGTCTTTACATGTGGCAGCTCAATCTGGCAACCAGGTGTTGATTTACAATTTCAAACTCTCAAATTTAGATTTGCAGAATGAAATCTACACGGCACAGAACGATTTAATGCAACCATTTAATGTGCATTGAAGAACTTGGAGGTTGCATCGAAGACTAGGCTATTGCCGACTTGCAGCGTGCAACCGACTTGGATGTGCTGCTTAAATAGAGTTCCATCTAACTAAACATAGTGCCGACTTCATACTTCCAGCTCCAGCCTGAAGAAGAACTTGTCCGACTTTCAGCTCCAGCTTGAAGAAGAACTTGCTGGTAAGCTTCTGTTACCTGCAATTAGGAAACTTAGTGAATATTCTGAAAATGAAAATCTTAATTAGAAGAACTTGAAGTCCTGTTCCTGTAAACTAGTTGAATATATGTACGAATAGTAATTAGAATGCAAATGTTTCCTTGGAAGATACTGATAAGTGCGTGAATAATGTGAGAAAATAAAGGTTAATTCAAAGTCGAAGTTAAGATTAAACAAGTAAAAGAAGTGTAGAGCAGGTAAAATTCTGGCAGATTGACTTTGTTTCTTTCAAGTTACGAAGGACTATAATGCAAACTGTTTATGGTTGAGAAAGCGTGAATTTTGACAGGAAAAAATGTTGATTCTAAGGTCGAACCGAGGACGAATTAATTATGTGTTAATTCTTTCAAGTTTTGATATTGTAGTACTGTAAACGAAATTTTGTATGATACATGGGAGTATTCTTGTGTTACAATAGATATATGTAATAAATAACTTAGTTTTTAAAGAATGGAAAATTATTGGTTTACTTTAATTCATTATTGTGGAAGAGACGGGGTATTGTGGATAGATTAACGTTGAATGAGTAGAGATCAATTAACTGAGGAAAATTTAGTGTATAATGTGAACCAGAGACTACTCCTAAACAAATCCAAACTGCCACCGAGGCCTTGTCTGTGGACAAGAGTTGTGTATCAAAGAATGTGCATCTAAGCACCCACTTGTCTACTGGATACCCAACTAGCAAGGTTGTGGGGAAGGAATAAAACCCCAACGGAAGACGATATAAGTCAAACGAAAGTAAGGCTGGATGGGGCTTATAAGGGTGACCTTAGTAAAGATATAATAACATAACAGAAAATCCAGTTTCACTGGAAAAAGGTCTTGCAGAAAACAAAAAAATAAATTTCATATTATACTCCTGAGAATTAATACATAAGCGTGAATTAGCTATACAAGTAAAACTACTAGCATTTTATATTAAGACTGAACTTGAGCCGAGAGATTTAAACCCTGACCCGTTGGTACATGTAGGGTTTTACATCCTTAGGGCTTAGGTAAGACCTCAAGAAAGGTAAAACTATAAATGTATAGTTTATAGATAAATCTTGAACAGAGAATTCACCATAGAAAATAAACAAAGTATATATAAATAAGCCATCTATGAAAGATAATGAAAAACTACGAGTTATAGAAGTGGCTCAGCCAACAAATTTAACTATAAATTTTACGACAGAGAACATTCATAAAAGAACCATAGCTTTATGAAATTGACTCTGCAAAATGACATATACATTTTCTTCAAAATTTACATGTAAACTGAGGCCTTAATCCAATTCAAGAGAGTATATAAAAGACAAAAGAACTCTGCTACACGAGTAGCGTATAAACTCTCCATTACGATTCTGCATATAAACAATGTAAATGGACAAATAGACCTTAATAAAATACGTTGAGAATCTTGTGATAAAAAATCTTCACGCTGGTAGCAAGCAACGCTACCCAAATAAAAAGGAAAATGTAAAGCCCCTACAACCTCGAAACCCTAGGGGTTTAACCCTAAAATTTCTATACAGCAAAACCAAAGATGTAGCAGAGGCGTTCCTAGCTCAATCATGGAGGAACTAGAAGAATCGTGCAAGAACCTTGACCCTCTAGCAACAACCCATCAAAACGTTTTGACACTACCTGGCAAGACCGAAGTATTAGAGCTCGAAGAATCCGTGTCACCAACCTGAATTTAAAGACTAAGCTGAGAAAGTAGATACCTGCACAAAGACAAGAGATGGGTCAGTATATTTACGAATAATAGTGTGTACAAAAAACCTTGTGAATCACAGATGTTAAAATGAAACAATTTCGCAGAAAAATAGAAGCAATACTTCCCTGTAACCTTGCCTGTAATGGCACGGAGGAAGACAAAAGTCATATAATTGAATACAACAGCTAACTTGCCAGCAAAGCAAGCAAACAAAGAGTTTGTACATGCCCCCTGAGTTTGTAAGTGTTCAAAAAAGGCAACATGCGAGCAAGAAGATGGGCAGAGTTGAGTGCGTATTGGAGGACGACTAAAGAAAATAGCACAATCACCTGAAGGTCGACGAAAACACATAAAACACACTACTTCATGGAGGAGAATAGCAGAGCGGCAGACTGTCGAGAAACATAAGCCAAATGACAAGCGCCTAAGGGAGTTAGGGGGTAGGTTGGATAACCTAACCACCTCGATCTCTTCTGGATGATCTGATCCAGATGCAAGCACGTTTAAGCACGTTTTACCATGTTGTGAGAGTAAATGCAGAGTTATTGCTGACAGATGGGTTCGAACAGAGGTCTCCAGCCAAATGCCAAAGTTTGGATTCATAGATTAGGCGCATGAATTCCTTTGTTTATAGGTTATCCGATGCAAGCACGTTTAAGCACGTTTTACCATGTTGTGAGAGTAAATGCAGAGTTATTGCTGATAGATGGGTTCGAACGGAGGTCTCCAGCTGTTATCAACCAAATGCCAAAGCTTGGATTCATAGATTAGGCGCATGAATTTCTTTGTTTATAAGTTATCTGATGCAATAAAATACATGTTGATAACATATGATGCTAAGATTCTCCATTGCAATTATATATATATGATGATAACTTAATAATGCTCAGACCTTAATCATATGGGTCAGATAGGGTTTTAATAATTGGTAAGTCAAACACCAAGAATGAAATCTAAGGTACAGAGATAGGTTTGGGAAGTATGTGGATATGTTGTTGACTTGAATATTATGTGTTGTGGTAAAATAAAAACAATCTACATATAAGATAACTTCAAGAGGATATTTAACTAAATATTAATAGTAATGATTTGTTATGGCTATATATTGCCTTTCGTTTCTCTTGTTATAGTCCTTCGCTTCTGCTGTTTGACTATGATACTAAACATAAATGAAGATAACCGGTTTAGAAAATTAAAAATTAGATTATTAACAATGGAGATATATTCACAATTCCTCTTAATAAATATTATTTGCAAATAATGTTAATGTTGTACAAATTTATTTAACCTAACTAGTTTCAACACATCTTAGAAAATTTAGACGCCATAATCTATGATTTATTATCTTCAACTATATCATTCAACTATTTAGTTAAATTTCAATTAAGAAACACAAATATTAATTTTCAACCACCAACCACTAATTTTGAACATGAATTTTGCATTATTTGTATTTTTGACAACTTTTCTTCTTTTATAGAACTGAAATTTGTGATCATTAAGACATGAAAGGTATTAAATTCTTGTTATTTATAGAAGGCATAAATATTTTAATCATTCCAAGGACTATGTATTTATCATTGTATAAGATTTTTCGTTATATTGAGGCATTCAACGCACAATGGATTTATGCTTTAAGGTGACCACCTAAAAAAATTAATAGAAAGTTTTTATAAATGTTTTCAATTCTTGTTTTTTTGCTTCAACTCTCTTAAATTGCAAACTTAGAAGTTTTGTTTCCCTTATGTACACATCCTCTTCTTCAGTTTCTTTACCTTCATATTTATATTCGCTAGCAACACCTCGTTTTACAAAACCAGTTGCATCGTCATGGAAACATCCTTGACCCGCAATGGGCTCTCGTCGCTGCTTGCTGGTGGTATCGACCTACAACCAACCCTACAGATCATTGCAATCGAACAGATACCTTCTGCTCGAGCTACAACGCCTCGCTACCGCATATCGTTGTCTGATTGTGCTCACAAGCACGTCGTTCTACTTCCTTCTTCACATACAGAGTTTGCACAAAATGAGGAGTTGCGAATAGGCTCAATAATTCGCCTCAGGAAAATCTCATGCACGTATGCACATCATTCCATGTAAGCTACGTAGATGTCACCTCTCCGCTTCCTCCCCTTTAATGATTCTCCTCTTACGTCCCTTGTTTATCTCAATTCTCATTTCTAACATTTTACTTCCCCTCTTTGCTAATAAATATCTCATTCTTGCAGGTCACTTTGTCTCATCGATCTTGACATACTGCAACGTGATGCACCATTGGTTGGTGACCCAGCCCCTATTATTCTCTCCACTGAACAAATGAACCAAGCCACCTCGGCCTCCTCTTCTTCTTCTCCCTTTTCCTCGCCACCCTCCCTTGACATTCACTCCTTGTCCTCCAAAAACTCCACCCTATCATCTACAACTGTTCTCCCTTTTAAAGCACTCTCCCCTACCCAAAAATATTGGTCCATCCAAGGCAGAGTCCTTTCAAGGACACCCCTTCGTGAATTTAGCAATGCACGGGGCACTGGAAAATCACTAGGGTTTGACCTTGTTGATCGCGACAGCGATCAAATCCATGTCTCTGTCTTCAATGAATTGGCAGAATCCCTTCATGGTCTCATTAAAATTGGCCACATTTACAATGTTGCAAATGGGACCATAAAGATCCCCAACCCTTCATATAACCATCTCAAACGACCATTCAAAATCCTCCTCTTCTTTTCATCAACAGTGTCACAGGTCTTCTTTGATGACCTTACAATTCCTTCCCATACCTATCAATTTGTGCCCATAAGTTCCCTCAAACATTCACCTCCTAATTCAATCGTTGATGTCATAGGTATTGTCGCCTCCCTCTCTCCTTCATCTATCATTCGCAAACGCGATGGCTCTGAGACTCCCAAGAAAACTATCACTCTTTGTGATATGTCCGGGAGCAGCATTGATGTCACTTTGTGGGGCGAACACTGCCACGCTGAAGGTCGTGCACTCTCCGAAATGCGCATGGCTCGTGAGATTTATGTGCTTGCAATTAAAGGGGGTAGGATTGTCGAGTTCAACGGCCAAACTATCAGCACAATCCCAACTACTTCACTACTTATAAATCCAAATGTCCCTGAATCACAACAACTAAAAGAATGGTTTGACGGAGAAGGAAATAAAGCACCCTCACCGTCGCTCAGCCGCAAATACAAAAGTACAAACAAGAGGCCTTTGAGTTCGAAAACAATTGCCGACATTTTGGCAATGCAGCCTGACGAAATTATCCCATGGATTTCGCTTCATGCTACTGCTATCTCTATTAATATCGATGATTTCTACTTCCTCGCATGTCCCCTTATCAATGATGGGATCCAATGCATGAGAAAGGCTCTACGACAAGATGACAACACCTACCGATGCTCGAAGTGTGAAGGCTCGTTCAATGAGTGCGACTATCGCTACATTCTTCGACTCCAATTGCAAGACCACACTGGCCACCTCGACAATGTTGTTGCTTTCGACGAAGCCGCAACTGCCCTTCTTGGCGTCTCAGCAAAGGACCTCTGCCTCCTCTCAATTGATCCTGAAAGTGTTATTGACATATACAACAAAATCAAAGGACACCATTTCCTCTTCACACTATCTTTCAAGAGGGATAAATTATGCACGCAGAAGAACTTGCGTACGCTGAGGCATCAACTACCTTGCTAAGGGACCTACAATCAAGTACTCCCCCCGCCAACCCATTCTAACACAAACTCTAACCGTTTCTTTCTTGCTCTCACTCATCTCTCCCCCACCTCTCATTCAATACATACTTTCCCCATAATAGCTTCCTCCTAACATGTCCACCATCTGCTACAAATTTTCATTTCCTTCCCATTGTTCCCCTTTCAGTCTTCTTAAACCTTGATTGCCATTCCTCATCCATTTTCCAGACATGTTTTGTAATCGTAAGTATATATTTCCATTGCCCTTCTACTTTCTACTACTTCTCCTAAACGCTTCATCGCCCACTCCTTTCTTCATGACATTTTGTATATATGTCATTCCATTATGCTTTAATGGATCTTTCTAATATATGAACATTTAGTCACATATTTTTCCCTTTCCTCCTTCATTGTTTCATCTTCTTTGGAACACACAGTTTCTAAATGTACAGATGAATATGCTATGTTTACTATAAAAAATAATACATAAATTGCTTCTTCTCTTTTTGTAAAATACAAAATATGTCTTCACTTTACTCTAGCCAATACATGCAACATGTGGTTGATTTCAAAATAAATGCTTTTTCAATTTGAAATATGCAACACACATTTCCAAGCAACCCATACTAAATACATTTTCGCTTTAATAATAAGTCGCAATATACTTCATGCATTTGACAGACGTTTCCTTACTTGCAACAGCTATGCCAACCCGACTAGAAAACAATGTGGAAAGGGAACAACAACGACGCTACTACGCACTTAATAAAGACATCATCAATGCACGTCGTCACCTCCTCTCTTCAAATCATCGAAGAAACCTTCGCTCTCAAACCAACAATACTCCTACTGCTTCACAAAATTCTGTCCTCCCCATACATCCCACCCAAACTTCCCAACTTCCCCTTCAATCTCCACTTCCTAACCGACCCTTTCCAAGCGCTTCAACTCCTTCAAATCTTCCCTACCCTTTACATATTCCACCCCATGTTCCTCTCTTTCCACCTGCCCAACAATTTGTCCCCATCCTTCTGCAACATGCACATTTTCGGTTTCGTCAAAGGATCGATGCACTTTGTCCCATCCAAGTTTGTTCAATTTGTCATGAAGCTTACCCATCCATGAAAACAAAAACAAGTCATGGAATAATTTTTTGTACCCGTTGTGTTGCCGAACGATCAACGCATCGTTTCTCCTCTACAAATAACATGGACCCAGGTATCCAACCACTTGTCCTATCCTGCCTAACTCAAGTTGAAGAGATGCTCATTGCTCGTGTCAATCTCGTTCTTCAAGTCACCCATGCACGTGGTGGCCAATTGAAATATTCCAGTCATACTATTAGTTTTCCACAAGATATCACAAATATTGTCACCTCTCTTCCTCGGATGTTGTCAGAACTAGACATCCTTGTGGTAAACAAAACTAGCTATGATGAAAAAAACTATGAATTTCTTGTTAGTCGAACACATGTCCATGCAGCTTTGCAATTCAAACTACAAAACGACCCATACTACAAAGATGCCCATATTAACCAACTTGCCCTCTCTGCTTTGCCTATTCCACCTACCAACATTTCCAACATGCTACACCATATCAACACATCTTCCATTGCACTCCATGAAGCCATTCCAGAAATTCCTACTTTTGAACTTTCCCACTCATGCCCGTCTGACCTCCACCCATCCTCCTTTGTTTCAACTCTACCAAACTGTCATTCTGAACTTGATGAAATACGTGCCTACATAGATTCCTCCTATTCAACAACCACCCATTCACTTCAATGGCCGACCATTGGCCTTTCCCCAATCAATGAATACAACACAGAGGGCCTATTCTCCATGGCCTTCCCCACCCTCTTCCCCACAGGATCTCCCATGATTAACCAACCAAGAATTGCAAAAGTGGACATGTAAGAATACGCTATGCATCTAATGCGCTACAGTGACAATCGTTTTGCACAACATCCTCGCTTCCGATATTACTTGTACAACCTTATCATGCGCCATCCCAGCCAAGCAACTGCCTCTGTCTTCATTAAAAGGGACCTTTCAAACACCCTACCAGCAACAGTCGCTGACCTCCGCCACCAACTCCAAAAAACGCCCCCTTCCACCATTCCAGACCAAATTATGCGTTTCGGGTCATCCTTACGTGGAAGCCGTTCTTTCTGGAGCAGAGCTAGAGGAGAACTAACAGACATGATCACTCAAATTGGTACCCCTACCATATTCTTCACACTAACTGCAGCTGATACAAAATGGCCTGACTTGCATAATTTGATGCCTTCCAACCCTCCATCCAATTCAAATGAGCACACTCGATGGAGAATCCAAAACATTGTTAGAAACCCGCATCGTGCATCTCAATATATCCATTGCAGATTCGCAATATTCCTGGAAGAAGTGCTACTTAAAGGATTCCTTGTAAAGGATCACTGGTGCAGGTATGCATACTATTCCTTCCTTCTCTTATCTTTCATTCCTTTCACTTCCACACATCCAATCTTACTATCTGTCCCCTTCCTTTATAAGGTATGAATGGCAACATCGCGGCTCCGCACATATCCATGGGTTTCTGTGGCTTCCAAATGCACCTGCTATGGACAATCTCGATTGGACCAATGCCACAGATGTCCGCGCGGTTACAGAATATTTTGATAAGTACTGCACTGCTTGGAATCCTCATCCGGTTCACAGTCGAGCTCCTGGAATAAATCATTCATCTCTACAAGATCCATGCCTCCTTAGCACGCATGAAATATTTGCAAGCAATCAGTTAGAAGACTATGAAAAAGTCCTCAATTATGTTCAAAGGAACACATATTGCCACTCTTCTACATGTTTACACAAAAGAAATAACACATCAACTTGCCGCTACGGAGCCCCATGGGAGGTTCGCAACACGTCATCTCTTCACATTGATGATTCTAGCAAAAAGGTGTACTCCCCTGCTAGAAATGATGACAAACTCAACGTGCACAATGCTCAGCTACTTGCAATATGGAGGGCCAACATTGATTTTCAACCAGTTCTCTCACGCATGCTGTGTTGAACTACATTTCAAAGTATGCAGCAAAATCAGAGGCAAAGTCTGAAAGCTACTACCAAATTCTCTCACGCCTCTCACAATGCTCCCCCCCAGATGCTCCTACTATCACTATCGTCCGCAAAGTCCTCACCGAAATTGTTGCTGATCGAGACATTGGTGCATAAGAAACATACCACATGCTACAAAAACTCCCACTAACAAAATGTAGTCGTTCTTTTGTCTCCCTCAATGTAAAAAAAAAAGTCTTCAAACGTGTATTGCATGATTTAGATGGTCATCCTCCATCAACACCTTTCATTGCCTCCTACATGCAAAGACCAGCTGCACTTGAAAGTTTGTCTCTTATTGAAGTTTCATGCTCCTGGTCCTTCTCCACCCGCCGAAAAACATCACCATGGAAACAAATATTCCCTCCCATGGTTGTCCGCGTTCCTCCTCGTTACACCTCCATTCCATTGAAATAATCACCATCCTATGTAGACTTCTGCTGGAGCGAACTCCTTCTATACTTCCCTTTCCGTAGCCTCCCGAATGATATTGGCATATCTGATGCAAGAATTGTTGCACACTGGGAAGAAATTAGACACACATATCAACCTTGGCATGTTTATCGCAAACCATCAACCCCAGACCTTTCCGACTCTATCTGTTCATCCCCAAACAACCCTCCCCATGACCCCACACTTCACGTGCCTGAATGGAAATTTCTCTCTCAACTCCACCTAGGTAACAACCTCGTCCTCGATGAGCTTGAAATGCTTGGCCATCGTGAGTTTGACACAAACCATAATTGGGGCCACTCTACAATCCCTCCACACTTACAAGAAACAGCGATCCACTTCATCGACTCCACTCGCTCCTCCACAAGATCCCACCAACTCCTAACTCCATTTTCACATTCCCTTTCCTCCTTGTCCCCAAGCCAAACCATTGCATTCAATATCATCTTCTCGCACTTCCGCAACAACATTGCCAAAAAAACACTACACATGATAATCCAAGGCACTGCTGGTACCGACAAGTCGTTCCTAATTGAGTTCTTAAAAAATGCATTCCTTGAAAGCTCCACCATGCAAAAATTCCCCCTGCTACTACTTGCTCCTACCGGTGTTGCAACATTCCACATTAATGCTTTGACGATCCACTCTGCTCTTCGCATCCCTATATCCTGTATGGAGCCTTTAGAGGGTCAATCCCTCCTAAACCTTCAAGAACAACTTCAGCATATTCATTACATTCTAATTGACAAAATGAGCTTCATTGGTCCTAAATTGCTTTCTCAAATTGATGATCGCTTGCGCGAGGCATTCCCATCAAATAGAAACAGCCCATTTGGTGGACGTTCTATAATCCTTGTGGGTGACCTTGGCCAACTACCACCTGTAAAAGACACGCCAATGTATGTAGGAAATTCTCGTGGCACTGCACTTTGGCAAAGCTTCACTACTGTGGTTACGCTTGCAACAGTTTTTCGACAACAAGGAACAAGTCCTGCACAAATTTCCTTCTGCGAACTCCTCTCCAACCTTCGCAATGCAACACCCACTGTTTCTGATTGGAATCTTCTTATGACACGTTCAAAAACAAATCTTCCTGAAGCCAAAGTCCAATCATTCTCTACTTCAATGCATCTTTATTCAACAAATGACGCTGTTGACTTGCACAATAAATCAATGTTAAAATTATTAAATCAGCCAGTTGCACATTGTTATGCTGCCGAAAAGAGGCAACTAGAAACTACCCAACCAAAAAATGATCAATTATCAAAGAAAATACTCCTTTGCATTGACCAACGTGTTATTCTCAGAAGCAGTCTTTGGGTTGGCGCTGGTCTTATTAACGGTTCGCTCGGCATTGTTCGTGCAATCGTATATTCAACTAGGTTGTACACCACCAGAACTACCATCCTTTGTTGCAGTTGCCTTCCCTCACTACACTGGTCCACCATGGGATCCTTCGAATCCTACATTTGTCCCAATCCCCCCCATCACAAGGGGTTCACGCACACAAATCCCTCTCGGAATGGCATGGGGCTTAACAATCCATAAATCGCAAGGCATGACACTAGATAAAGCAACAATCGACATCGGCAACATTGACCGGCAAGGGCTCACTTTCACAGCTATCTCAAGAGTTCGCTCGCTCAATGATCTCTGCATCTCCCCTGCCTTCTCCTACTCACGCTATTCACGTATGCAGGACAACCCTTACTTCATGCGCAAGAAACAAGAAGAAGCACACCTTGCATCCAAATATATTATTCACACTCCTTGAAAAACTCCTATTATTGGTACCTTCTATTCACTTGCATTCCACTTTTACTTCTTTCTTCTTGTTCCTCATAATAAGACCTTGCAAATTTCCTGCTTCATTTACATCTTCACTTTCCAATATCATTTCAGCTCATATTTGTTCCTACTATTTGTTTCTTATTATGCTTTTCATTATTAGTGTCAAATTTTTACATGTTCACTTATATGCTTTTCCTTCCCTTGCAGCAACTATGGATCGCAGGTACCTTTCTCAGCTCAACAAATTCTATGAAGAAATCACTCAACAAGAGAATGCACTCCTCATTCTACAGCAACGCTTCTTAGTTCGACCTACTCTACCACTATACCGTTTGCGCCCAACATTGAAACTACTCCATAAGATCAAAATATTCATTCGTCGCCTCATTCATGTGCATGAAAGAGATGCACACAGGCAACTTCGAGCATACTATCTTAGTCGCGTCCCGGGTTTGGACGTCAATTGGTGTTGTCGCTGTCGGGCAACCCCCTGTATTTACGACTAGATTGCAACCAAACACCTTTCATGCATGATCATTCTACTATGCTAACACTTGTTCCTCCTTTCTGTTCCAAAGCAATTTTCTTCTATACTTAACAATATCACTCTTACTGTTTTTGCTTGTACCATGATGTAAAACTGCCTACTACTTCGAGTTTTAATAACATGTAAAACCTTTTTACCATTACATTACTTCAAATCAAGTGAATGATGCCTTCGCAAAAATCTATACGATGCACAAGAATACCCCCTCAATGTGCTATGCTATCACTTGCTCCTCCTTTTTGTTCCAAATCTATTCTTCTCTAAATTTAACAATATCACTCTTACTCATTTTGCTTCTACCATTATGTTAAACTGCCTACTACTAGGACTTTCAAAAACATCTACAACCTCTTTACCATTACATTACTTCTATACAAGTCAATGATGCCCTCGCAAAAAAAAATATATACAGTGGACAACAAATCTACGGTCTACTATATTGTATACTATCTATTTTCATCATATCAATTATGCCTACATAATTAAATCTCAAAAATTACTTCCTTTATATGCTCTCATTTTATACGATTATAAATTGATTCACAACCAAACCTATTCTTCATTTTCAATTACTTTGCTTCTAATTTAAATTACATTCGTGCAAATATCAGTAACTTACTTCTACTATTATTAACACATAATGATTTAACATAATAACCACAAAATCATAAAATGTAACTCATCGAGATGAAATTACCTACCTTCTTTCCACCTCCAACTTGAGCAAACAACATATTTTATTTTCATCGTTTTATTTTCATCATGTTCCCTAACATGTACCACAAAATGATTCAACTCTCCTCCTTCCCTCCCTTGCAGAAACTATGGATCGCAACTACCTTTCTCAACTAAACAAATTCTATGAAGAAATCACTCAACAAGAGAATGCACTCCTCATTCTACAGCAACGCTTCTTGGTTCCACCTACTCTACCACTATACCGTTTGCACCCAACTTTGCAACTACTCAAGAAGATCAAAATAGTCATTCGTCGCCTCATTCATGTGAATGAAAGAGATGCGCAAAGGCAACTTCGAGCATACTATCTTAGTCGCATCCCGGGTTTGGACGTCAATTGGTGCTGTCGCTGTTGAGCAACCCCTTGTATTTACGACTAGATTGCAACCAAACACCTTTCATGCATGATCAGTCTACTATGCTAACACTTGTTCCTCCTTTCTGTTCCAAAGCAATTTTCTTCTATATTTAACAATATCACTCTTACTATTTTTGCTTGTACCATGATGTAAAAATGCCTACTACTTCGAGTTTTCATAACATGTAAAACCTTTTTACCATTACATTACTTCAAATCAAGTCAATGATGCCTTCGCAATAATCTATACGATGCACAAGTATACCCCCCCAGAATATCACTCTTACTCATTTTGCTTCTACCATGATGTTAAACTACCTACTACTAGGACTTTCAATAACATCTACATCCTCTTTACCATTACATTACTTCTATACAAGTCAATGAAACCCTCGCAAAAAAAAGAAATATACAATGGACAAAAAATCTATGGTCTACTATATTGTATACTATCTATTTTCATCATATCAATTATGCCTACATAATTAAATATCAAAAATTACTTCCTTTATATGCTCTCATTTTATACAATTATAAATTGATTCACAACCAAACGTATTATTCATTTTCAATTATTTTGCTTCTAATTTAAATTATATTCGTGCAAATATCACTAACTTACTTCTACTATTATGAACACATAATGATTTTACATAATAACCACAAAATCATAAAATGTAACTCATCGAGCTTGAGCAAACAACATATTTTATTTTCGTAGTTTTAAATCTAAATATTCATGTAATCAATCAATAACAGATTTTACCCCTCATAAATTCACATTCATCATGTTCCTAACATCTACCACAAAATGATTCAGGTCTCCTCCTTCCGGCGTTCCCTTGCACCCCCAATGCAATTGCTAGTATTATTGATTATTGGTACACCTACATTGCTTTTTATATTTGATAAAAACAAAATGTAAGACTTTATCGGTCATTTTCAAATGTTATAAGAGTAAAGGTGGTCATCTTTTTGTGTTGCATATAGTAGATATATCTGTAGCAATTCTGATATATCAGTAGGTGGCCAACTATATGTCTGGTCACAGTCACGGCATGGACATTTATACTTTCAGGGAAAAATATACAGAGGAAAAGGTATTTTCCAAAGCCTTTACGGTGTGATTGATGTCTCAAGCTCTGTGAACATGAGTAGTCATACATGAATTGAAAATTATGATCAAATATACAGAATATAAAATATTCACATGTTACATCTCAAACCAAAAAACCCTTATCTTTATCAGGTGTGTATTGTCATGGATAGGAGATCGGTAAAAAGAACAGTATGATGGTTACCCCAAGGTGGTCTCTTTTCCATCTCTGGAATGGAATTGCCATTACCTTTTTTAAAGTGTTTTGAAATGTACCAAGACCCCCTTGAGGTTACTTTTAAATTGCTAGCGTTTCCCGTATTTTGAATGGATTGCCCATTAACTTTGAATGGGACATGTCACTTTAAATATAGCGGGTACATACCAAAAGAATTTCAAACTTTATTGGGAGTGTATAAAGGAAGCAAATATTTACATTATTGTTTATAGATTAAACAAATTATAATTATAAAAAGTATGATGTGTTTTTGAAACATAAAGGTTTGTGTTTTAGAATTAAGTGATCAAACAAATTATAATTATAAAAAGTATGATGTGTTTTTGAAACATAAAGGTGTGTGTTTTAGAATTACCCTGAGTGATCAATGTTGTTTTCTTTTCAAATTGGTTTTGCTAAAATATTTATTTTACATATTTTTTAAATTTTTTAGAACAGTAATAGATTAAATTAATTTAATATATAGAGTCAATCTTTTACATACTTTTTAAAGTGATGAATATTAAAGTTGTTTAAAATAGCAATAATAATATTATTATTATTTTTTTATGTTTTTGTTGAAGAGATATTTGGATGTGAAGATGTTATTAATTTATTTATTTATTAATACTAAGAAAAAATAAATATTATTAAAATAAAAATATATTTTTATGATTTTTATAGTTAAATTGGGTGTTGGTCAATTCTCAAAGCATTATGAGATAAAAGAGGGTAATGCTCTCCTCCCACATTTATCCAAGTAACTGGCTAACCAGGGTAAATATGTGACGAGAGGCTACTATGATCTGATTCAACTCCCCATGTATAGTTAATGAAATGAAACCGACTGAACTCAAACAACTTGACCTCCTACACATGCAACATGACACCTAGGAGTTATCCAACCCATCCAGGTAACCAACCCTTGAGACAAACTGACATTTTGCTGCATTAGAGCCTCATTCGCTCCCTTGACATGGGCATGCATGCGACTAAGACTGTACAGTCGCTCCCACAACAAGGCATGCCTGTGACTAGGGACATTTCCAAGTAGTTTTGTGCGAGTGACTCCGACTTTTGTGCCACATTTTTAGGGCCAGGACTCAGACAACTGCCCATAGTTCTATGAAACTTCCAGGAATGAAAAGTAACATTGAAACAAAGATGCAAATGCAATTACTTGAACAAGGACTTAACTGGACCCTTACTAGCCATGACATGCATTTAATCAAACATGTCACAAATATGCATTATGTTGGGGTTCCCATGTTTTGGCCAGGTTGACAGAGACCAAAAGATGAGACAACATAAAACCACTTTCAGACCTTAGGATCTAGCCCTCCTAGGTCCAGAGAGGGATCTCTCTATGATAGCCAAAGGTTTATGTCTTTAAGGCTCAAAGTATAAGATTTTAGGCTAGTTATAGGCTCGAGGTTGTTTGTTTGATTGTTTAGGTTTGGTTGGAAGGAATCAGGAAAAGAAGGTCCAATAGAAGACAAGGATGAGAAAAGGTGAGGCTCTGGCAGAGACAGATAACTCAAAGAACATCAAAACCATTGGGCTATGGAGTCAAGAAAGGATTTACTTGTAATTAATGTGCAAGCTTTCAATTGGGCTAGTCATCTAAATCATCTGGATCTTAAAGGATAGAAGGTGGAATGGAGCATTAAGGACTGAAAAAGAAAGGAGGAGAACCATCTAATTCTGTCTACAGATCAAGTCAGAGGTCATTTAACTCCAGACCTGCTTGGACAAAATTAGAGGCAAAACAAGGGATCTTGGAGAGGTTAACTGGTCGCGCAAGGATCCTAGTGGACAGGGCTAACACTAATCCCCAATGTTCCCAGACCTTCCAGCTAAATCCTACCAAGAACATCTAAACATGGACTTCATCAATTCATACATCAGAGAGCAGGCAATATCATCCACTACACTAGTTAAATCAATCGGAATCAACATTCAGATACACATATAAGCAGAAAACATTGAGGTAGGGAGAGCAGGAAACATAGGGCACCTATCAAGGGTGAATCCTATATTATACTTCTGTTGCCTACCAGTAGAAATGAAATGAAATGGAACATAACATAAGAGCAAGTCAATCACAAATACAGAGAAAGAGGAAACATCACCAGCTGCTTTAGATCAGGATCCAAAGAAACATGCTTGTCATATTAAAAACAACACCAATCAGGTACAACATTGCATAGCTTGAACATTCAGTCTGAATACATCAAATCTCAGCCTATCTTACAATATGCACAGAGAACTTGTCTCAAAAGGAGAATACTTGCATTTCACTGATATCTCATCAACAACCATTACAATGTTTCCTTCTGTGCTTTATAGCAAAGGGTGAACCTAAGATCGACTGAAGGAGTAGGTGAAAATTAAATGTATCCTTGAACACAATAATGAATGCAGGGCCGAAACCCATTCTGCTTGACATGATGTATATTTAATCTCTGTCACCTTCTTTGTGAGAGAATGATCTGCTCCAGATTTGATCTTGACATCTTTTGGCTGAAGTACTCCTGGTGTCTTGAACCAAAATAAAATAAACTACTGAAAGGTCTGTCAATAAATGCTCCGGTGGTTTTGAACTGTTGTCTGGTGGAATTCTTTTCAGGGACAAGGTGTGTAAATAAGACTGTATGGGTGCCCTGTACCTGAAAAAGAAAAACATTCTGCTGACGAAAACTCTGATATTACCTTTTGCCTGTACTCAGGATCCTTCGATCGGTCCTCGGGATCTGTGATCTGCTGTTCTTCCTTTGAAAACATAGATTTAAGGCTCTGGATCTTCGTTAGCGTGCCTTAACCTCCCTTTTTCTCTGTACTGAAACGCTCTGCTGCTTCAATTCCATCTCTGACAGGTTAGCTCGGGTTTAATGGTGATGGGAGATTTTCTATAGAGTTCGAACTCTATTCCTTTAATGAACATATCATCTCCACCTTCCCGGGCCTTTGTTCATAAATTCAGCCGCTGTGGATGATCTTCCTCGGATTTAGTTGTCCTGGTAGCATAGAAGTGTATCACGGCGGCCATTCTTTCTTTATAAGCCTGCAGGAAACACAAAGACCATGAAGAAATCCATGCACAAGGGTGGCGGGTGATGTAGATGGGAGAAATGGACGTGCAATCAGTGACATGGCGGAAGAAAACACAGAAGAATGGTGAAAAAATGCTCAGGTAGGTAATTGACGAAACACAGAACGAAAACGAATGAGAAAACATTAAAGAACACGAAAAGAATCAAATATACGCGATGGAATGGGAGAAAGTACAGATGAAACACGTGGGGGTGACGTGGCGGGACGGAGAACGATGGATGGGTGACGTGGAGGTCCCGGGGCAACGGAATGGTCAACAATGAACAGACAGATCTGGACCGTCGATCGAGCGAAAATTAACGGCGGAGAATGACGGAAGGCGGGCCCGCGGGTACGATGGACGGGTGTTAAATGGTGTACAGCTTCGGGAGATGACAGCCGTTGGATTAAGCGCGTAGGATCGGACTGCGGTGATTGATTCCGCTGCATATCTTTTGGCCGAAATTTAATGCGCGGGGAGAGCGGAGACCCGAGTTAAAACGCGCGCATCTCCAAAGTACGATGGTCGTTGGATGAGGGCTTCAAGATCTGACGGCTATCATTTATTCCGCTACCTGGCTTTGAACCGAAGATTAATGCGCGAAATGAAAGCGATTTCAGGTTCGTACAGAGGACACGCAGCAATTACTGAGTGGAATCGCTGGCTCTCCGGGGAAAACCGCCTATTGCAGATGGGTGGTGCGGAATTTACCGGCGGGTTTTCGAAACAGCGCACGGTCGGGGGGGGTTCACAAGGAATGCCGCGCTCCGCGTCATCCGATCTGTGGAGCAGATCGACGGTGGAGATTTATCGAAAGATTGAACTGGTGGCAAACCTTAGAAATTGATTAAAAACCCGAAAATGCGTGTTTACAAAGGTTTTTTATTTTTTTTTGGGCGGAAAAAGGGTTGGAGGGGATAAGCACCTGGAGGGTTTAGCTTTGGGTTCCGGCGCCAGGTTTTATGGAAGAGAGGGGGCGCGGGCTATCAGAAAAAGGGCTAGGTCTGTCATATAGTCGGAAAGTGGGTTTTTAAACCCTTTTAGTGCATTCCAAGGCCTAAGGAGGGTAACGGTAGAAGGGTTAAGGGGAATTTTGAGGGAACAGAAGGTAAAGGAATAATCCAAAGGGGATTTTGGGGAGATTAAGGGAGGAATTGGGGAGGAGACAAAGGGGAAACAGAGGTGACAATGTGGTGTTTTGCAGGGGTATAAAGGGCAATAATGGGCTTTTTGAGAAATGCATCAGCAGAGGAACCATATGTTAGGTACAGCATACAGAGACTCCAAGGAGGATGAGTTTTCAGGGGAAAGGCATTCCTTGGAGGCTCCAGAGCAAACTAGCCCCCAGCTTGCTTGTCAAGAATTTCATAGGGGGGCTAACAGTGGCTCCACATGGGGATGGCTGCTCCTTGGAGGAGTCAAGAAACCAGAGATGATCTATGGAGTAGGCCAGATGCCTGCTGTCGTAAGCCATCTTTCTTCTTCAATTTTAGCTGCCACAGTGTTATAGAAACATCAGCAAAAACATTTCCCAACCAATCTACCTACCCAAACTACAGCTCTACAATTTTTCCCTTGGGTGCATTTGAACTAGCAGACCCTTTCCATTTCATTTTGCAAAACAAAAACAAACCTATTCTAATTCTACCCTTATTTCTCCATGAGGCCAGATTAGACTGTTGACCTCATCTATTTCTCTACCTAATCTACTACCTGTTGGGATTAAACTGTCCAACAGGTTTCTTCACCTACATTCTAAGACATGAAATTTAAAACAGCGAAGCCAGGATTAGACTGTCTGACTTGCTGGAGTGGGATCTTGAAAACAAAACTGTGACGGCATGAAATCTGCAGTTCTGATATATCCTTCTTTCTTTCTGGTGACTCAGGTTTTGAGCATATTTGAGTCACCTCTTTTCTTTGCTTCAACTCTGGTTTTGGGCATATTAGAGTTGGTTTCTCTTTCACTGCTGATCCAGATTTTGAGCATATTAGGATCAGCTATTCTGCTTCCTTTTGGCTCAGATTTTGATCACGTTTGAGCCTATTCCTTTACATTTTAGAGGTTCATGTTTTGAGCATATCTGAACCTCCATCTTTAATTCTGTTTTTTGGAACATTTTTCTGTTTTTCTGGGAAATAACAGCTGCAATGGTATGTACAATGGAAATGAAACTGGAAATGAAACTCAGTAGAAGTAATGTTTGAGCATCCTGCCATTTACAGGAGCCCCAAACAATTCTGTGCCATCAAGTTCTTGCAGAAAAAACGCATTAGGACCCACAGTGGCTTGTATGATATATGGACCTTGCCACAAACTGTCAAACTTGGCATGTTTGCCTTTGTCCTCTCTCCTTGATTCCCATTTCAGAACTTTATCTCCAACCTTAAAATCTGAAGCTTTGGTTCTTTTGTCAAACTGTCTCTTTATGCCTTCTTGTACTCTGACAGCTCTGCTATAAACCTGCTCTCTTGTTTGCTGCAGATGGATAGTTTCATTGATTCTCCTTACCATACTGTTTTCCTCCGATTGTATCTCCTGGACAAGTTTGATCACTGTAACTCCAAGGCTAGTAGGAAAGACTGCTTCCATCCCATAAACCAGCTGGAAAGGTGCCATGCCAATGGATTTCTTTGTGGTGAGCCTGTCTGCCCACAAGGCATGTATCAAATTTTTATGCCATGATCTTTTGTTTTCTTCCAGCAGCTTCTTAATGATTGTAACCAGGCTTTTATTTGATGATTCAGCTAGGCCATTACCCTGGGGGTAATAGGCAGTTGAATGTCCAAGTGCTATTCCGTACCTGTGACAGAAATAAATAATTCTTTTGGATCCGAAAGCAGCAACATTGTCAGTGATTATTTTCCTTGGACAACCAAAACGAGATAAGATGAAGTCTTCTAGGAACCTAATGATGATAGAGTCAGTGGAATTCCTAGTGGGTATAGCTTCTATCCATTTAGTGAAGTAATCAGTGGCTGTTAAAATCCATTTATGTTGTCCAGTGGAGGCAGGGTGAATCTCTCCAATAAAGTCTAGGCCCCATTGCATGAAGGGACCTTTTATGGTGACAGGTTGTAGGGGAAGGGGAAGGAGTTTTCTTTTACCTTCAAAGATTTGGCATTTGTGGCAGGTAAGAATCATTTTATGGACATCACTAAAGAGTGTAGGCCAATAGTAACCAGCCCTGAGTATCTTATTTGCAGTGGTTTTCCAACTCAGGTGGCCTCCACACTCCCCAGCATGGAATTATTGTTTGATTCTTTCAGCTTCAGTTTCAGACAAACATTTCAGTAGAAGGCCATTTGGATTTTTCCAATATAGACTCTCATTCATAATGCAATAATTTCTAGCTTTGAGTTTTATGAATCTGGCCTTCGTTTTGGACAGTTCTGGAGGGGCATTGAGGTTAGTGAGCACGTAAAGGATATCAGTATACCAAGGAGAGTTCTGAAACTTCTCCTCAACAGTTGGATGGGGCAATCCTTCCTGCTCATCTAAGGCATTCATCATGTTAATGTCAAGGGCCTGCAAGTTTGATTCAGCCATTAACTGGGCCAAGTCTTGACCTTTGATCAGCTTAGTGGGTTTTATTTCAAGGTCATATTCTAAAATTGTAGCAATCCATTTGCCCCTTTTCCCATCTGGGTCTTGGGACAAGATATCTTTGACCACTATATTTGGCACGAAAGCGGTGGTGTGAGAATGCAGAATGTACACCCTAAAGTATTTTAAGGCCTTAATCAAAGCATAGGCCTGCTTTTCCATGATGTTGTACTTTAAGGGTGCATCTCTTAAGGCTTTACTGAAGAAGGCTATAGGTTGTTCATTACCTTCTGAATTTTTCTGCAGCAACACTGCAGCTATTGTGTGTTGGGAAGCAAATGAAAAGATCAGAAAGTCTTTTGAGAATTCAGGGCTGATAAGGACAGGGGCCTGAGTGAGTGCAAGTTTTACTGACTCAAAAGATTTCTTGGCTTCAACAGTCCACTTAATTCTTGCATCTTTCTTTAGCATTTCAGTCATTTTTCTAAGATGCTCTGCAAGATTGGGGATAAATCTTCTAAGGAAATTGATCTTCCCTATGAAGGACTGCAATTCCTTGATGTTCTGTGGATGTGTAATTTGAAGTATTCCCTAAACTCACTGTGGGTCTATCCTGATCCCTTTCTCAGATATAATGTGGCCCAGAAGTTTACCTTCTTACAGCCCAAAGACAGTTTTCTTAGGATTTAGGGACAGACCATACCATCTACATTTTTCAAAAACTTTTCTCAGATGTTTCAAGTGTTCTTCTTCAGTTTTAGAAAAGACAGTCAAGTCATCCAAGTAGATAACTATGAAGTGTCCTATCTCCTCTGAGAAAGCTATGTCCATCGCTCTCTGGAAGGTAGCTCCAGCATTGATCAATCCAAAGGGCATTTTCAAGTACATGAAGGTGCCCCATGGAGTGGTAAAAGTTGTTTTGAGTTGATCTTCTGGGAGTACTAGAACTTGGTTGTAGCCCGAAAAACCATCAAGCAGGGAGATTCTCTTAGAGCCCACTACCTTTTGTAGGATATGTTCCATTCTAGGAAAAGGGTAGTTGTCTTTCAGGGAGGCTCTGTTGAGGTTTCTGAATTCTATGCATAGTCTGATCTCCCCTGTTTTCTTCCTTACAGCCACTAAGTTTGACACCCAATCAGAAAACCTCACAGGAACTATTATGCCTGCATCATACATCTTCCTGATCTCTTTCTCTACTGCAGGCAATTTTTTTGGATTGATTCTTCGAAGTTTTTGTCTGAAAGGCTTCTGATTTTCCTTTAGTGGTATCTTATGTTGTATGATGTTGGTGTCATAGGCCTTTAAGTCTTCATAGCTCCATCCAAACACATCAATGAATTCCCTAAAAAGGTCAATGTAATTCTTCTTCATGTCTGCAGGTATAGACTTAGCCAGTTTTATCATTTTGGGTCTGTCTTCAGTGCCTATGTTGCATTCTTCCATATCAGAATCAACATGCTCTATGGTGGGTTTCTTTGCTACATCATCGAAATCGAAGAGGTCCTCTAAGGGTGCCAGGCCTCTGGGTATATTCTTGTCTTTGGCCTGCAACACTTCGACCTCTTCATTTTCTGTGTTTTCACTGTCTTTATTCAAATCTCCAGTTTTATCAGAAAAAAGGTTTATTGCTATGTTACAGGGTGTTTCTTGTTCATCTGGGGGATCTTCGCTTGGGCAACTATCATCAGAAAACGAGTCTAAATCGGAAAATTCAAACTCATTCCTGCCCACCAGGAAATCTTCGATCTGTTTGTCTCCTTCAAAGACCTGCCAATATTTTTCATTATCTGGCACTGCAGGCCTGAATTTGGTCTGAATGATAATTTGTTGGTCAACTAGGGCCTTAGGATATGAGCTAGCTAGGCAAGCTAATCCATTTGCAACTACGTTTTTCCCCCTAGGAATGAATACTAACTCATATTCAATAAACGTTTTCAGCAAATCTAGAGTATCATTCCTGTATGCCCTAAGCCTGGGGTGTTTTGCTGAATATTCACCATTCACCTGTTTGATCACTAACTCTGAGTCTCCTCTCACAGCTATCCTACGGGCTCCTAATTTTTTCAACAGATTTAAGCCCAAGATCAGAGCCTCATATTCTGCAATGTTATTTGTGCATTTGAAATGCAGATTGACAGCGTGGCTGTCTGCGTGATCATTTTCAGTGTTACGCAGCCACACTCCTGATCCAGCATTTTGCCTAGTACAAGACCCATCGAACTTCATTTCCCACAGGGGTTCTTTGTTTAATTCGTTTTCATCCCCTCCCCTACAGCTGGGTTCGCCATTACGTTGAGTTGTGAGGTTTGTGCTAGGAGGGGGGTCATTTTGGGCATGGAGATCAGGGAGGTGGCTAGCTTGCTGTCTTTGTCCTGTTTCTGTTTCATTCAGAGTTATATTTTCAGCAGTTTGCCCATGGTCTTCTTCTTCGTATTCTTCCAGAGTAGCCATTATGTTGAAATCCATGGGCTGTATGTTTGTATTTCCATTATCTGATCTCGGCTCTTCTGAGGATTGGTCATTGTAGAGGATAAAAGAGTCTAGATCTGTATGTACAGAGTATAATGGTGAGTTTTCAGGTTTCTCGGGGCTACTGACTAAGAATTTCATCTGAGACTCTCTATACAGTCTTCTAAGTTGGCCAAATATGGGGATAGTGGCATATGAGCCATCCATATGCATTGTTCCTTGCAGTTTGGCTCCCCATGATCTTGACAATAGCATGCCATACTTTGGTGGCACATCTGCCACCACAACATCCATGACCATACACTTGGCAGGAATCTGGGTCAGACTCACACATAAATCCTTGATCAGTCCTAGGCATTTTAATCTGCTAGAGTCAAATGAGTATAAGTCTTTGTAAGGTCTGGTAATTTCTAGGCCTAGCCTTTCCATCACTACCTTAGGCATTAGATTGTGTGATGCACCAGAGTCATGCATGGCATTATGAAGGATCTTGTCATGAATGTTGAGACTGATATAAAAAGGTGGAACTACCCCTTCCTGAAACTTTCCTTCAATTTTTGGACCAAAGAGCAGGGCTGGTTGATCATCATTCAGATTTACAGTATCATTGTTTTCCCCTAGATTCAATGCTTTCAAAATTTGGCCTTTATATACATCCTGAGTGGCCAGCTCAGCTAATGGTACAGAAATTTTGATTTTTGCAAGTTCACTCTCTAGATTGAAAGTGGACTGGACCTTTGTAATGTTCAACTCTGTTTTATTTGCCACTGCTTTAGCAGCCGAATCGGTTTGTGATTTCTCACTATGTACAACGTTTGGAACAGTTGTATCAGGAGTACTAATTGAAGTGCTAGTACTGCTGGTTGGTTGACTTCATTTTTCATTGTCTTGGTTGTCCTTCTTCTTATGTTTACCAGAACTTTCAGCTGTTGTTTTGTTGTTTGTAGAGGTTGCTTTAGAAGTTTTGTCAGGTCTTTTCTTGATGGTTACCTCAGGAGTCTTTGTTTTGGGAGTATCTTGGCTTTTCTTGCTCCTAAGTTCATATTGTTCCCTGACTTGCAACATGGCATTTTCAAATCCTAATCTATAATCCTCTGACTCAAACCACTCCTCATCACAACCAGTGGTGGAGGGCTGGTCTTCTTCTGAATCATAATTTAGGATTGAGTCTTCTGTTTCAAACATGTTTATTGTATTTCCTTCAGATTCTTCAATGATTCCCTCATCCTCATCTAAAATTTTTTCTTGAAATGGGAGAATAATTTGCTGGTCTGACTCTCTTTGTCTGTTGGGAGCAGCATTGTTTCTTCTAATGTTCTGGTTCTGGTTTCTGTTTTGGTTGTTGTTTTGGACAACCATCCTCTTTATCATTTGTTGTAGCTCCTCCACGTTTTTGGACAGTCTGTCATATTTGGGATCAGACGTGGAAGCTATGTTGTCATCCCTATATGTTACCATTTTTTCAGCTTTTAATCTTGCCCTTTTTTCCATTAAGTTTGCTTCTATGGTTATTGCTCCTTTCTGCATGTCTTCCAAGGTGGTGTATTATTTGTCTCTAAGCTCATAGGCCAGGTCGGCATCAAATCCATCAAGATACTTTGCTAAGGCCATACCTTGTGGAGGTTTCATGTGTGGAGGGAGAGCATTATAAATGCTGTTGAATCTAGTGGTGTAATCATGAACACTCTCTCCTACATTCCTCTTAAGGGACATGTATTCTGCAAGGAGCTGGCGAGGGTTTGCTCTAACCTCCCATTTGTTTATGAATGTCTGGTATAATGCAGGGAGATCTTGAATGCTGCCAGGAGGAAATCCTTTAAACCATTTCTTCACCTCACCCCCTAAGCTTTGGGCAAAGATCCTCATTTTGATTGTTTCATCATCAATTTCCATATAATCAAAAGAGTCCTCCATCTTATCTACATGTTGCTGAGCTGTTATGGACTCTTTAGCAGTGAAGTGTGGGATTTTTGACTGATAATCATTTGGTAAGGGTAACAAGGGTTGAGGTAAAAGCAAAGGTGCATACCAAGCTGCCATGGTAATGTTCTGATGAGGTATATGGTTGGCTTGAGCAGCTGGTATCTGGATGACAGGGATGCTAGGACCAGCAGAAGTCTGTTGAGCAGATCTAGGGTGAGAGAGCCCCAAGTTTTGAAGGAAGTGAAAATCAGGTGGTGTGGAAGGAGGGGTTTCACTGTCCCTAGGGTCCGGCTGGTCTGAAACACTGAATGACCTAGTTCTAGGTAATCTGTTTTGAAGGTCTAGGTCGAAGAAAGGGTCTAATAGAGCTGCAAGATCTTCTGGTGCAGAATTAGCTCTATGAATGTTGCTCGATATAGTTGATCTCCTACTTACAGGTGCTCTCTTGAGGATTTTCTCAGGATTTTCAACTATTTCCGGTGGGTCAGGGTTGGGATAAGCTCTTGTGTGGATGGTCCTGAAAGCCAGAATGTTGTTTCTAAGCCAAGCAGCTTAACCCTACTTGTCACTTCTACTGTGGTTAATGTTGTCTCAGGAACTGGCCTCCCAGTGGAGTCTGATTGTGAAACCAAGATAATCAGCAGGCCTACTGATCACCAATGGAGTCCTTTCGTTTAGGAACAATGGAGTCGCCAGGTGGAGGGTTTAGGATGTTTCTAGGGAGTACATTGTCCACCACAGTGCTCAGGCACTATCACCTTTCAAGAATCTCTTCTAAACAACAAGCTCCAACCAGAGATTGACTAGGAGGGCATTTACCAGATATGTCACCTCTGAAAAGAGGATGACATCTGGAGGCTACCTGGCCCTTTCCAGGCTCTGTCTAAGAGTATGGTGGATATTCAATAATGGAGGTTGATTCAAGAAAGGGGTGACTTACTGTCAACCTAACCAGAGTTCTAAGTTTCTGAGGTTTTTACGAATGTTTAAGGTGAAATGTACTCAGAAGTCCCCAGTGGAGTCGCCATTATGTTGGGGTTCCCATGTTTTGGCCAGGTTGACAGAGACCAAAAGATGAGACAACATAGAACCACTTTCAGACCTTAGGATCTAGCCCTCCTAGGTCTAGAGAGGGATCTCTCTATGATAGCCAAAGGTTTATGTCTTTAAGGCTCAAAGTATAAGATTTTAGGCTAGTTATAGGCTCGAGGTTGTTTGTTTGATTGTTTAGGTTTGGTTGGAAGGAATCAGGAAAAGAAGGTCCAATAGAAGACAAGGATGAGAAAAGGTGAGGCTCTGGCAGAGACAGATAACTCAAAGAACATCAAAACCATTGGGCTATGGAGTCAAGAAAGGATTTACTTGTAATTAATGTGCAAGCTTTCAATTGGGCTAGTCATCTAAATCATCTGGATCTTAAAGGATAGAAGGTGGAATGGAGCATTAAGGACTGAAAAAGAAAGGAGGAGAACCATCTAATTCTGTCTACAGATCAAGTCAGAGGTCATTTAACTCCAGACCTGCTTGGACAAAATTAGAGGCAAAACAAGGGATCTTGGAGAGGTTAACTGGTCGCGCAAGGATCCTAGTGGACAGGGCTAACACTAATCCCCAATGTTCCCAGACCTTCCAGCTAAATCCTACCAAGAACATCTAAACATGGACTTCATCAATTCATACATCAGAGAGCAGGCAATATCATCCACTACACTAGTTAAATCAATCGGAATCAACATTCAGATACACATATAAGCAGAAAACATTGAGGTAGGGAGAGCAGGAAACATAGGGCACCTATCAAGGGTGAATCCTATATTATACTTCTGTTGCCTACCAGTAGAAATGAAATGAAATGGAACATAACATAAGAGCAAGTCAATCACAAACACAGAGAAGGAGGAAACATCACCAGCTGCTTTACATCAGGATCCAAAGAAACATGCTTGTCATATTAAAAACAACACCAATCAGGTACATCATAGCCCATAGCTTGAACATTCAGTCCGAATACATCTAGTCTCAATCTATCTTACAATATTACACAGAGAACTTGTCTCAAGAGGAACAATGCTTGCGTTTCACTGATATCTCATCAACAACCATTACAATGTTTCCTTCTGTGCTTTATAGCAAAGGGTGAACCTAAGATCGACTGAAGGAGTAGGTGAAAATTAAATGTATCATTAAACACAACAATGAATGCAGGGCCGAAACCCATTCTGCTTGACATGCTGTATATTTAATCTCTGTCACCTTCTTTGTGAGAGAATGATCTGCTCCAGATTTGATCTTGACATCTTTTGGCTGAAGTACTCCTGGTGTCTTGAACAAAAATAAAATAAAATATTGAAAGGTCCGTCACATAAATGCTCTGGTGGTTTTGAACTGTTGTCTGGTGGAATTCTTTTAAGGGACAAGGTGTGTAAATAAGACTGTATGGGTGCCCTGTACCTGAAAAAGAAAAACGTTCTGCTGACGAAAACTCTGATATTACCTTTTTCCTGCGCTCAGTATCCTTTGATCGATCCTCGGGATCTGTGATCTTCTGTTCTTCCTTTGAAAACACTGATTTAAGGCTCTGGATCTTCGTTAGCGTGCCTTAACCTCCCTTTTTCTCTGTACTAGAACGCTCTGCTGCTTCAATTCCATCTCTGACAGGTTAGCTCGGGTTTAATGGTGATGGGAGATTTTCTACAGAGTTTGAACTCCATTCCTTTAATGAACATCTCATCTCCACCTTCCCGGGCCTTTGTTCATAAATTCAGACGCTGTGGATGATCTTCCTCGGATTTAGTCATCTTGGTAGCATAGAAGTGTATCACGGCGGCCATTCTTTCTTTATAAGCCTACAGGAAACACAAAGACCGTGAAGAAATCCATGGACAAGGGTGGCGGGTGATGTAGATGGGAGAAATGGACGTGCAATCAGTGACAAACATGCGCGGGAAAAGCATGAAGAATGGTAGCGCTCGGGTAAGTGGGTGACGAACACGGGAGAAGTAAACGAATGAAAACATTAAAACAGAAAGAATCAAATATACGCGATGGAATGGGAAAGTACGGATGGCTCACGATAGAGGAGTGACGTGGCGGGACGGAGAAACGATGGATGGGTGATGTGGAGGTCCGGGGAGCGCGGCATTAGTCCAACAATGAGCAGATGAGATATGGGCCGTCGATCGGCGAAGTCTGTGGTAGCGGAAAAGCGGGCCCACGGGTACGATGGACGGGTGTTAAATGGTGTGCAGCTTCGGGAGATGACAGCCGTTGGATTAAGCGCGTAGGATTGGACGACGGTGATTGATTCCGCTGCATATATTTTAGCCGAAATTTAATGCGCGGGGAGAGCGGAGACCCGAGTTAAAACGCGTGCATCTCCAAAGTACGATGGCCGTTGGATGAGGGCTCCAAGATCTGACGGCTATCATTTATTCCGCTACCCGGCTTTGAACCAAAGATTAATGCGCGAAATGAAAGCGGTTTCAGGTTCATATAGAGGACACGCGGTGATTACTGAGTGGAATCGCTGGTTCTCCGGGGAAAACCGCCTATCGCAGATGGGTGGTGCGGAATTTACCGGCGGGTTTTCGAAATAGCGCACGGTCGGGGGGGGGGTCCACAGGGAATGCCGTGCTCCGCGTCGTCCGATCTGTGGAGCAGATCGACGGTGGAGATTTATTGAAAGATTGAACCGGCGGCAAACCTTAGAAATTGATTAAAAACCCGAAAATGCACGTTTACAAAGGTTTTTATGATTTTTTGGGCGGAAAAAGGGTTGGAGGGAATAAGCGCCTGGAGGGTTTAGCTTTGGGTTCCGGCGCCAGGTTTTATGGAAGAGAGGGGGCGCGGGCTATCAGAAAAAGGGCTAGGCCTGTCATATAGTCGGAAAGTGGGTTTTTAAACCCTTTTAGTGCATTCCAAGGCCTAAGGAGGGTAATGGTAGAAGGGTTAAGGGGATTTTTGAGGGAACAGAAGGTAAAGGAATAATCCAAAGGGGATTTTGGGGAGATTAAAGGAGGAATTGGGGAGGAGACAAAGGGGAAACAGAGGTGACAATGTGGTGTTTTGCAGGGGTATAAAGGGCAATAATGGGCTTTTTGAGAAATGCATCAGCAGAGGAACCATATGTTAGGTACAGCATACAGAGACTCCAAGAAGGATGAGTTTTCAGGGGAAAGGCATTCCTTGGAGGCTCCAGAGCAAACTAGCCCCCAGCTTGCTTGTCAAAAATTTCATAGGGGGGCTAACACATTCTACAGGTCATAATAACATATTTGAGCATAGGGGTCTCATACTTATCTAAGGATCGCTAAGAAGCATTGATGCCTTATGACATTAGCTGCATTATCATCTATTAGGTCATATATTCATTGTTCATTCATTTATAATTCAAAACATGATGAGAGTGACACATTATCACTGTCATAAAACATGCTCATAACCAACATATAACCAACAAAAATATCAAGGATACAACAACCATAAGTGTCACATATGGACTAGTACATTTGCACATATTCTCAAATTCTTTCTTATTCCACTATTTCAAGAAAGCCTTGAGGTATCTTAATTGGTTTTAAAAGTGATGCATAATTGTGTCATTTCCTAATGGGGATTCTTTCAACCATTTGGAAATATTGTCCTAGAAGGGTGGGTGTTGGAACCAAAATAATTCAGTGCGAAAGTGGTGAATTCAATGTGAAATATTTTTACCCTTTTATGCATAATTAGTGTGTGTTGTGGGTCCCTCGCTGCACCTAACACGCCAATTATGCATAGAAATAATTGTACAAAGAATATAACATAAAGATAACAATAATATGAAAAAACCAATTAACAATTTCAATAGTTAAATAATGAAAATTTTAAAATAATGTGTCATTTTTTTCAAAATTTAATTTCTCATTGATTATATATTCTAAATCAAATTTAAAAAACTATATATCTAGAATACAATATAAAATATTGTGTTTTTAATATTTGTTTACTTTACTTCAATGCATGGTTTATAATTCTATCTCAACTTTATCTAATTTTTTTCCAAAGTTTCAGTTTTCATCTAATTATACATTCTTAATTCTTTACAAAACTATATATCTCAAATACAATGTAATAGTTTAAAAATTGTAAAAAAAATTTACACAAATATTTTAATGAATAAATTATTTATTATAATTAAATTTCAAAAAATGAGTAAGAAAATGTTAAGGAAACTTTTATGTTATTTTTTATTTCAATAATGGAAAATAAGGATAATGATAAATATCATAAAAATGTTCTATTACAAAATATAATAACATTTTCGAAAGTATTCATAAAAATTTAGACATATTTTATATTAAAAGAATTAAAAGGAGCTTATACGTGTATTATAAAGAGTTTCTATAAATGTTAATTTTAATATACAATACTTTGTTTTAGCAACAAAGCTAAAACAAACTACAGAGAGGGTGCCACAAAGTACAAGTGATTTGCCACTATTGAGTAGCCACAAAATAGTTTCAACAATGAACACCATAGTTGCCGCAAAGTAGAAGAGAGTTGCCCCAACGTAGTTTCAACAACTAATACCTACAGTTGTGTGTTGTGACAACTCTCTAAACAACAACATAGTGGGTCCTCCAACAAATTTGTTACACTACATAGTCGATCAAACTCTCTAAACAACACCATTCATACTGCACTCAAGGCTTCCTCAAAATTTCTTGCTCAGTGAGAGTCCTCATTATGTCCTACATTTGTCCTACATTTACCATGATAAATTAAGCTTAAATATCTAATTCTTAATATACCTATTGGAAAAATCAGTATGAAATTTTCATCAGAAAAAAATCGAATACAAATATAAGGCCACACACATATGAATGTTGGTAATATGATGCTAAATGTCGTCCTTGATGGCAACCCACTTGATGAAGATGATGGAAACTTCTTATTAAAGATGTTCTTGATGCTTGATGAGTTTATTAATGATGTAAATCTGATGTTCTACAAGTAGCTCAGAAGTACCAGAGAAGGAAATATCAGTGAGGGCCAAAGCAATGATGAAAAATGTGTGTTACAAGGCATACGCGGGTTTGTCAAGGAGAAAGCGCGTATGCACGCGGAAAAGTACGTGCCAAGTCGCGTATGGTCTTTTGTGCTCCAAATTTAGAATACCAAGGGGCATTACCATGGTATTGACCCATTGTATTGAGCGCTGGATTGTCTATTTGATCTCGTCCAGGAAAACCATCGGAAGTAATGTGGTTTTGACTCATGGTATTGAAAAAGGCTAAATCTATATAAGGAGAAGAATTTCATTGTGCAAAAGGTGCATGAGTCCGGGTTTGAATGTATACTTCACTCTGAAGTATGTCTGAATGGAAAGGGTAACAGTTTATGATAGATCTGAATCTATGATGCACCTATGAAGAAAATGATGAAGAGGGATCTCTAGATCTGAAATGTATATGTATCTTCTGGATCTGTTTATGGAATGATTAGATCTGTGATCTGGCGAATCTGTGCTGAAGTAAAGAATGAAGATCTGAGATGTTTATCTTTTCTGGAGAGCTGCACTGCCCTAAAATGTCTGAAGATCTATACGTAGGTTCGTCGATGAGAAAGCGCATATATACGCGGCTTGTATTCAGCGAAAGTGCGTATAGGAATTGAAGACAGCTCTGAAATGTGTGCAGATGTATACGCAGGTTGGTATTTGTGAAAGTGCGTATATACGCAGGTTCAGTGAAGAAAAAGCGCGTATGTAATTTAGGGTTTGCTGAAGTATGTGGTATGAAATGTCTGATCTGTTCTGTTGTTTTACTGCTATCTGTCAATGATGATCTGGGTTGTTCGAATATTGATTATGCTGCTATAGAGCAAGTTGTTGGTTTGATGAATGTTCCTTGAGCTTAATTGTGTGGGTTGGATCCAGTATGAAAATTGATGAAACGTGGTCCACAAAGGTGCTGAAGGTTGTAGCCTTCAGTTAGGGGGTTGTAGCTCCCTTCCAGGAGAGGCTGGTAAACGAGAGCAGGGAGTTGTAGCTCCCTTCCAGGAGAGGCTGGTAAACGAGAGAAGGTTGTAGCCTTCTGCAGGTGGGTGCCTGCGTGCTGGTATGAGTCTGCGCCAGTACATGGTTGTAAGATGTTTTCTCTATAATAAAATATTGAAGGTTGAGACAAAGGCAGCGGTGGTTTTCTCCCGACTTGGGTTTCCACCTAAAATCCTGGTGTTCATGTGTGTTTCTTATGTGTGATGGTTTATTCTATTATTACTGCACATGCTTACTATTAACTAAACATCTGATGAATGAATGATGCATAGACCTTAGTAAAGAAATAAATGCATAATAAGATCTCTGTGTATACGCTATTTTTATGAAGGAAATCTGCGTGTATACGCTAGTTGGCTTCAGCAAAGTAGCGTATGGGTTTTAGTGAATGGAAAAGTAAAAAAAATTTAGTAAGTCCTAAATACTGATTCACCCCCCCCCCCCTCTCAGTGTTTTTCCCAACAATTGGTATCAGAGGAGGTTCTTCTGCAGAAGCTTGATCGCTTGAAGGAGATCCGTCGCAATGGGAATTTATGAAGGAGTACTCTCTCTAAGGCCACCTCTATTCAATGGAAGTAATCTGTTATTCTGGAAGATACGAACAAAAGCATATCTGCAAAGTCTTGGTGCAGAAGTATGGGAAATCGTGGAAGAAGGTTATCAGTATCCAACAAGTATTCCTACTGATGCAGCAGAAAGGAAGAAATATGAAATCAATGCCAAAGCAGTCAATGTTTTATTAGGAAGCATGTCTGAACCAGAATTTGCTAAAGTGATGCAGCTAAATTCAGCAAAAGAAATATGGGACAAAATCATTCTGAGCTATGAAGGAGATACAAAGGTAAAAAGTGCAAAACTCCAAACTCTCCAAATTGAATATGAAAAGTTAAGGATGCATAGTGATGAGAGTATTGCCAGTTTCTTTTTACGTCTAGATGATATTGTAAATCGTATGAGAAGTTTGGGTGAAACCATAACTGATACTACTCTGGTAGAAAAAATCTTAAGATCTTTAACTTCAAAATTTGAGTCAAAAGTATCAGCTATTGAAGAAAGGCAAGATCTGCAAACTCTTACTATTGTTCAACTACATGGTATTCTGACTGCTTATGAAATGAGACAAGGAGGTCCCTCTCAAATCAAAGAAGTTGCCTTTAAGGCATGTGCAAAAGGAAAGGAAAAGGAAGTTGTCAAGGAATCAAGTTATATATCAGAAGAAGAAGAAGCAAACTTTGTGAGAAGACTCCAATCAGGTACTGGAAGATTCAGAGGTAAGCTTCCCTTCAAATGTTTTGATTGTGGAAGAGTGGGTCATTATGCTGCTAAATGTCCTTATAAAGAAAATCATGATAAAGGGAAACAATTTGAAAAGGGAAAGAGTTATTATGCAAATGAAGATAATAATGAAATGTCAAGTGAAGATGAAGAAGATTTTGACCAAGATCTGCTAGTGCTCATGGCAAAGAAGCGAAAGAAGAAGGCTACTCAAGGAAAGAAGATATCTCAGAAAACATGTGCAGCAGAAAATGAAGAAGAGGAAACAGGTATTGATTGTTGTTCTTGTAATCCACTCACTTGTGCATGCAATGATGAAGATAGTGAAAGTAACAATATAAGTCTAGAAGAAAATCTCAAGATCAATGATGAAAGTAATTTTTGGGATCAATTTAAAAGGAGGGAATCTATCCTCAAGGATGTGATCTCTAGATTGAATGAACAGATAGAAACAATGAAGGGACAGATAGAAATGTATCAAAGACTGCAGGACAAAGTAACCAATCACGGTGAAGGACTTGAAGAAGAAATCATCTCTCTGAAAGCAGACCTTGAAGCATCAAATAAGAAGAATGAAGAACTTCTACAATCATTTGAAAAGGAAGGACGTGAAGCAGAAATCATCTCGCTCAAAACAGATCTGGAAAAATCAAATAAGAAGAATGAAGAACTTTTACAAATCTTTGAAGAGCAAGAAAATGGGTTGAAAGAAGAGATTTTAAATTTGAATGATCAAGTAGAAGAAGGAAGAAGGGTTGAAGAAAGTATGAAGAAGCAGTGCCAAAGATTGGAGGTTGAGGTAAATTAGAAGAAAAATATAAACTCATGAGGTTTCAAGATAGTACTAAGATTCTAGACAATATTCTTAGTAGTCAAAGGTCTCCCTCGGTTAAATTTGGTCTTGGTTTTCATGAAACTGTTAAAGGAGAATCTAGTTCATAAGGAAGTGCTAAAAATTCAAAGGATATCAATGCAAAACTTGAAGTATTGAAAGAGACAAAAGATCAACCGGCAATCATGAACTCTGTTGAATGCTTTAAGTGTCATAATTATGGGCATGTTGCAGCCAATTGCAGAAGCATATTGTTTCAGCCACAAACGAACAGATTCTACACAGAAAGGTATTCTGGTTTCTTCAAGGGATATTGCTTTTCATGCAGCAAGTATGGTCATAAAGCAGCTGATTGCAATAGAAGAAAGAATAGAAAAACTCACTATGATCCTTATGCTTACTTTTCTGGTCATGCCAGATGTTATACCTGTAACAAGTATGGACATGTTGAAAAAGAAAGCAGGATGAATAGATTTGAGAAATTGGACAATTTCCAGCACACAATAAGGAGTTTCAAGCAAAGCTGGAAAAAGAAGGAGGACCGGTCAGAAACGTAGGGAATATTGACCCCACTACAGTCATCCGCTTCTAAAGCTTACTTCTCATAATGGCTGCAGGAATGATGTGAGATACATTATAGATATTAGTAATGTATCATCACAGGAGGAGCAATGTTTGGTGATTCTCATGGTTGATTTGGTTATTCCGGTTATGTTTATTTTTGACAGTGCATCTGTTGTGAAGAAGACAGGTACAGGTGGTACAAATTCAGGGGGAGAAGAAGGAGTGTGAAATTTTCAGTATTTTACTTTCCATATGCGGGTTTAATGAAGTAAAGTCGCGTATACACGCGAGTTCCAGCGGACACAGGCGCGTATGCATTTATGATAAGAAAATTAGTATGACAGCTCAAGAACAGGAGCACTGGTTCAGGGGGAGCATCAGTCTGACTATTAATGATTGCATTATTGACATTATATCTAATCATGTCCCAGTTCTAAATGATGATGACATATGATGAGTTTATGGATGAGCCCTGTATGCTTTTTGAAGAGTATTCCTTGCTTTCACACATGAATGAGATGGAAGTCTTATGATTCAGAGATACGGACAGATCATGCAGAGATTGTTGCTGATGACCTGCTGGTTAAAAGTATTCAGGTTGCACAAGCTAAGGAGGAGCCTTGGTCATAGTAAAAGGATGCGTGGATGCACAGTTTCAGGGGGAGCATTAGCCTTGCTGAATGTAATGCATTGTTGGCATTATGTTGATTCTGAATTATGATCTCTCTTGAAGTCTTTTTGGTATTTGTTACAAAAGGTCATATTTGTAATTTAATGAAAAGGTCATGTTGAGACCTATGATGTAAAATTGTAATATTCAGTCATGTAAGGACTTGTTCAAATTTGTAAACCCACTTGGTTGGGTAGTTGAGTCAAATTGTGTAAACCCACTTGGTTGGGTACTTGAGTCACTTATGTAAATCCACTTGGTTGGATCATTTGATGTAAGTATGAGTCCTTGGTGATAGGAAGGTCATAGAGTCATGTACTTCATTAAAAAAAATAAAAAAAATTGTTTGAACATTCAGCATGAACTCAGGGGGAGCATAATATCTTCAGTGCACATCAGATCTATAACGCTCTTCTTTCTACATAAGGAGAAAAACCTTGTGTTGGTTTTGATCTGCCCTTTGCCCTTGATGTCAAAGGGGGAGAGTGACATGGTGTTTGAATAGGGGGAGAATATCATTCTGCTTAATGTATTTATCTGTTTTGATGATCAAACACCATCATGGTTGCCATCAAGTCCAAAGGGAGAGATTGTTGGCAATATGATGCTAAATGTTGTCCTTGATGGCAACCCACTTGATGAAGATGATGGCAACCTCTTATTAAAGATGTTCTTGATGCTTGATGAGTTTATTAATGATGTAAATCTGATGTTCTACAAGTAGCTCAGAAGTACCAGAGAAGGAAATATCAGTGAGGGCCAAATCAATGATGAAAAATGTGTGTTACGAGCATACGGGTTGTCAAGGAGAAAGCGTGTATGCAGCGAAAGTACGTGCCAAATCACGTATGGTCATTTGCCCTCCAAATTTAAAATACCAAGGGCATTACTGCTGGTATTGACCCATTGTATTGAGTGCTTGATTATCTATTTGATCCCATCCAGGAATACCATCGGAAGTGGTGTGGTTTTGGCTCATGGTATTGATAAAGGCTAAACCTATATAAGGAGAAGAAGATCATTGTGCAAGTGGGTGCATGAGTAAGGGTTGTGAATGCATAAATCTCTCTAAGGAATATCTGCATGGATGAACTCTGTTCCTGATTGATAGATCCGAATCTATGATGCACCTATGAAGAAAATGATGAAGAGGGATCTCTAGATCTGAAATGTATATGTATCTTATAGATCTGTTTAGGGAATGATTAGATCTGTGATCTAGCGAATCTGTGCTAAAGCAAAGAATGAAGATCTGAGCTGTTTGTCTATTCTGGAAAGCTGCGCTACCCTAAAATGTCTGAAGATCTATACGCAGGTTCGTTGAGGAGGAAGCACGTATATACGCGGCTTGTATTCAGCAAAAGCGCGTATGAGAATTGAAGTCAGCTCTGAAATGTGTGCAGATGTATACGCAGGTTGGTATTTGTGAAAGCGCGTATATACGCATGTTCAGTGAAGAAAAAGCGTGTATGTAATTTAGGGTTTGCTGAAGTCTGTGGTACGAAATGTCTGATCTGTTCTGCTATTTTACTGCTATCTGTCAATGATGATCTGGGTTGTTCGAATATTGATTATCCTGCTATAGAGCAAGTTGTTGGTTTGATGAATGTTCCTTGAGCTTAATTGTGTGGGTTGGATCTAGTATGAAAATTGATGAAATGTGGTCCACAAGGTGCTGAAGGTTGAAGCCTTCACTCAGGGGGTTGTAGCTCCCTCCCAGGAGAGGCTGGTAAACGAGAGCAAGGGGTTGTAGCTCCCTTCCAGGAGAAGCTGGTAAACGAGAGAAGGTTGTAGCCTTCTGCAGGTGGGTGCCTGCGTGCTGGTATGAGTCTGCGCCAGTACATGGTTGTAAGATGTTTTCTCTATAATAAAATATTGAAGGCTGAGACAAAGGCAGCGGTGGTTTTCTCCCGACTTGGGTTTCCACCTAAAATCCTGGTGTTCATGTGTGTTGCTTATGTGTGATGGTTTATTCTATTATTACTGCACATGCTTACTGTTAACTAAACATCTGATGAATGAATGATGCATAGACCTTAGTAAAGAAATAAATGCATAATAAGATCTCTGTGTATACGCGAGTTTTATGAAGGAAATCAGCGTGTATACGCTAGTTGGCTTCAGCAAAGTAGTGTATGGGTTTTAGTGAATTGAAAAGTAAAAAGTTTTGAGTAAGTCCTAAATACTGATTCACCCCCCCTCTCAATATTTTTCCCAACAATGAAATGAAATGCACATCAGAAAAGAAAAAAAAACGCTAAGCACATAATTGATTTCTACTACTCATTTACATAAAATATAACATTGTAAGTATCTTGTGTCGGTTATTTAAATTGTTTAATTTATAGAAACCCAAACAAATTCATTTGAATTAAAAAACAAACCCAAAAAAAATTACTTTACCATATACAAATTAGAACTCAATTCTATTTAATTTATATAAATGAACGAGGAAATTCATATTTAATTAGAATAAGGAAATTCTATTTAATCCATATGATTTGAGCATCGTTAATATGCTTCTCATTGAGTAGTTGAATGGCCCTTTAACATTTAATCTATATTCCCCAACTTCAATGAGTTCACCAAAATGATCTTTCGGCATATAGCAACTGGTTACAAGATCTTACATCAAACACGTCTATGTATAACGCGCAAAAAAATTATTTTTTTTGGGTCTCCTTAGGTCTTTCCTCGCTCGAAAGAGTATTAAAAGTCGATTGAGTGATTCAAATATTCTATCGTTAGAAAAATATGGTGGATTGAATATTCATGTGTTAAAGGGTCTTTCACGGTAGTGGGTTATCTATAACACGGGGATCCAAGTTTGAATTCCACCAAAGGAAGAGCCAGGCTGAAATGTCATGTTTTCCGTTCATATGAGACCACTCCTCTTTCGTCATAATAGAGAACCTTCTAAACAAAAGATTGCCCAAACTGAGAAATCTGGGTTGGTTGCTACAATGATATATCCTCACATGTTTGCAACATAACACTCCCAACAATATCCTTTGACATGGAACATATCAAATGGTGTAGCGGGAATGATGAGATTCAAATTTCAAATCCCAAATCCTGCCACTATTTCAAATTTCAAATCGAATTCAATGATACAAAATGCAATGGATCCATGGCATGGATAATGGTGGATGGGTGTGAAACAAGGGACATAGAAAATGGTGAGACCAGAAACCTCAATGGACAAGAGACAGTGTCATAGAGAAAGTTGAAGTTGTCGAAAAAAATTCGCAAGAGAAAAAAAAAAACACATAAACCAAGAAGTAAAACATTGAATGGTTAGCTTACTCCATTTTTGTCGTGCTCAAACATTATATATTATAAAACACCCAATAAAAACACGCTAACATATCTATATCTATATGTAATGCAGCTAGAATTATGAAATGTACAGCTACATTATATATTATAAAACACCCAATAAAAACACGCTAACATATCTATATCTATATGTAATGCAGCTAGAATTATGAAATGTACAGCTAGAAAATTAAGGCTATAGATATTGTTTTTATCATATCTCCGTAAAAGATATTCTGGTATACAACTTATGCTATATAATGGTTGTGGGTTAAAAATAGGTATGGGAATGGTGCCCTTATATTATTGATTATTGGTACACTTACATTGCTTTTTATATTTGATAGAAACAAAATGTAACACTTTATCGTTCATTTTCAAATGTTATAAGAGTAAAGGTGGCCATATTTTTGTGTTGCATAGAGTAGATATATCTGTAACAATTCTGATATATGAGTAGGTGGCCAACTATATGTCTAGTCACACTCACGGCATGGACATTTACGGTTACACAGGAAAAATATACAAATATACAAAGGAAAAGGTCTTTTCCATGCTTTGCCGTGTGGTTGATGTCTCACGCTCTGTGTACATGACTAGTCATACATGAATTGAAAGGTATAATCAAATATACTTTCTATTCACAAAATATTCACATGTTACATCTCAAACAAAAAAAACCATACTTTATCAAGTGTATATTGTCACGGATTGGAGATTGGTAAAAAAAGCAATATGAAGGTTACCTCAAAGTGGTTCCCTTTCCATCTGAGGAATGGAATTGCCATTACCTTTTTTAAAGTGTTTTTGAAATGTACTCAGACCCCCTTTGCTATCCAAGATTGCTATCCTTTCCCCGTATTTTGAATGGATTGCCCATTAACTTTGAATGGGACATGTCACTTTAAATATGGCGGCTACGTACCAAAAGAATTTCAAACTTTATTGGAAGTGTATAAAGGAAGTAAGCATTTATAATATTGTTTTATAGATTAAACAAAATAAAATTATAAAAAGTATGATGTTTTATATATTTTTTCAAATAATGAATATTAATGTTTTTTTAATATAGTAATAATATTATGATTATGATTTTATTTATTTATTTATTATTTTATTTTTTTAACTAGAGAATAATTTGACAAATATTAGAATGTGGAAAATGTTATTAAATTTTTTTATTTTTTATTTTATTTTGATTAGTATTAAGAAGAAAATAAATAATATATTATTAAAATTAAAATATATTTTCATGATTTTTATAGTTAAATTGTGTTGGTTAATTTCCAAAGTATTATGGGATAAAAGAGTGTCTCATTTGTTATATTAAGAAGATTAAAGATGAAAAACACTCTCTTAAAGTATAAGTTCAATCTAATTTTCAAAATATTTCTCACACTACCAATCTTCTTGACATTTTTGTTAATACTTTTTTTAGCATAGAAATAAAATGCTAAAGAATACTTAGAAACTGAGCATACAAGCTATATCTCATTAATCAAATCAAGTTACATATATACATGAGTTACAGTCTCAAGATAGAGAAGCTATCTTAGACGCACAATAATTTGGTTGAGAGAATATCTCAACCTCACACCAAACTAGGAACTAACCTATCAAATAGGAACAGACTCTATACATAGGGAGAATCACAACTAAAGACAAGTAGGAATTACATATTCCAACACTCCCCCTTAATGACTACTTGCCTCAATATCTATCTACAAAAGTCTAGTTGTGGTCAAACATAAAAAAATGATATGTTGACGTCCATATAAAGGACCAACCATCCACCATAATGCATGGGTACCAACCGCTGCAACCACTGGTCTCGTAGGATGTCCTTCACATACATGGTTCTGTCAACCATTATCACTGCATACATGTACCTGTATCTACAGATCCCCCTCCAACGTGGGTTTTATCGGATGACCCGTAACCATGCTCTTCCTTCATCGGTTAACTCTCACCAGCAGTAGATCTGTCTTAGATCTCTTCGGAAAACTTTTACCGGATCCCTTCATCAGCGACCTTTCACCGGATTTCTTCATCGTTGACCTTGAACCAGATTTCTTCATTGGCGACCTTGCACCAGATTTCTTCATCAGTGAGCGAACACTGGCACAAATCTATTTTCAGTCCACTTCACTGGTACAAGTGGTTTCTGGCTAAACACAAACCGACACTGTAAAATGGTTTATGGCTGACCACAAACCTGTAATTACAAATTGGTTTTGAGATTACCACGAAATTTTACGAGGATACACATGCCTTTACAAGGCTTACATACTCCAACTTTTGGAGTTACCAGGTACATAAAATGACCACTACAAAACAATCCTAGACTTGCTTACCATTCAACTGAGTGACTCATCATCAAGAGTCTATTCTAAGAAACCGACACTAATTCACACAAATTTTCACCTACATGTCCATCATCCTTTAATTTTCAGTGTCATTGTTGGGTTGTTGCACAAAATTAATATTTGTTACACTTCAACCTTACTATCCACCACGGAGTATCTTTTCATTCTCTTTCTTTTTCTCGTCTAATTGTTGTCTTGGATTCACTTGCGCGATTTATTAGAGTAGCTAATTCTAACAAAACCACTCCATTGAGTTGGCTAGGCTCAATGCTTCAAATTCCAAAACATTTATAAATACAACATTTTTCACAAATACGACATTTTACCGTGGCATAAGATTACCGAAAAGACTCGAACCCAACTTCGATCCACATACACCTCGAACCTACCATATAAGTTTTGGTAGCAACACACAATGACTTCGAACATGCAACCTCATCGAAGAATCAAACAACAACGCGGCTTCGTCATCGTTACTAAGGCTGAGGCTGCGACTGCTACTGCTACTCTCTGATAATCGCCCGCGAGGCCGTGCCATCTAATCTTGTTCGTCCGTCCAATACAGAGTTTGCAGGATCGAATCAGGCAGAGTTAATATACCAGCTGGAGCATGCTAATCTAAAAAAAAAACTCCCTAACAACACACAAAATTCACGATGCAACCTTAAATTTATGTTCTCTGCAGCAAAGCTCAAGCTCAATTTCAATTTTCAATGTAGCTTCTGCACTTCATCTTGTGCAATTCAACACTCAATAACTGTACGATGGATCCTCGAACCTCGTTTCCCAGCACCAAAGAACACAAACTTTACAGCATATCCATAATACCTCTCCAGAGCACACCGCTCTTCTCAACACCATCGTCTCTTTATAAAAAATTCGGTTGGCTCTTCGCAGCAATCAAGAAGAAGACTCAACATTGCACGTTATTCACTTATGCCGCTCAACATTTCGGAATAAATCTATCAGTGACTGGCATAATCTTATGACGTAGGAAAGGAAGGATATTTAAGCCGCTAGAAATTGAAATGCAAGACCAACCTCATCAAACCATGAATTATGCAACAAATTTGTTGCTCGCCGTAACGCCAAGGGGTCGTAGGGAAATCTGTTGTGCCATTTCCATTTTCAATCTTCGTTGGTTACCAGATATCTTTCTCACACTACTAACACTCATTACTATTAACGCTGCTTCCTCGATCGCCCGCTTGTCACTTCTTCAAAAGATCCAAAGAGAAACAATAACAGAAAACTCGGCTTGATCTGCACCCAAACAGACTTTTGAAGCTGCAGCTCAGCATCAAATCTCCCACGCGAAGGCACCATCACTATGTTTAACAGTGCAAATATACCTATCAATCCAGGAACCAAATGATCCACATTCACAAATATTCAGCGATGACAGAATCACTCCAGCAAGCAAACATATTCACGAACATGAACCAATAGGACCATCACCAATCCCAGCATGAAGAGGTAGAGTCGTCAATAAACTCTCTTTTTTATTTCCCTCAGCCCAAGAGGGGCCGAGGTCCAAGCCTAGGCCCAAAGGGGCTCTGATACCAACTTATATGGTAGGTTCGAGGTGTATGTGGATCATAGTTGGGTTCGAGTCTTTTCGGTAATCTTATGCCACGGTAAAATGTCGTATTTGTGAAAATGTTGTACTTATAAATGCTTTGGAATTTGAAGCATTGAGCCTAGCTAACTCAATGGAGTGGTTTTTTTAGAATTAGCTACTCTAATAAATTGCGCAGGTGAATCCAAGACAACAATTAGACGAGAAAAAGAAAGAGAATGAAAAGATACTCCGTGGTGGATAGTAAGGTTGAAGTGTAAAAAATATTAATTTTGTGCAACAACCCAACAACAACATTGAAAATTAAAGGATGATGGACATGTAGGTGAAATTTTGTGTGAATTAGTGTGGGTTTCTTAGAATAGACTCTTGATGATGAGTCACTCAGTTGAATGGTAAGCAAGTCTAGGATGGTTTTGTAGTGGTCATTTTATGTACCTGGTAACTCCAAAAGTTGGAGTATGTAAGCCTTGTAAAGGCATGTGTATCCCCGTAAAAGTTCATGGTAATCTCAAAACCACTTTGTAATTACAGGTTCGTGGTCAGCCATAAACCATTTTACAATGTCGGTTTGTGGTTAGCCAGAAACCACTTGTACCAATGAAGTGGACTGGAAATAGATCTGTGCCAGTCCACTTCACTGGTACAAGTGGTTTCTGGCTAACCACAAACTGACACTGTAAAATGGTTTATGGTTGACCACGAACCTGTAATTACAAAGTGGTTTTGAGATTACCATGAACTTTTACAGGGATACACATGCCTTTACAAGGCTTACATACTCCAACTATAATTTCAACTAATATATTATATTCTTAAGTTTTAGTAAACCATATTAGTCTTAATGGTTGTTAATCATTATAAATTAAAGGATTTGTGTACTAAATTTGCATATTAATTAAAAAATGTGATAAAATATAAATCCAAGAGGAGAATAACATAAAATGCTTATTTATTAATACCAAAGTCTTGAGATAAGGTAACACTGTACAACTACTTCTTAAGGAAGGAGAATACTCCACAAACCATACACTTATCAATACAAAATAATACTCCATATATCTCCAATGGAGAGTCTCTAGCCTCTATACAGGCTTCATACATACAATACCATGGGTAATACCATGGGCTTATTTCATTTCATCACATGAATAATGTTATGTAAAAGCAAATAACAATTAGTTAGCTTAGTAAATAAAGCTTGTAATTTGTTGCCCACATTAATGATGATTGTAAGTGGTTGGCCCTCATTATAAAAAGGGACCACATCAAATGTAGAAAAATTGACTTGAACATTGCTACCCATGATTTCCCTTCCGAAAAAATTCTGAAAAATAGTTACTTTTAAATCAACGAGATCTCTTATGTCCATGTTATGATACAAACAATTTTTTATTTTTTATTTTTTTATTTTTATTTTTATTTTTATTTTTTTTTGAATTTGGGTGTTTTCTGGAGAGGAACTAAAATATGCAATTTGTTTGTGAAATTATGTACCAAAGTTTCCAAATATGATTTTCAAACTGGTCCCGCACTATTTTCCAAAAAAAAAATTAATGCAAAAAGAAAAAAAAATATGGGTACTTTCTCGAAGAAAAAGCTCTGATACCACTTGTGCTAAACCTACAAATTAATTAAAATATATGATAAAATATAAATCCAAGAGTGAATCAGATATAACAAAAAATGTTTATTTATTAATACCAAACCCTTGAGGTAGGGTAACGCCATACAACTACTTCTTAAGGAAGGAGAATACTCCATAAGCCAAGCCATACTTTATACAAAACAATACTCAACATATCTCCAATGGAGAGTCTGTAGCTTTTGTATAGACTTCCTACATACAATACCATGAGTAATACCATGGCCCCCCAACACCATACATCCAATACGATGGGATGTATTATTTCTTAATTAATTGTGGTCTCTTCCATAATGTGGGTTAACCACTTTATTTATTAGCTATGACCCATTTATTCATTATCCTTAACTAAACTAAGTAATTGTTGTCCCTTTTTATAATCAGAGTCAACCATTACGTGTTTTATTTACTAAGCTAAGTAATTGTGGTCTCCTTTAGCATCACATTATTCCCTTGGGCACCCTTATGTACCCCATATTAGCTACCTCTAAATATACTACAATTTAACCATTGAAATTTGTTGTTTTAGGTTTTTATTTTTTGGAGTTTATGAGAATTAAAATTAAATAATATAATTTTAAGTAAAATTACAATTTTAGATTAATAAAATGTTTTGTTTACTAAGTTAAGTAATTGTGGTCTCCTTTAACATCACATTATTCCCTTGGGCACCCTTATGTACCCCATATTAACTACCTCTAAATATACTACAATTTACCCATTAAAATTTGTTGTTTTAGATTTTATTTTTTTAGAGTTTATCATAATTAAAATTAAATAATATAATTTTAAGTAAAATTATAATTTTAGATTAATAAAATGATAATTTTTAATATAAAAATAGATTTAATATCTTAAATATATTTATTTTCACTAACACCTAATATTTCAAATTAAAATTAAAACGGTACTAACACCTAATATTTCAAATTTAAATTTAAATATATAATTTTCAATCATATTTGTTTATTTATCTAAACCTTGAAAAACAACAAATTTATCATATATTTGAAATACTTATTTAGCAATTAATCTTACTCAAAAATTTATTACAATAAAGTCTCTCAAATGTAAAAGCAGAGTGGGTGAATCTTCTTCACATGATGTGGTGCTTTAACATCTCTTAAAAAGTAGTGACCCGTGCTAAAAGTAGTTTGCTTCGCATGAGAATGATGGTTCTTGTCCACATTGTGGAAAACTATTCACACACATCTTTTCGAATTTAAGTGTTTGGGACTACTCCAATTTTGTATGACACAGTTTTGCTTTTTCGGAAGTCATTGATTATTTCCATTTTGAGGGCGTTTTAGAATGCAGTGGAGTTCTTTGTAAAAGCTTTGCTGGATGCCCTTTTCAATGACATGGGTTTAATTTAATCTTTTGAAAGTGTCTCTTTAATAACACATATATGAGTTTATTTCTTTATCATTTGAAAGTATATATATAGTTTAGTTATTAAATTAGTAGTTATCATTAGCTAATAATCGTTAATATTGGCTAATTCATTATCATTCAAATGGTGAAAACAATGAATAACGGTTATTCATTCTTATTATTCAGGAAACACATATTTAATAATATATAAATAGATATATATTTTAAAATATTAGGGAAAAAAATATTAATGTTAAGTATTTTAATGTGATGCTTTGATTTAGAATATATCATTTTTTTTTCTTTTTATTATTATCATCTTTATATTATGTTGGGCGGTTGCAAGGGGGAGTGGAGATGGTAAAAAGACCCTAAAAATTGTGGAAGGTGCAGGTAGGCTCAGGTCGGGTACAGGCTACAGAGTCCACAGGTGTAAAGTCTCTGGATGTGACAGGCGTTCAGGCTTGTCAGATTACCGCGGCCATATGTGCCTCTTGCTGCAGGACACGGTTCGTACAAGTTTCGCCAAGACCGCAACCGGATAATCGAGGCTAGGATGGCGGTTTTCATTTTACCAACCCTAACATTCTTGCTAGACGCCGTTGTGCCCAAGCGAGTTTTGTGCAGGTGTGGTTTCTGCACCGTCGTGGTGTTATTTTAAGACCTAAAGCCTTGTTTATCGATGGGGTTTGAACAGGATCACGTGGACGTTGAACCGACGTCGGAAGACCTGCTAACCTGCTGTGGGCACGAGGTTTCAGAAAAAAAAAACCTGGATCTATACTTTCCAGTCATTGTTGAGACAGAGCTGAGGTCTAAAGGTTCGGGGAGTGCTCGGTGCTTAACTATCAGGCCTACGTTGTTGGAGGAGAGCTTGCAGAGCACCTTCAACTGTGGGTGGAAGGCCGGAGGCATAAAAGGGTCGTTCTCACTTTCAGATTCCCAGGAGCATTTCGGTGGCGATCCTCATCAAGCAAACCAGCAAAACCCTCAAAACCCTTCACTGCCAGGTATTTCCTCTTTTCTGATATTTACAGCTGATTAGAAGATATTGTTGCAAGTTGTGGGTTCCAGGGATCTGTGGGTTTAAAAGCTTTTGTTGAAGAGAGTCATAGAGGTCAGGAGTTGGATAGAGGAAGACCTAGGGAAGACTCCTTTTTGCAAAGAAACCTTATCCCGTGCCAGGGTTTCAGTTTTTGGAAAACTTCCTTCTCTCACAAGGAAGTGAAGCGGCAAGCAAGGGACCGGTATTGGCAGAGGGTTCGAATCAAAATTCTTTGGGGTTAAAGCAAACATTCAGAAGATAGGAGAGGGTTCTCATGTCCTCGCGAGCAGGGGGAGAAGAAGGAAGGTTCTCGAATGACCACAGAGGAGTAAGTCGGGAGGAGGAGCTGGGCCTAGAAGCAAGGCAGGCAGTAATGGGTGACTTGGACCGGGAAGGTACTCATCCTGTTGAGGGAAGGCGACTAGGATCACCTTTGCCAGGAGTCCCAGATGCGCTCGAAAGGCCTATGGAAGGTGAGGAAGGAAGAAGAAGTGGGACTGTAGGAACGAAAAGGAAAAAGAACAAGTTAATCAGGAAAAAAGATGAGCGCCCTTACTGTGTCTTTGGAGTAGACATCCACATCAATGAATTTATGGAAGCAATAGAGACAATACTCGTTGGCAGAGTCAGAGGCAGAAAATTCACGGCAATTATATCTCATAATGGAAAAACTTGGAATGGTTGGAGGCGCCAGGGAAACCAACGGAAATCAAAACTGTAGCTCTGGGATGGTTCAGCCTCAAATTTGAGAAGAAAGAACACTTGGATTGGGTGCTCGAGAGGAACTGGTGTTTCAGGAAGAGGCCTATTTTGTTTAGAAGATGGACACTGCTCTTCGATGCTCAGAAAGAGAAAATGGAGGAGTCCTCCGTCTGGGTAAAGCTCCCTGGTCTCACATTGCCTTTTCGGACAAAATCTGCATTCCACCCAATTGGGAATACCCTGGGAAAATTCTTAGAAGTAGACCTGTCTTTTAAACAAACCAAGGATCTAAGTGCGGCCATAATCCTAGTAAATTTAAATACCAAAGAAGAGCTTGCTGATGAAATGTGTCTGAAGTACAAGGATTTTGAATTCAATCAGACATTGGATTATGAACACTTACCATTTCGTTGTCATCGGTGCCACAAGTATGGTCA